>NJPS01000006.1:600000-973512 GCA_002946415.1 Rutstroemia sp. NJR-2017a BVV2
AACTTGCAAACAAACAGATGAAGTCACACAGACATTACTAACGAACAAAAACAGAAAAGCGACTGGGAATAAAGGAGTAAAATCTGGAGATAAGAGAAATCATATATTTGCGTCTATCAAAATTGAGTGGGGACGAACATCTTCCTATCAAGCAAATCCCGACTTTTCCCATCAAGCTTTTTCTGATCTTGCTCGAGCGTCAGTTCCTCCTGTAGGAACCCACCAGATTAGAACCTAAAAGGAAAGGGGAAAGGGGAAAGCACCGGCAGCATGATGGCAATTCGTGGTTGTTCGTACGGTTTCCACTTTTTTCTAGATATTTATGGAACTTCGGCAGCAAAAATTTGGGATGTTCAGGGAGCACACCCAACTGTGGCGTGGTGGGAGTGGAGCTGCATGCGGTACTTCATCAATCAAAGTTCATCAAAAATACTTGTAAGAGACCCTACTCCCTACTTTAAAGTAGCTTCAGATTCGGACCCGGGAAACGAGAAGCTGCGTCATACAGCGTCAGCGTCACCGTCACCGTCACCGTCAAGTGTCGAGCTGGACCTCGACCCCGAAGTACTGGAGTATTCAGTATCAGTCATGTGATCGACTTTTGATAGGCACGTTTCACTTTTGCTCCTGTTACTTAAGCTGTAACGGATAACTCGGGAACGGAACATTCCCGCTTTTCCAACGTCATTGTTAGTGGCCGAACACCATCCTACTAGTACTTTAAAGTATGTTGGTAGTGTTTCAACCCTCCACTACAAAAATAATACCAAGTACCACCACCAGTGCACCAACACGAGGAATCTAGAACCTTCGCTCGTACCACCCAAAACCCAAACGAAAACGCCATTTTTTCTTCAGACATGCAACAGCGACCTCAAGAAACTCCCACATTCTTGCAAGCCTCCACCAAATCCGGTATCTCATCCGCCGTCTTCGAAACCCCACCCCACTTGATCGTCCCCATCCCATCCGTCGCCCAACATCCTCCCACCACCCACCTATTCCCACTAGGATCGACCTCTCTCCCCCAAATGCCCTCCTCCTTCCCCAATTTCTGCATCGCCCATTGCGTCCACGGATTCAGCAAGTGCCACGTCGTGCTCACCCCCAACCCCCAATTAGAATAGATCTCCCGGTCCTCGTCCACCACCACCGAAATATCCCATGCCCCGCCCACCTGCTGCACCCATCTCTCGGTTGCGGCGCGCGAACTGTGCGATACGGCGATGAAGCGGATGTTTTGGTGTTTATTCGCTAGGCGACGGAGTTCGAGGAAGGTTTTTTCTGCGACTTTGTTTGATTCCTGTTAGTTTTTCTGATGCAGCTGGGGAATTGTAGGCCTGGAGATCAGGTAAGGGGAGCATACAAGGACATCCGCAATGTCTTAAGAAAACCACAACGGTCGGTCTTCTATCCGCAGCCGGCAGCATCAGCTTCGGCGCGTTTGGCGCTCGTGTTCCAATTACTGGTGAGAGAGCTACTTCAATGATTGCTGGTGGTGGATTCGCCCATGATTTCCAGGACTTCGGCACCTCGATGTTGGAGAAGGTATTTGCCCACGACTCTCCATCGGGGTTTGCTCCATTCTTAGAAGATGAAGCTTTCTTGTCGTTGGAACTGTAATCGAATCCTGCGAGAGCATTGGACGGCAGTCCCGCTTTGCGAAGGGCTATTTTGGTGGTAAGTTTGCTGAACATTATTGAGTTTGGTGATGGGTAGTGAGAGAGTTCGAATGATGGTGCCGCAACGAGAAGAGGACGTGTGGGATGAAGTTTATTAATGTGAAAGACAGACTTACTAGTTGATTAATCTCTTTTTAATTTGAGAACCTCCTGTTCCTACTTGAAGCTTTTGAAACTCGAAGCTGTCGCATCTTCGCTCAGGCCTCGTCTGTTTCTCTCTCGTGGCATGTCACGTGAATACAAAAAAACATTTACATTTTTGTCGACAACTATCCCTTAGGTTTCGATTAGAGCAAAGAAGTGCTTTTTTGAATTAAACTACCGCCTGAATGGAACTAGATTGCCGATAAGTCGTGGCTGTTGACATTGGCACAGCCTCGACTCATTTGGCCAAGCCTCAACGTCCTTGCAAATTCCGTAACTAAATAGGCGTTTAATCATGGGCCGCTTGGTCGCTTTCACGGCTAATTTTGACATGTGTAGGGCTTGGGTCGTTGAATTCTCTGGGAGGCCATTGTCTTGCGTTTGATCCTTCAGACCGAAAATCTGAGTTGGTTGCCGTGGTCCGCGTCTCTCAGACTCGCGCGCAATTGTGTTAGGATAGAAATTCCCTGTCACTCCACATACCTAGTACTCATTTGAGGGGCAGAATACAATAAATGAGGATAATAATACAGTATAAAAATTGACGGAAACATACACAATTAATAGTAGTAGCGCAAAAGGATAGTGAGAAACCAGAAGTAAAAAGAGGCGTCATCCAGATATCGCGTCCCTCAAATCTTCCATCCATAGATATGGTTGCTTCAGTCCATCATCCTCCCCAGCATCGAAGTATTCCCAGCCCACTACACCCCCAAATGAAGGATACTTCTTCATCAGATCCTTTATACTTTTCTGCAGTGTCTTAATCGGTACCCATCCATTCGCATCATTCTGATTAGCCGACACTCCCATTACCACCCTACTTGGATCCCACCCCGCCTTGATAATTCTGTCGTAGCTATCCGTCGAGTTTGCGTTTCCCCAGCCATTGTAGAATTGGCCATTGTAGAAGGAAACTATTGGGGTGCGACCATCTGGGCGAACAGCCAGGGAGTCGAGCTCTTGATATGAGAAACCTGAGAGACCATCTTTCTGGCTTGACATCAAGGCTGAAGCCACAGGTGCCATTGTTATGGTGAAGCACGGTCCCATATCTACATAGAGTTGTTGAATCAGACGAAGAGGGGTGTTGATATCCTGCGCTTGCTCAATATCAATGTCCAAGCCATCTAGATTGTGTTTCCGAATAACGTTATTTAGAAGTGGAGTGTAGTATTTGAGAGCCTGAAGGTCAGCTATATTCTTTCAGAGGAGAATCGTGGTCAATACCTCCTCGTCTGTTCCAGACAGGTACGGCCATGTACCATTGGCTGCCCCTCCTATCATTGCCATGACCTTAATGCCAGCTGCTTGTAGAATCTTAACCTCCATCCAAATCTGATCGTACATGGGATCATCAGGTGAGAAGTCATTTAGATTGATGTGTCCAGGTTTTTCCATAATGTGTAAAGACGCCAGAATTATATGAGTCGGGCGGATATCAGCGGCCAACAACGGTAGCAAGCTAATGTTCACATCTTTATGTGTCTCGGTATGGAACGTTTGGACGTACGTAGCTAATCGCGGAGTCACTTCAGTACTAATGAGGCAAGTCGTTGAACTTGGGTTAAGGGGAATTGCTTCGATCAGGGGCAAAAGCCAGAGAAAACTGAGGAGCCTCATAGCGATAATGCTTCACATTGCCACGGCATCATGAGTACGACCCGTTGCATGAGAATATATAAGAACATAGAGGTCGTACGGAGATGATAAGCGACCGACTGGTTGTTGGTAGCTCCACTACACCACTAGAACCAATTTCGAGGCCTCAAGACAGAGCATAGCCCGGCATACACGGTCCGCCAACGGAGCGCGGCTTCGTTCGATTCCTACAGGCACCTCATTTGGAAAAAATGCAAACTGAAACGCGTGAGAGCATTTTCTATCATAATCCACGGAGTTCAGACAGCTGGAAAGAAGCTTTGAAGTCATCCACTCATGCTCCCAAGCACTCGAATTAAATTCACATTCATGACAACAATTTAATTGTGTGTTCGAAGCATACTCGGAGGCTTTATGAACTGAGATGGTGCAACACCAACGAGATACGAGCGCCTATATCTTGCTTGGCAGAGATTTCCAAGAGAATCATCGCCGCGTGAATGGATACCCAAAGTATTATTTTCGTGTGCTATGCAGCGCCAACCGATCTCTCAATTTGAGAGGCTAAGTAAGATGATAAGAAACAACGCAAGAGCTGAATACCAACTTCCTATCAATCGAGAAACGCGATAGCAGCGTTTCGCCCACAGAGAGTGATGACAACTGTTGCAACGGTCACGTACTTTCATAATCTTAGGAAAAGACATAGCAGAAAAAACAGGCTGATTCCAGTGTGCGCTTGCACAGGAAGGAATACAGCCAGAATTAAGCGCAGTGTGTTGGAATCCTGCCTTCGTAAGACAAGCAACCTCACAACGTAAAAGGAAACACTGATCCCTTCAGCCTGTTAGGGAAGTATAGTAATGCGAGCCAAGAATGAGACCGTATTGCAAGTGGAGCTGCGGAGAATCACACGATATGGCCATGGGATCCTGTCTGTTGGCCAGCCGAAAGCCGGATTCCTCTCATTTTAGTTGAGATCATCCGAAATAGAGGACCAGGATACCGGGTGGCATTTGGATGTCTATCATGCGCTCAACATGATGCAGCTAGGCCATTGATATAGATTGTTTGTTATGTTCGGAGTCGTGTGAGACGTGCCGGCGTGATTATTTCTCTGTAATTCGCATTATTCTTGCAATGAATTGTGCCAAGACACCAACACGTTGACGGCCCGCAATCGATTGAGCAGCAGTCCAAAGGCCTCACCCGAATTATGATTGTAACGATGGATAAATGGAAGCATGTCGGGAGTGATCGAATCAAGGTGGGTTGAGTAACTACGGGGAAGAATAACCTTAAGGCGACGAACCTTAAAAGAAAGTCGGTAGCGGTAGCCCGCTAGCATTGGTCAGTGGGCTTCTACGCCATCAAGCATCAACAACGTCAAGATCCACTTTAGCTCTTCTACATCTGAAGGTTTTCCACCCAAACACAAACTCTCAGTTGCGCATACAATGATTTTTCTTTCAAAATACTTTCACAAGTCGTAATTTTCTCTCCAAGATGTCGGTCGACAGCGCAAAAGTTCTGAAAACAGAACCATTGGTACGAGCATTCATACGGTCCCCGTTGAGTAAAGTATGCTGGATTAACGTATTGATAGGACCCCGCCCAGGCGAAATGGACCAAACTCGTTCTGTACGTGAGCAATAAACAGACGACCGGCAGCTGCCAGAGGATTCGCAGCTGATAGCATACCAATATTCAGATCAACATATCGCGATCCTCGAGGGAAAGTGCGCAGCTGGGAACATGCGGAACGAGTCACTCGGCCTAAGTCCTCCACGGTGGACGGGGTAGGAATTGTTGCGATTGTTGAGAGAGAAAGTGGTACGATAGACCAAGAGCTGTGAGCTCAAATATCTCAATGAACAGCAGCTAATGTGGGTGGATTCAGGTCCAGAAATTGTCCTTCAGAAGCAGTACCGCCCACCACTCGATGCCGTAGTCATTGAGGTACCGGCTGGACTTGTTGACGAAGGGGAATCGGCGGAGGATGCAGCTGTTAGAGAATTGAAGGAGGAAACTGGCTATATTGGGGTGATCAGTGAGAGCACGCCCGTTATGTTTAACGGTAATTCCATCCTTCCTCGTCCTAGTTGTTTCACAAGGAGGACATCCACTGAGCATGCGCAATTTCCAGATCCCGGATTCTGCAATACGAATTTAAAGATGGTCCACGTTACAATCGACATGACAAAACCTGAAAATCAACACCCGGCGCCGCAGCTCGAAGAAAATGAATTCATAGATGTTTTCACGTTACCGATCAAAGAGTTATATGCAGCTTGTAGGAAATGGGAGGCGGAAGGATACGCAATTGATGCTAGAGTGGGATCATTGGCAGAAGGCATCGAATGCGCGAGGACGTTGAATTTATTCTCCAAATAGGCGAAAGGAATGAGGAGCTACGTAGCAGGATGAAGGTAACAATAGCCACGATGCAAACTGGAGCAGATACCCATATAGATCGCAACACAATAAAACTGTACTCTACAAGCTCAGAGCTTCCCAGAACGCTTCAATCCATCATACAAAGCCCAGGCAGTCAAAGACTTGCCGTCTCTTGCGCCCTCCTTCCACAATTCATCCAGCTTCACCAGTTTCAAAGTAATCTTCTCACCATGATCCCTCAAACCTGTCAGTTTACCTTTGGTCTCCTCCAGTTCCTTTCTAGAGATCTTCTTTTCATGTAAGAATATCTGGATATACTCGTCACAACCTCCTGCACTAGGGAACATCGCTCTAGGCAAGACTTCACCCTCCTCGTTTGCCTTATCATCAATCGCAGCCTCACTTAGATTCGTCAATTGATCCTCCGGAATAGTCCAACCAAGCTCCTCTTGTATTTCCCGTGCAGCTGCGCCTTTGAATGTCCCATCATCTACCATTCCCGCAGGGAGCTCGACAAAGGCCAGACTGCCTGATGCAGGGCGTGGCTGCACTGTCATGACGACCCAACGTTCGGCATCAGCGTCCTTGACATCATCAGGTTGCACAATGACCATCATCCCAACACTGGGTCCTCGGAGGAAGATATCGCCTGGTAGGTGTTCGCCTTTGTCGTTCGTGATCTCTGAAGAGAGCTTCATGAACCCAATCCGCTGGCCCCATCGATCGATCGATTGGATTTTGATTGAGCGGAGCGCGTAGGGAGCATCATAGAAGGGATGTTTATCGGACTGGGTTTGAAGGGCAAGAGAGGTGGTCAAGCGGCTGTGCCATGACTATATTGTAGATATGTTAGTGAAGCGCGGGGTAGAGGGGGATGGTGGGGCAGACTTTGAATGCCGGAAACTCCAACAATTCTTCCTTCGTGACACCCTCACATAATGTGACAGCAGTATTGCCCTCTTGGATGGTAAATGTCGACATTCTTGAAATCTTGGGAATGGAAGTTGATGGGGAGAAGTGCTTGAGGAGATGTTGTGCTTGTTTAAACATTGTGATGGTCACTTTATACCTCTAGTAAATAGTGCCTAATTTTGTCCTCTGAAATTATTCACCTAGTGCTAGAGAAACCATGTCCATGCCACTTTCTAATTGTGGCCACGACGCTCAACAGTGAACCATTGAGGTTAGTCATAGTAGGAAACTGGTCATTATGAAAGGAGCTCTGAATAATGCTTAATACAGAAATTATTTGATGAGGTGCCAGAGTCAATAAATGCGTAAATAGAGCTATCCTTGCAGCCTTATGAACGCCACATTTTCAGTCGGGCTGCAGGCGGACACCGTTAAGGTTATGACGAAGTAATCTGAAGGCTCCGTGCGGAAGCTAATTTCCAACCACACTTTTCCAACCAACACCTAGTCTCACCCACTCCAACGTATCGGTACCGCCAACCAACATTTAGGTACTACCAAACGGCGTCTATTCATACAACAAGCGTTGGGGTATTTGCAGTATGCATTCAATAAGATAATTCGGCTCCTGTTAGCATTCTACGCGCATAGTCCGTTATGCGCGGCGACCTCATAGAGGCGGCTCTTCCTGGCAAGTTCCTGCGGTTGTCGTCTCTACTCCGGAGGCAGAATTGTCTACCCAGTCTACTTATGGAGCCATCCTTAGGAGAAGAAGCGGGTAACAATGTTAGGCCCCAAGAATCTTACACTTAGCCACAGTTGGCCGGAGGCGTTGCGGCTAGGCACTCCTACCGCGTAGATGATCCGAATTTCAAGTGCACTTGTGCGGCTTCTTTCGCCCTTCCAGAAGCCTGCCATTCAGACCCAAAGCGCTGGAACTATACTCTTACGGAAGCGTCTGATCCTCTGGCCTAACAGTAACCTTCACACGTCCGGTATATTGAGGCTGTTTAACTCCAGCCTTGATATCAGATGCTGTTGTAAACTAAGAAGTGGGGGTTGAGGAACTGTAGCTTTTACTTATGGCATAATCTTAACATCATCCGTGATTCGTTTTGTGGACTGTTTTTCTCTCTATTTTCTTCGCTTGTAATGGATATCAACATGAATTCAGTGATGGTCCGAAGATCGCGATCACTGCTGGTAATTGCAGGAATCTTCATACCTCTAGCTACAGCAGAGTCAAGTGCTCAAGTAATTCGATGGTCGGATAAGACATACGGTCCTGATGGACCATGGCAAGCAATCTCAGTCAATCTTGGGACACCTTCTCAAAGCATAGACCTTCTACCTGGTGGTGTCTGGACCGCCAACATACTGGGCAAATCGGTTTGCGACGATAAAGATGATTGTTTAGCGTCAAACGCTGGCCTATTCGACACATCCGCCTCGACTTCTTATACACAAATTAATGATTCCGGAGTCATTTCAGACACAACATTTGCTAGTCAGGCTGGCGCACTACCGATGCTAGATGGTAGCGCCCATACAGGACTTGATACATTATCTATCTCCATAGATGGATCGGACGATAAGACGATCGATGACTTTGAATTACTAGTCATTGAGTCAGCACACCAACCGTTAGCAAACGGCTCAAAATATGTACCAGAAATTGGTACACTTGCCCTTGGTTCTCCAGACTCTAATCAATCATTCTCGGATACCAACCTCACCGGGCAATACCTTTCGTCTGCATTATACTCCCAAGGCAAGATTCCCTCCAATTCTTTTGGTCTACATATCGGGTCCGCAGCACTTAATATTCCCGGCAGTCTCGTACTGGGCGGATACGACGAATCTCGTGTTCTCGAACCCATCATAACACAAACAAGTTCCAACGGCACGTTTCCCCTCTCACTAGTCGACCTGTCAATCGTCGTCTCAGAAGGCTACTCCCCATTCTCTTTCAATGGAACCAAATCTGGACTTCTCTTTAACAAAGGCACAGCAGCCGCTTCCAATAATGTCCTACCAGTCAATATCGACCCCTCTGTTCCTTACTTCTACCTCCCAACCTCCACCTGTGACATACTCGCTTCATATCTTCCCATCATATATGAACCATCTCTGAGACTCTACCTCTGGAACACTACATCCCTGCTCTACAAACCTATCACCACATCTCCATCATTTCTCTCTTTCAATCTCTCCACTTCGACTGGTGATACCGCTAACATACAAGTGCCCTTCTCTCTCCTCACCCTAAATCTCACCGGTTCTCTCTCCAACACCAGCGAACCAACTCCTTATTTCCCTTGTCAGCCATCTACTCTCCCTTCATTCAGCACACCCGTCTGGACGCTAGGACGAGCTTTCCTGCAAGCGGCTTTCTTTGGCGTGAATTGGTCTGGTAAATCGTCTTCCTCTGACGAAACTAACTCTAACTCCGATATCAACACCCAAGCTCCTTTCTTCCTAGCACAAGCCCCTGGCCCTTCCATCCCAACTCAGAAAATAATCTCCCTCTCACCCTCAACTTCCTTCCTCTCCGCCCCCGACAATCCTCCCACCTTCTACTCCACCTGGTCCTCGCACCTCCTGCCCCTTATATCTCCCATTTCGCCCTCCCTGCTCTCCACCACCTCCTCGTCCCAATCCCAATCCGCAACATCCTCCTCCCATAAACCTACCACCCCTCTCTCGAAAACAGCTCTCATCCTCATCTCCGTTGGCTCCTTCGTTCTCCTGGTAATAATCATCCTCGCATGCATCTGGACCTGGAAACGCCGCATCAATATGCAGAATCAGGCGATTCGGGAGAAGATCGAACAGGATGAAATGCTGGAGATGGAGATCGAGAAGAGGGGTGAGGAGATGGGGAGGAAGGGGTGGGGGTGGATTAAGTTGGAGGAGGATTAGAGGAGAGGGATGCGGGGGAAGGGCATGGATAAAGGCAACTAGATAGCTAAACGGAGTGAGAAGAAGAAATCAGACCTTGGGGGTGCGATGGTCGTTTTATAATTTAAAAATCGCATTGGAATATATAATTTGAGAATAGAATATAAGTAATTACAACTGATCTTCGAAGCTAAGGAGATTCTAAGAACTCCCAACTCTTGAATCCTCCTCCTGCTCTCGGGGAGCCTCTTTTGGATCCGATGGCCCCCTACTTCCCTTAACCAGAAATGGGGGTCTGTCACCATAGCGATCATTATTTTAGCACTTCGAGTCCTCTCCCACACAACACATTTACACCGCATAACAACTTATGCCTCGCGATCGTACTTGGGAAGTTGGTGACAAGTTCGTCCGCCTCGTCGCGGCAGTTCGTATTCTGCCTTGCAAGAAAACCCAGGCAACAGTACGCCAGACCCAATGCGTCCTTTGATGATTGCCTCGACCTCGGTTTTCCAGGTCCGTTTGCCAAATAGATGGCTAGACATGCCAGTGCCGGGCGGCCAAAAGCCATTGGTGATTTCCTTTATGTTGAGGCTCTCTCCAGTCCATCAGATCAAGCAAGACATTTCATCTCACTACCAATGTATCTCCTTCAAGCCGATTTAGTTTCGTCTTCCGCAACCGTGAAACCCTTGCCATCGGCCTTGCTCTTTCCTGCATCTTCGTTCCCGGCTGCCTTGCCCTCGGTCTTTCCCTTCTCCACGTCTTTGTGAACTTGAACGATTGCTTTAAGACGACGCCTCTCTGGCCTGTCTTTAAGAATCGCCCAGATGGTTGACACAAAGGTACACAGACCCACAACAAAGGGGATTAGTTGACCGGTGCTACTCAGCGGTACATCTGAGAGGTCGATGTTATTTCCGGATATTAGCTTCTCCGTAAAGACAATTATGTAGACACCTGTTAGTCCCATCCCTGCCTTAACAGACTTCCCAACGTTCGATGGCCCTGCCTTATTGCCCTCATCCGAAAACGTTTCCGCGGAACCAGTCGTATCTACCGGCGTCTGCGAGGTGTCTTTCGTTCGAAGCGAGATCGTTTTTGCCATGCCCTTCCCGATGAGGAAAATCGAACCAGGGGCAAAAATCGCCCCCATGATACAGTAGAAAATTGCGGAGACTTTCGAGAATATCACAAAGTGGGGATTATAGAGGTCGAAATAAGCAAAAATGAACTCCTTGACCTCACACTCAGGTCTCCGACCCTGGTCTAGAAGAGTGAACCAAAGCCAGGGCTGAAGTACACCGAACAGTGACCAGTGGAAGAGTATGATGCCACTCCCAATCAAATCGTCCTCCTCGTCGATATCGATCAGGATGGCTAGGAGAAAGACTGAAAGTGGGAGAAGCAATACCATCGGGAACACAATGACCCACTCCAGAAGCGCAAAGCTGTTGTGGAGCGTGTTGTTCAAAATTATGATAAAGATGACAAAGGTGATGATATTAATGCCTTTCTTGGCATCTTGAAGCGCCGCGTGGTGTCCAGCTACTAATGCGATTAGACCCGAGGCATAGGCTAGATAATAGCTTAGTCGAAGCCCGATTCCGTAGACATCGGGGTCGCCGATAAGTTGGCAAGAATCGGGATCGTCGGTATAACGGGTGAATTGGTAAGATGGCTTTACAAGGAGGCTGAGAAAGATAATCGTAAATATGAGAAGGTTGAAGAGGCCTAACACATAATGGTTAGTAAAAAACAAAATCAAGATATTGGAGAAATATAGTTAATAGTACCCATATTCAGTGACACAAGTATGTGAGGCTATCGTCTTACTTGGAGAAAACAAAAATGAATTCAATACTTGATTGATGTAAATCGAATTGAGTATAAGGAAGCTAACTGTAGAAGGCGACGAACGGCTTTATAGCAAATACATGATCTGTAAGTGCCTGCTCTTATGAGGCTCTGTAATTACCTCAGGCTGGTTACATGACGCGCAAATGCAGGTTATCCTGGTTGTCGATATAACACTTCAGCTGTTAGAAAGACCAATCGAAAAGATGTCGAGTGAAATGGCTTTATCGAATTAGTTAGGTGGTATATAATCCGAACCTATGAAGCCTTACACAGACTGGTGAGGATAGATTTGGTGGCTGAAGTGGGAAATGAATTGAGCTGACATGGGCAGTTGGTAGCCTATTATTCTTCTTTTCGCCGCATCTAGGTCGGACCTGGACGGTGACACAAGACATGGTACAATATCTAAATTTGGATATAATACCATACTTATAGAGTCTCCTTGGTACTGAGCCTGACTTGAGAAGCTTGCAATATTGAGTTGTGCTCGAGGCTTAATGAGGTGACTCGTGAGAAGTGTATAGTATGTTACGTCACGCGGAGGTATTCGAACGGGTGTATAGCTGCTACTTTCCCCCTTTTTTCTTTTCGCGTTCGTTTCTCTATCATTTTCCTCGAAGGCAGCATGTAAAGTACTTCCTGTTGTACATAATGAAGCTATATTCTCAGTTCTTTCTGCCTGCCGCGCAGTAGAGCCAGGGCGTGCAATGTGCAATATTACTAAGAAAGATTTCAGCAGATATGAATCATATGACTGGCTACTATATTCTACTTTCAAACTACCTGCTGAGACTATGCATAGGCATTGCAGAATAATGGTAAGTACCTCTGCCTACATAGCTAAGCTTGGATAGTCACGTATCAACAGCACAAACCCTCTCCGTCAAATGTAGGAGACAACCAATCAAATTAGGAGCTGGAGATAGTGGATGGAGAATCCTTAGAGTTGAGTATTGGATTGCGAGAATAATTCTGCTGAGGATTTACATCGGATAATGTGCTAGTGACGGCTTTTCATGCACTGATAGCAACATATTAGTTGCGGACTGGATATGAATTTCGCAAATGATGCAACATTGCAAGTCTGCAACACCTTTTGTGATGCATCTTGGAGAATCAACAGAAACTCACACTACTATAAAACGCGGTATACTTCCACATTATCTCTACAACCAGCTTCCGCCTCCAAGATGTGTGTACTATAATGGGTATAAATCCCCCTATTCTCGACTGCTTAGAAGCGTGTATGTATCTTCCTCTCTTCGACTCTTCCCAATGTTGCACAATGTAGATTAGAATTTTAACTACGACACAACCGTTTCTAGGCCTTGAACTCCTGCAAGTATGTTTAGCTAGACGACTATTACCGTCCTGACCATCTACTTTTGCAGGAACCTTTTCCAGCGGAGATTCCTTCCATCATTTACAAATCCCCTTGTCGGATATAGTAAAACTTTCGAAGGCTACTCGGCTTTTTCACTATAACCTCCGAATATATCCATACCATTCTACTTCATGGTCACAAGAAATCTACAGTTGAACCGGCGATATTCTCCAAGCCGGCACTGAAGCTTTTCTTCAGAGAGAAGTACTCAACTGAGATGCAGTTTCTTGGGGCCAACGAAGGAACTAGTGACCTGGTCTTGGTCGTAAAGCAAATCATTACTATTGTAGAGAGGCTGAACTCAGCAAAGATAATATATATATGCTGGATAGACTGCTCTCCAGGTTAGCTACAAGTATATCAGGAGCTTCTCGTCTACAAACCACTTGCGTGAGAGATATATATACATATCAACTGATCGCCGAGCGACCAACCAACATATACCTGATACACATACTTCCCATTCCCATTCCCATCCCCATCCCCCCACCTAGAAACTCTGATCATGGCACCCTGCCACCTACCTATCTCCAAGTCGCAGATTCAACCCCCTTTACATCTCATATATCCTTCTAACTATAAACCCCATCCCCTCCCACTCCACTCCACTCCACTCTATAGCCCCTAATACTAACACACAACACAACACCACCTCCTCTCAACAAAGTCCCCCTCACCAGTATACAAATTCCCCCAGCAATCAACCAACCAACCCGATGGATCCTTATCAAAAAGATTTGTGGGGAAATAAACCGACTTCCAAATTATTCATAAACCCCCCATCACTAACCAACCACCCAGTAAGCCAACCAAAGTCTTCAGTATATAAGACTTACTCTCTAGCATCACTTCATTTCATTCATTATACAACCTCCCCCCCTCCCCCCTTTTACCCCACTCCACTAGCAAAATCATCCCCACTAGAACAGTTCCCCGTATTCTCTCCGACAGGGATAGGGATTCTCTTCTCGGTAGTTGTTGCGCGCCATGCGAGCTGGAATCGAATGGGATAGGTAGCGGGAGATAGTTTGGATTGGACTAAACAGCCTGACAGGGACGTCTATCCCGTAGAGAGAAGAGAGAAGATTGGCTGGTTGGTTGAGTGGCTAGGAAGGGTATATGATATGATGGGTATTTGGGGGAAAAAAGAGTCGGGAGGAAAGTTGGGTGGATAGGAAGAGACTCAAGAGACAGAGAGAGAGAGCTCAAAAGGATAGCGAAGGAGAGAGAAAGGGGAAGGGAAGATGTCAACTAGCATATAATCAGTCAAAAGCAAGCTCCCTCCTAAACCGTTACCATAAACACCAATCACTATCACCCTCACCCTCACCCTCACCACACAAACAAACAAAATTTTCATAATATTTTTTTATTCTTTTTTATTATTCTTTTCCTCTAATCTTTTCATTTCCATTTCATATCTTCTTTCTCTTCTTCTTCTTCATCATCATCAGCTTCCTCTTCTTCCTCTTCTTCATCTTCCATTCACGTATGGTCCGACCGACTGGGTATGTTAACTTAATCTCTCCTCTATTCCCCAACAACTTCTTTTTTCCTGTATCCATCTCTCTCCCCGCATGCCCCCCATTTCAAACCCTATCCCAATCCCATTGCATACCAGACCAGACCAGACCAGATCCCCTTTACCCGCGATACGCCTTATAAACATACACAAGAATGATGACCATTTCATTTCAGTTTTGTTTCAATCAAGCTCTTTTCTGTCCACCCAAGCATGCCTTCATTCATCCCATCCAATCCATCCATATCTGCTTTCCCGCATCTTTTCTCATAAGAAGCTTCTCTTTCATCAACTCATGCCGACCCTGATCCTGAAGAGAAAGTAAAAAAAAGAATTTCACACGCCGTGCTTTTTCTTTTACTACTCCAGCTGAATGCTTTTTCTGGCCATCAAACAAAAAAAGAATAGCAGATATGTTCTCGCTACCTGCATCGCCGTGCCGAACCAAACATGAAAAATCAATTTTGCATCTGAACAACCATATGTATGCATGCAAGTCTATATCAAAGAACCCCGCCAGAACCTGTCGAGAAACCCAGTGTGCAAATGATTAATGAACCCAGAGCCAAAACCGGAAAAAAAATTTGGGGAAAACAGAAGAGAAAACCAAGTTAGAACAGCCCCAAACCAAACCGCTTTGCAAATGCATAGATCAAAAGACAAAATATATCACCTGCACGAGATAATCTTCAGGCCCTCTCTGTTTCGTAAACAGTGCCGTCACAGGCGAGAAAATCCATAAACCCTCAACTCACTCCTGGTGTCAAGAAAATTTGCTAAAACAAACTTTCGACTGACAGTCCGACCGTTTTCATAGACTCAAGTGGAGCGTACATCAACGTCTCTTCCACTCTTTGCAAAGGATTCCGCACTTAACATGTAGAAAAGTATCCAGCTCATCACAAAGTTACCAGAATCGAGTGTCTCTCCAAACACTGTGCACAATGAAGCTTTGCGGTTATCCGAACAACGAATATTTATCGAGAACCTTTGGTGTCGATTGCTTACTCTCCAGCAACCTAACCACCCTTTCTCTCAGAAGCATTGCTTGGCGGCTTCTCACCATGGGATAGCCCATTGGTGTTCTTCGCCTCGGAAGGAGGGCCGCGCTTCTTGCCTTTGTTGATCTTTTGCCAGTGAGTAGATCCTCCCGGTCCGTTTCCCTCGCTCTTAGCAGCCCTCGTATGGCCGTTAGGCTTCAAGTTCTGTGTATTTTGCTTGGACGAGACCTCGGTCGAACCAGAAAGCTTGGAGTTCGTTTTTGGCTGCTCGGACTTGTGGTTATCTGGTCTGTTCGTTGATCCATTTACCTTATGATTTGACCCAGAATCGTTCTTTCTGTTGACAGTAGGCGAGGGTGTGCGCGTTTCATACACCGGCGAAAGATGAGTGAATTCCTCACGAAGCAGGTCATTCTGTCCGATGGCAATATCAAGCGGCGACATACCACCAGCTTGTATGTTACGGGTCAACTTGTTCCGTGAATTGGGAGAAAGCCGTAAGTTTCCGTTGGCGTAATCTGCAGGAGACAAACCATTAGTTTGGTAACTATGTGTCCCGTTCATCGCAGCTGGGTTTGGACCGGTGGATCCGTTGACTACAAGAGGTGCCTTGTCTATTGGGAAATATCGCGGGTCTTTCGGTGTAACCTGACCGGAAGGATGGCCCTCAGCAGAAGCATCACTTCCGGTGGCTGACGCGCCAGACATCGAATCGATGGAACCTCTTGTCTGACTATTTCGATCCTCGAACACTGACGCATCGCTGGCGGCTGAAGTCTCCCAACTTGAGCTAAGGCCGCCGGCTGACGACGAGCCATTAACAACTAAGGGTCCATGACCGTTGACAGGGCGAACATTAGAGTTGGGTATGGGCTGTTGAGACGCAACAGCAGTAACCAGGGGCGCCGAAGTTGAAGAAAATGTCCTGTCGTGGCCTAAGGGAGATGGTGATCGTGAAGGGCGTCTTATTCTATCTCGTATCGATGGTGGCAACTGATCCGTCGATAATCGTCTCCGATTTTGATTAAGGTCGCCGAAAGATGGGATTGCCAAAGGTTGCATGACCTCTCTGCGGAGTAGGTGGGATGGTTGCGGCTCGTTAACATAGTACCCGACATATTCCTTGGGAGCATTTGTTTCAGGTGGAGTTGTAGCCATTCGTCTTCCATCGAAGCTCATGTCTGATGCCTCATCTGCAATGAAACTTGGGACAGGAGCCCCGTTCACTTGCTGCCGTGACGGCTGCTGGTAAATGCCAAGACCATTGGTGCCAGCACTGGGCAGGCCATTTGCTTGCAGAGATAACGGTGAAGGAACTGTACGGGCTCCAGGCTGCGAATGGGAGCGGATTGAACCGTTCGACTGACCTACCGAAGCGCTTGATCCATTTGTGGCTGATGACCTGTGCATGCTTCGTCTCAGCTCTGGCACAGCGGCTGTTAGTTGAGGCGAAGAAGGATTTGTGCTCGAAGTATGATAACCATAGATCGGAGTACCGGGATACTGCAGGGGATAGAAGTACATGTCTGTTGGTCGCAACGGAGCCGTTAGTGGGGCTTGATCAAATGAGCTCGTCCTACTTCGATCGGTAGCCTGTTGCTTGACTGGATGGCCATTACCCTGTATTCGGCTCTGGGCCTGTGCATATGCTTGGGCTTGAGCATGAGCATGAGCTTGTTGTTGCTCGAATGATTGAGCCATCAGTTGCAACCGGAGCTGATTTTCTTGTGTTTGTAGGATGGAGTATGTCGTGTACAAGTGGTTATGCAGCTGTGCCTGTGCTTGTTGTTGCACCCATTGCTCCTGGGAGGAGACATTAGGTTGTGTTCCGTGTTGTACGTAAACCGGGTTATCGTAGTTTGAATTTGAAGATCGACGGTTGCTATTGGAGGTACGGTTATGATTATTATTATGACGACCGCCGCGATGGCCCCCTCTCCCATTTCTATGCGGTGGATGGCTTGCTGTAAGAGTGGGTTTCTTCGAAGGAGGTGGCTTCTCCCAAACTCGCTCCTCTTCTTTCGGAAACTCATACTTCTCACAACATTCGGCTAATTTAGCTGATGATATCAGATCGAAAGCTCGTCGCAATTCCATGTGAAGCCCACGAAAGGAGAAATCGTCCGCGGTGTTTCCAAGGTTGCGATTCACGTTGAAAGGTTCCTCCACACATAACATATTATTTGTCGCTAAGCTCCATCCCTTCTCTTGTTTCGATATTTGCTTTCCACTGCGTACTGATACCACAAGCTTCTCGTAATCAAATTCGTGCGCATAAAATCGAAAGAATTGGAAAAGTAGCTCCCCCAAAGTCGCCTCGTTTTTGCTACCAAATCCTTTCAGAGCGTCTATATCATCTGCGAAGCTACTCTCGGAACCGTCCTTGGCCGGCAACTTTAGGTGTGGTCGTTGATGTAAAGCTGGTAATATTGGAGGGTCTCGACTCTGCAGAAAATTGATGATCATGCATATCCAAGTGTATGAACTCAATGTGCCGCCAAATGCTAAAAATAGTCAGTGAGAAAGCCCCAGAATCACAAAAGCATGAAAACTCACCAGCATCATTAACCACCCTTGACTTCGTCCAGTGCTTAATGATCATAGCCAAGGGTCTAACTCGGGGATCAATCTCAACATAAGTCTTAATCATGCGTGTATTCTCGAGGGCTAAGGTATTATTGACGTTCATGTCGCAGAATAACTTCAGTTCGGGATCGAAGATCTTAACAATCGGCACTCTTGCAGTCGATACACAAATGACCTTTTGCATACCACCTGTGAATCAGTTAGCAAAGCCCGTATAGATCGAGACCCGGACACTTACTCTTCGCAAGAAGTTCTGCGATCATGCAAACGCCCTCTAAGACTTTCCAATCCGTGGTTATGCATATATCAACTGAATCCGTTAGTGGTTATACCGTAGTAGAGTTGAAGACCAATTACCATCTGATTCGTCCGTGCACAATAGATTGCCGGACGACCCAAAAACATGCACCTTTATATCATGACCTGGCCACTCTTTATTGAACAAGTTCTCGAGCTTCGCCACGAGTTTCCTCCGTTTCTCCTCGCTCTCAGGCGTCGGTAATAATCGGTCGTAGAGTTCGCGCATATCTGTAGACAACTTTCTCTCCCCTTCCTCTGACAGCTTGCTCTTGATATCCGAATCCTTCAACTTCTCCAGTCGGTCAGTTCCGAGGCTATACGCCATTCGCCTCCGCGAATAGGCCATGGCCGTTTCATACTGGCATCCTCTTCTGGGTGCTGGGGGTGGTCTTTTAGAGGGCAGGGTGATATTCGATTCAGAATACGCCGATCTTGGAGAATGGCCGCTATTCGCATTAGGAGAAGGTTCCCTTGACTCGAAGGAAAATTGCCGGGCATGTTGATGTGGAGTAGAAGGTACGGAATTTGATTGTTGAGAAACAGAAGAGTTTTGATGTTGCACAACAGGCCTTGAGGGGAGTTGAGCCGTCAACTCAAATTTCTTGCCCGGCATCGTCGCAGAAGTCGGGGTGTCCTTCTCTGTTATGAGCGCGCGCTCGCCTTTATTTGATTTTCGTACGTCCCTATTCCCATGACCGCCCCTCGCAGCAGGTTTTGTTTTCCTTTCCGTGGCGACGCCACTCGCAGTCGATCGCTGACCAGGCACTGCCTGAATATGTTGAGCTGAGAGCAACGGGGGAAGTGGTGTGGTCTGCAGTCTGGCGGAGCTCCTGCTTGAAGAAATGAGCCTGTTGTACTGGGCGAGTTGTTGTTGGTGAAATAACGGTTGTTGTGGAAGTAAAATTGGAATTAATTGGGTGGGAAGCTGAGGGGACCCAGTAATACTCGGCGAGGAGCTGGAAGTGGAATCGGCAAGTGTATTGCGCCGCACAAGTCTCGACCACTGTGCAGATTGATATTGATATTGAGAATTACTTGTTAAAGGCTGGCCCTCCATCAAACTCATAAACCCTTTATGTAGTGATTGTGCGATGTCGTTCTCCTAGCGACGAGAAGAAGATAGCTTGTTTACGGAAACGACAAAGTGAGCCAAAGACGTAATAGGATGGTATTCCCGAGCGAGATGGTATGGTGGAGGTAGCCACGCGACTGTGAGTAGAATCTCCCTCTCGTCGTTCTCAAGGAGAGGAAATGCCGTTTCGTGTCGGACAATTGTAATCGTAAATCCGTAAGAGAGTGAGCAAGGAACGAAGATTCCTAGAGATGCCTTTCCTTTCGAAGTTGCCCCCTTTCCGTATATCAATCAAGAAGCGCGGTCCTGATCATAAAGTAATTGTTTCCTTTCCGCCGTTTTGGTTTTAATTCCGAGCGTGAAAATGGGTATTTGAGGGTCGAAATTGGGGGTGGGGAAAAGGAACTCGTGGAATGAATTGAAGGAGTGAGTGTGAAGTATATTTACGAGATCTGGCTGGGTGTGTTCAGTCCTCCCGGTCCTCTTTTATTTCGATTCACCAGAGATTCCGAGCAATCCTTTTTGGAAATTTCTTCCGCAGGGTAATTTTTGATGGATATCTCGAGCAGTAGAAAGGGCACACAAGAAAGTAGGAGAAGAGGCACCGCAGTGGTGGTGGTCCTTTTTGAGGGAGAGGGCTTTGTTCTCAAGTGTACCACTGTGAACTTTGTATGTACCACTTTCATACAAGGGAGAGAATGGAGTGAGTGGTGGTGAGTGGTGAGTGGTAAGTGGTGAGTGGTGAGTGGTGAGTGTGAGTGGTGAGCGACGGGGGTTCTTGACTACAGTTAGCAGCTGGCTTGGTCTTGTACAGTACAGTGCAGTAAAGCAAGTTGGATAGAGCGCTGGGACACTAATATGGCCAAATGGTCCGGCAACAGGGCGAGCAAGAGCCACCACTAAGAAGACTTGCGGGACTTGCTATGAACTGAGTAAGGCACGTAGTAGATAAGTAGGTGAAGCGTCGAGCGCGCTTTCCCTTTCGGCTCTTTAGAAATAGATAGATTTTAAATGAACTTTTATATTGCATCTACTTCCATCGTGGAATATAGGAGATTGAGATCAAGGGAGGATGATCATTGAATAAGAATAGAAATAGAAGCAGGCAATTAATGACTCTGTATCTATTCGCATCCCTTTGCCTTCCCAATTCTCTTCCCATTCAGAGATAGCAGATGGAGATGGAGATGAGGATGGGAACGGGGCTGGTAATGCAAGCTATTGTCAGTAGGCAAGTAATTCATCCACACATTATTTATTCACAGGCGGCCCATTGCGAGCACAACTGTGAACGTACAACAAGCACAAGGAGACATCATATCTTCCATTCAGACTTCTAGACTTTACCCTGGTGCACTCATACAAGAACGTGCCTCGGGACCGTAAGACATCTTGGACCTCGACAACCCTGATTTTGGCTTGGCATTTTCTTATTCATCCTCGAGGCCTCTGCTTCTCCACCTGGCCCATTCATGCAACCATAGCAGAGAACAACACTTAGATTACGTTTTGTATGGCTGGCCGACTGGATGGCTGAATGGCTTTCTTTGTGAGTCTTTTATTGTGCCTGACCATTGAGCGTCCGGTACGACCGAGTGTGACGATGTGACCAAAGATATATACCTTGATAACCGATGTGCCTACTGCAAAACTAATCACACTTTACTACTTCATACCGTGTTCCACAAGTTGGAACACAAAGAACTTCCCGGCTTTTCAATGCGATTTAATGCTCATGTTCTACACGGCACAATCGCGAGGTAAACCCACGAATCCCAAGCGGACGGAACGCACCTAGGTAACAAAAAGAGGTACTTCTCAGCCCATCTAGAAATGCCATTCCTTTGAGGGGCAAAATCTCAGCTCCTCTCGCCGCTCCCAAATAGGTGTCCCCCAGGTTCTCCATCACTATTGTCTGCCCGTCATGGGTCATCCATGGAAATGCCATTACGCTGCAGGTTCCCTCTGCAGTGAGACGAGGAAGAAAGAGCCTGATGTGTTGGTGCGGTTATGCTGAGTAAAGAAATCATCATACGAAGTTAAGTACCTGGGTAGGTATTCGCGGAGTGGGATCATAAGTCTGACACGAGGGAGGGGGAAATCTTACAGCTCGCGAGAAATTAAAGCCTACATTGAAAGCCACAAAGGAATCCATAATTGAGACCTGTTGTTCCCTCCTTTCAGTCCAACCCAGGGCGTTGGTTGGTTCAATAATGGTCCTTTAATACTTTTGTCAGAGTTAAATTCCCACTTTCGGATCTCTGACACGAAACGGAGGGGTTCGAGCATAATCTGGTACTGTAATACGGCAACGATATTGCCATTTAATCTTGCTTTTTCCTACTCTGTGAAATGTACGTTTCAACACAGCAGACTTCATTTTGATGCGTGTACTTGGCGAACATACATCTAGAGTACTGCACGAAGTACAACGGCGGGAGAGACGTCCCGAACCTTCTCCTGCCAAAATTGACTTTACCCCTTAAATCCCGACCATGGATTCGGATGTCGACAAAGAGACCCCGAAATACCTCGTCTCGTACTAGGCATTGAATGAACAGAGCAAAGATTAGAAATCGCCTGACCCAAGAATATCTCGTGATCCTACGGATGCGTATTCCGGGTTGTCAATGAATAGGAGGGGAAAAGGTAATCCTTCGTACTTGGGCTTTTTCCTGTACCTTCGTAGTTAAAGGATGTCAATAAGAAGGGGCCAGGTCCCTCCAACGACTCCGATGGTGAGTGGATAGAAAAATCTGGGGAAGTGCCACAAGGAGATCGAGTTCTCCTTCATCACAAATCCAGGCTATGCCCTATTTGGCCATAGCCTTGCTCGGCATTTAGCCTTGCTCTACCGCCGATGTTTGCTCGGGTTTAAAATGCGCCCGCGCGAGCGCCACAGCCGGGAATTTGAGTTTCTCTTCTCAAGCATCCACGGCATTCTATCACATGCTCGTGCATCCTAAATTCCTAACGCAGAAAAGCAGAAGAAAAACCGAATTGTTTCAACGCGATATGGAAAAAGAACTTCACGATATTATATCTCATAATTATTGGAGTCAGAACTCAATTGATCTCTCCGCCTCTTTCCCCATTGTCACAGAATCAGCCTTCTGGCGTACGGTGAGATCAGCCAAAAAAGCCTGTTCTAAGCTCAGGCATTACTGTTCCGTGGGCTTGGTCATTCATTGGTCCTAAAGATATATCCGGGCAGCTTTTCCGTACGTCCCCTGGAGCGTGTTCAATTCTTCGGTCAATTCGCGTTGTACCAGAGATCTATGATGCTCCGCTAAGAATCGATGAAATGGCTACTTGCTAAGTAAGTACGTATATACTTACTCGACTCGACCTCTATCAGGTGGACCTCTCCAAGCTTGTGAGACTGCCGCTCACCCATTGCGAATCTGATACAGATGACTGAGCCCAGTACTCGATGTATCTTTACAGTCCCTAAACCCCTCTTACAAACCTGTCATCCAATGCCGGAGGCTCGATTAGGAAGAACTCCGCAGGCCATCCACTCTTACTTATCCAGACAGGACCGTAACAAGACCATGCTATTCTTTTCCCATCTCTATCTTCCTCCCTCCCCAAGTAAGACTCCAAACCACCCTCCCACTCCCACTCCCTCGGAGCCCCCTCCTAGCCAATCATAGCGCACGACCGTAAACTCCGAGAGAACCACCGCGCACCCAATAGTTCTTCGCGCAGCCGCTCTACGCAGAGCATCTCAGAACGCGCTACCTGTATCTTTAAACCGGCAGCCTCACAATGTAGCCTTAGCCTTGTGGAAATCGGCACATCCGGATCTCCATTAGCTGCGCGCCAACTCAATTTTCCTGCCCTCCATTCCGCATTGGTAAGGTTAAAGCATTTCTCGCGGACGTCATCCATCTCATCATGAGATCCAATGGTACCGTACGAAATCTGATGGGATGGATGGTCGATTGATTATGATTATTCTTTCCATTTCTTTGAAATCAAAAAAAATAGAAGAAAAAAGTCGGTACGTTCTTCTATATATCAAGTACTGAGAGTTTTCTTAAGTTTCAATTGTTTTTTGGTCTGCAAAGGGAGCTGCATCATTCGTTGGGTACATATTTTTGTTTTGCTGTCCGGAATCCGCGGAGTGATTGATTGATTACTCAAGCAACGACCTGCATTCTTCTATCCGCTGCTTCCTGGTTGCGGCTTGGAAAAACAACATCTCTTTGTCCATATTTTTGATATTTGTGTCAACAAAATGGGTTTATTGAAGTCAAGGTATGTTTATTTCTGTTCTTTTCTAATTTCATCATTTCAATCTTGAAAATGCCGTGTCTAACTTGGTCACATAGAGGGGTCACTTTCGCGGTAGCATTGGCAACATTAATCAGCAACACGCTCTCTTCCGTGCTTTTTCAACAACTCCCAGACGATCCATACCATCTAGCTGGTAATTTTGGATGGTACCTACATTTTGCCAATATCCTCAGCATATTTGGTTTCGTAGGAGCTGTGCGGGTAAGTCCTCGCAAATCCCTGAGCTTCCGAAGCTTTCAATCGCATCGGTGTTGGAGTTTCAGTAACTAATATCCCGTCTCCGCGCAACAGGAACATGCTCTTAGCGTAGCCATTTTCTCAAATTACCTCATAATCGACACAATCTTGTGTTCTATCCCTCGATTCCTCGTCCTCGCCCTCCTCCAACAGTTCTCCGTCTCGCTGTGTTCTCCCTTGGGCTCTTACCTCGACTTCTCCGCTTCCCACGAACAAACATTCTCTTCTCTGTCCGCGTCCAGTCCGGACACAAGCTCGATTTCTGCGCCCCCTTATTTGGCATATGCGAAGGAATGGAATCCGGCGGGCTGTCAGCGCATCGTGACATTACTGCATGTGACGCTTGCGGCGGGCGTGGTCGCGGCAACGCTGCTGCAGTTTGTGGGCGCGCTATGCGTGAGAGAGTATGCGAAGAGTCTGTTCGTAAAGGGGATGTTGGAGGAAGAGAGAATGCTGGCGAGTGAGGAGAGGAGGAGTTTGTGTGTGGAGCGGGGGCTGTCGATTATTGAGGAGGGTAGCGAGAGGGAGAAGTTAGGGTTATGAGAATGAGATGGGAATGACTTACTGAATCGGTCATATGATTGCTTCTGGAAGATGATGGCTATGATGAGATGTGATAATTGATGGGGGAAATTTGAGAAACATGCCGAAGAAGGAGAAGGAGAAGGAAACTATGACGATGATGATACCAGAGCGAATGAGCACACTATGCTGCATATAATACGCACGACAAGAAGAAGTAGATGAGGGAAGAGAATGGATGAAACACGTTTTGGTATCTGCACATGGGTTAGCACTTATTCGTTTATTTGGTTGGACGGTTGTATTGTATATACCTGCAAGGAAGCAAAGGAAGGGAAAGGGGTGCATATACACTTTGTGGTAGGTTTTGACTTGCTTTATTTAAAACTTGATACCACTTGGGAGTAGTCAATGGATTCAAATGAAATATTAAATATCTGAAAGTTTTGGGTTCAGTGATAATGGTGAGGGTGATTGGGTTGGTGATGGTGATGCGAGGGCTTCTGTAGCTGTGTATCGGTCGGAGCCTTAGGGATGTAAAAAAGGATAGGTAGCTTGCGCATGTGGATGTATGGTATAGATTGTAGGTATATATAGAAGTCTTTTGCGTTTCGAACCTTGGGGAGGGGAGTGATGTCGCAGGAATCTGTTGATGTTGAGCTTTTGATAGAGGAGAAGGAAGGGGGATAAGGAATGTATTGGGGAAATCTGGAACGAGCTGTGGTGATGGATGTCATATCCTTCAGCTTTTGTTGCGGGAAAAGTTTAGGAGAGAAAGCTTTGTTGAGGGGAGTTCGGTAGAGGGGAAGTAGGCGAGGAGGAGAACCGCCCAGTGGGAAGAGAAAGAAGTAGAGTCGCTGGTGCAAGAACGAGAAGTGTGACACGAGTTCGGAAGGGCAGTAAGGAAAAAAGAAGAAGACGGGACCAGAAAGGAATGAGAGTTGGAGAGATAAACAGGAGAGGAAAGATGAAAGGGGATGGAGAAGATAGGGAAAACGGTGCCGTTGTAAAGAAAGAAGAGATGGTAGGTTGGCTGGCCTATCCATGGGCGAGTAGAGAGAGGCCTTATATGGTAGTGAAAGAGAGTAGGTAGGTCTATCGATGGGAGAAGGTGTGGAGGATTGATGTATGGTAAAGGTAAAGTTGAAGGTAAAGCTGAAGTTGGGAATGTAAAGGCAGCTGGAGACGTCCTTTGCACTGCCTACATCAGCACTGGATGAGTAAACCGCATCCTTGGTACATGTATCAGTAGAAGTGAAGGGTACTAAGGGTCTTGCACCGGTGACGATGTGGCTGATAGACGTGCATGCTGGGGTTCTGGTCTATTTCATATTCGACCGTTGACATCGCTTATGTCGAGGCTAGGGTAGAAGCACGAGAAAACGAGAAGCGGGCCGAAAAGACGACAAGCAGGACGGAGAAGCGAGGTTGGAAAGGAGGAGGGGAAAAGGGTACGGGCTGTGTGGTGTTGGAGGAAAACTGGCCGTGGTAGGTGACTAGCTATGAGAGCTTATCGCGAATGCTCTTAGATAGTAGTCCGGAATCACCTTCCTATTTTTGGTCGAACTGGCAGCTGGGAGAAGATGTCTTCCAAATCGGCTAGTGGTTCTTCCGCTGCCAGAAGATGGTGAACGATGGACTGCGGGGTCGTGAGTATTTCCGATAAGCGCGGGTTGATAGAGGAGGGAGCAAGTGACTATTCTCGGAGAATAAATGCACTGTCAGACACTTCTACTGTATATGACAAGACTGCAATATATTGTATGGAATGGCAGTGGAAGAATGAGACACATGCAGTTGGCGGGCCGCAGCCACGCACATGTGGTCGACGCCATGCCTTACTTGCACCCACACTCAGTGAAAGATACGGGAGCCCCGATCGCGTAAAAGATACTGTAAAGCAAGATCGAAAAATCTGAGATGAAAGACTCCTGCCGATGACGATCAAGCCTACCAAGGGAAATCAAGTTACAGCGCCGACGTTGCATCCCCTGTCTCGTCCACACACAACAAGATACCCCGCCGACGTTCTACCCCACTGGGGCGAAGGAAGCAAGTAGCAGCTAGCAAGAACTATGTCACTGCAAATAATGAATCGCAATTTTAGCGTCATTGGAGTGTGTAAGAGATAGCTAGCCATGCTGGTGCTGGTGCTGGGCTGTCAAGGCGGCTAAAATCACTCCTCTAGTTATGTGCCTGTAAGTTAAAGCTATAAAGCTTGTATCCCATCAAATGACTCGATGAATAACGGTCGAGGTTCCGTAGATGCGATGTGGGGGAATTGGTATGAAGATTTTTTCTCTCGAGGGAGGGGAGGTCTCGGCCAATGGTGGGGGTGTGAATTCAATGTGCAGGTAGGAAATAATGCGTGGCTTGCATGAACGAAACGAACCAGAACCGGTATTGGGTGCGGATTGGGATGGAGGGGTGGATGACAGATACAGATACAGATACAGATGTTTCTGTACGGGTTCTTGGGCTCTGTGTCTCTGTTGTCTGTGGGAGATTCGGATCTGGGCGTGATGTGAAGATGCGCGCTACAAAGAGAAACGTGCATATATACTTGTTACGTCTGTGGAAGGAGTACGGTACATTTCGTGCCTCAAATTGTCTCCAAACCGTTTCAGTCGTCAACTAATAGGAGAAGCCGTTAAAGGATACTTCCAAGTGATATATCAAGTTTTCGTAGAGCATTTTAGATATAATTTTGTTTCGTCAGCGCATTTGGTTTCTTGGTTCCCGTCTTGGACTTGATCTTAGTCGAAGAGGGTTCGGAGATGTTTAATTAAAGCGGCATCGCGAGATGTTCGAATCAAGGTGTTCTACCGATAGGTAGGGTATGAGCGCGTAGTGCGATAAGGAGGATATTTTTAATTCCTTGAATTACTTTGAAGAAGGTTGGTTCCTCCTGAAGCGGGAGATGAGTCCTGAATGAGCCTCACCATCTTGGTGATATCTCGTCCGCAGACACGGTATGATAGATTCGAGGTTGATTCACTTAGCTATCCGAGATTCTTCTGGAAAAAAAGGGGTAAGCCGGGTAAAAGTAGCTTGTTGGGTTAGCTTTTCTTTTCCACTTGTCAATCCGAGCCTTCAACAAAAAAAAGGTTGTCGTCTGTGGCTTGATCGGTGACACCCAGAAACATCGAACCCGACAAGGATAAGCCGCATCAGGCGCTCCAGAAATTAGCCATCTTGTTGGCAACGGTACATGTTGCACATACATCGTCCATTTGAGGACTGTGATGGAGTGGTTTCCTGGGATCTAGGCATGAAAGAAGGAAAACTAAGTCGAATCGCTTTGCAGATTCGGCACATCTGGTATCTTCGATGACACGGAATAGCTACCAGATTTCGTGAACCTTTGCGGGTACCAAATAAACCCTTACAACAAATAGAGTTGAGGCATGTGAGTGATTATTGGCGCAGAGTGGAGTTTGAGCATGGTGAGGGGTGAAAGTTGATTGTGGGGATATCAGACAAGACCAATTGCTCAATGCTCAATAGGGAGTCTGATACACTTTTATAGCGTCTAGAGATTTGTGGAGGTCATTTAAAAGATAGGTCCGGCCGAGTGTTGATTAGGTCTGTAGATGGTGTGCCGTAATCAATATTGAGGCTCCGACGACGGCGTGGGAGAAAGCACAAATGACCAAATGAAGGAGGATATAAGTTCTAGTGACAGCAACATATCTCCTTTAGGATTTCTCCATGAGGCTGAATCCAATATCGATCTCATGATGCTTTCAGTGAAACATATTTCAAGAGATCCAGAGGAATAGGTATCAGCCTTATTTCACCTCATCATTTGCACTCATGACGATCCTTATCAGCCGTTTTGGAGGGCAGGTTTTCGTAAGGTAATTTGAAAGGAGGGCTCGGAGAAGAGGGGACAAAATCTGGTACGCGCAGGTTCCCCGTCCTTATCCGATTCGTTTGATGAGGAAGATCCTGTCATGATGATACGACTTCTTTTCTCTTATATCCACACTATGATTCCTATCATACCATCGATTTGTACTGGGAAGGTGTCAAACCAGGACGGAAAGGAAATGAGAGAAAGCTTAGATCGGAAGAAAAGGTAAACATATTAAGGGACTACCTAGTTCTAGTCATTCGGGAAACACTAATACAAACGATAATCCTTAGGAACGACTACCAAAGCACGCACCGCACAACTCAGCACTGCATACGAATTCTGGAAGAGTAGATCGAGTATTGGGATGGAGGGACCAACTTTTCAATGAGAAATAGGAATATGGGATGGACCATTTCCTCCCAACGGCTGTGCGTGAGGCTTCTGTTCACGCCTACTTTGCCGCTCTCTATGCTCGTGGGGAGCGCAGCAGGCAGAATTTGCTACCAAGCTATCAATCCTAGATGAAGGAATGGAAACAGTGTATGGTGTAGGAATTCCTAATTCTTACCATACACGAGCGAATCACAGTCGGCTGGCAATTGTAATTATCTCGTAAGGAATCACAGAACCCAATGGAGGAACTCTGGAGATATTACCCCCTCCCTCTTACTTGTCAGCAAGTAAGGTGCTCTCCTACCCAATTCCCTTTCGTCCATTCAGGACATCGACCTCACCCACTCCTGGATATACCGTACCGTAGCCATCCCACATTTCAACGCTACTTCTGCACCACCACCCGAAGTGAAATTTGTCGCAGTTTTCCACCACTGTGAGGACGAGAATCTACATCTAAAGTATAACTAGTAATCTCTGCTTTTCATAGCTTTACCCTCCTTCGACCTTTGTACCTTGTACTTTCACCACATCTCCTTCCCTTCCTGCTATAACTACTGGACCTGTCAGGGAAGAAAGAGATCAGTGAGCACTGGACGACAGAGCATGGCGCACTGAGCACTGAGCACTGCTCCTCATCTCATACTAGATCACGACGGACAGAAAACAGAAGTGTAACAGGAACCTCTCTCTCCCACCTCTTGGCCCTGTCTGCCGTCTACCCTAATTACTCGACTTACTCAACTCACTCCTCCTTCCATTAAATCTCACCCAGTAGGTTTAATCTAAGATAACCACGAAGTAGAACTAGTACCACCACTACCACCACCAAAAAATAAAGAACAATCTTCCTTCTTTTTTTCTTCATCGTTTTTGTCTTCCTCTCTAACGACCGCAACACATCACATCACCCCCGTTCAGTCAGACAACATAATACCAATTGGGTACTCAATCCTACGAGTCCAACGCTCTCCTCTCGACGTATATATATATATATAACAACTTGTTGTTGTTTGTCCTCTTGCTTGAACCACCAAGGGTCATTCCTTTCGTCTGTTGAGATCTCGTCGTTTTCTCCTTTAGCTGTTATCGCTGCTACTTGCTGGATTTCGTCGTTTGGTGGTGAGTTGAACCTTTTCCCATTGTTCAGTAGTGAGACAAATTTTCTCCATTTTCCTATTTCCCCCCAACACGCCGCTTTCGCTGTTCCGTCCATAAGAACTTTTTCCTTCTCTCGGCTACAAACACAACCATATTTTCTTCCATGCGCTCACCATTCGAATTCCTTTTTCACTGAGGGCCATTGGAAACGTTTCTTTTCGTTTGCATACTAATAGGAAGATATTCTGTACAGATCTCCACATCTGCGACCCTCTTCGTCGTATACGTTCCTTTTCAAATCCCGTCGATCTATCACTGCGGGCTTCAGTTTCGAAGCATTTCAACCGGTTCGATAACTATATAAATATGTCTTATTACGAGAATCAGCAATGGCCTGCACCTGCTGCAGCTGGCCAACCTTCTTGGGAACAGCAGACTCCTCCTGCTCGTTCTGGTATGCTCCCTCCAAAAAATACGATTTTCTCGCCAGGGTGTTGATTGACGAGTGTTACAGGTGCCAGCTCAGCTGTCCCGCGCGAAGATTCCACTGCGTTCAGCACACAAATTGAGGGTACGTCTTGCAAAACTGCATAGGAAAATGGTTCATTGTACATGTGGTACTTTCTCGCGCCGAATGACCTCGGAGGGATCGTTTTGATGGGAGATGACATACACCGCATCACATCCGACGTGGAGGACATGCACATGGAATCCATCCGAATCGACAAGCTGACGAATAATATGCAGAGGTCGACCGTGCCATTGACAACTTGGTCAAGAGCGGAAAAATGTTCAATATGCCTGGTGCTGGTCGTCGCGACTCTATGCCACTGGTCGGTGCATCAAGAACCTTCCCCGATCAATTTGGTATGCATTTGTTCATCTGACAATCTAGATGCACTCTAATTTTTACTACTTAGATCCTCGCATGACTGCTGGGCCACCACGACACCATTCGGTCAGCGACTTCGGGGATGCTCGATCATTCTCAGGGTCGAATCTACAAAACTTCTACGCAAGCCAGCGACATCAACCCTCGCGTGGCGCAAATGAAGCCGAACAAGTGATGCAGGCAAAGAGAAGGATGGCAGCTCAGCGTGAAAGAGAGCTGCGCAACTATCATCAAGAGCAGCAGTACAATCGAAGTAGGCCACCCTCTTCTGCTGTATAAAACTCCTATTTGTCATTATACCCTGTACCCAGCGGTCCATATCACTCAAAATTTTGTACATGACAAATTTTTCCTCTCGCCTCCAATTGCTGCTGTGTGATCCTTAAAATTCTCCACGGTTTCTTTTCTCTCCGGACGTGTATAATATCCACATTTACTGACTGGAATAAGGCGTCACAGCTGAAACCCTCGGTGGCAGACCAGATCGTACCATGAGCCCAGGCAGTGGTATGAGCGAAGACGAACGCCGCGAATTGATCGCTCGACAGAGAAGTGCTCTCTACGGAGAAGGTGCTGCTGCATTCTCTGAGAATGGTGGATTTGACGAGAATGGCACTCCCCGCCCAGCTACAACGGGAGCTGGACCACAATCGGCTCTTGCTGCTTCAGGTATTCGAGGACACTCACCTCTCGCCTTTGACCACTTCAATGCTCAGGCAAGTCAGGCAGAAAACTCGAACCAGAAGACTCCCATTGAGCCCCAATCGGCGACTGGACAGGCTCCAGGTCAGCAACGCTCCCGTGCCAATAGCACCTCGTCCCCCTCTTCCAATCCAACCAGTAGTTTCAGCCTGTTCGAATCTGCTGCTCAGCAGTCTAGCCGAACCTCGACTTCCTCTCCAGGCGGGTCCCCACCACGACAAGGAGGAAAGGCACCTACTAGCGGTGTTGCGCCTATCGGCACTCGTCCCAACCAGGCCGCTAATCCAGCTCTGAAGCAGCGCTCTACCACTCCGCTGCCATCTCCTTTGAGTTATGGCTTCGCTGCCAACGACTCGACTTCTGAATCTAAGGATGCTAGAACGACTTCTGCAGCTTCAAACCCCAACCCTCAAAGTCAGGCCGAAGGTAGCTTGGGATGGGGATCTAAGGGTGGTGTTTGGGGAAAGAATCTTGGTGTACAGGCTTCTGTTTGGGGTTAATTTATGTTTGGGAAATAAGATAGAAAACGGCGTGCTGGGAAAAAAGGGTACAATTGATGCATACTTCGTGGTGGACTGGGGAAAAATGAATATCGATAATAGGCTTGGCATGGCAGGCGTATGGAACCTTTTCTCAGTGCCCCTTTGTTGGCAGGTTCTGGTCGGTAGCGGGATGATATCACTCATGACAAAGTCCCCTTTCGGAGACATTACAAGGCTTGGTTTCTATTCGTAGGAAAGGGGGAGTTTTCGATTTTTCCACATGGGTAATAAGGGGTCTGGATTTTGCTGCTCTGTGTCTATGGCATTTACGGCGAAAGTATGCACAGTATGGGGGGATTTGATGCGTTTTTTTTTTCTTCTTTACTTTGATCTGGCTTGGGTTCTAAGGACTGGGTGTTGCAAATTATCTCTCCTTGTCTTACAATGGTTTGGGGGAGGGGGAGGTGTCTTTTTTTTTCGTCAACAAAACAAATCAGGAGCAAACTATCAACATATGGGATGAAAGTCGGACATGGAATGGAATGGAATAAAAAGTATCTTTTCTTTCTGCTATCTGTTACTATCAGTTGGCATATCTGACAGGCGCACTCATTCGTTTTTTACCATTCCCAGGTTGCTATTTGGGCATTGGGTGCGTGCTTGGTTCCCCGTCAGTCAGTCAGTCAGTCAGGCGGTTTCTTACGTAAAGCGATTGCGTGTGGGAGATGCATGGGTTGGGGGCGTGCCTTTTTGTTCATGGCTGGGGGTAATATCTGGGGTTTGGTATCGTCTTTCGGTGGATAGGTTGGATGGTTGGATGGAGAGTAATTATTTGGGCGAGGGGTTCGCTGGGATGGAGGGACGAATGGGTGGGATGGGATGGGATGGGATGGGATGGGATGGGTACGTTGGAGTCTTACTGTATGTATGTATGTCTGGCAGGTGGGAGTGATGGGATGGGTAATTGAATGAATGAATACGTTACGAATGGCGAATTCGATTGAATGATCTTGTGAATACCTACTAAGTTACATGTATCAAGATGGTGGTGCTGCCGAAGTGAAGTGAGAGGTGAGTGCCTAGCCCTCAAGTTCGAAGTCAACGTTTTTGATACCAGCTGTCATTATCTCCCGTTTGCATATGCTAGCTAGCTTCGGAGTAGGCGCTGCGGAATCAATTTCCTGGACTACAGAGTGTAATTGAACGACCGGTGGTATGGTGTGATCTTCTAAGGGAGTTATTGGCATGCTCTTGATAACCACCTCATCAGCACTTATCCTGACAAGAGACAAATACGTTTCATGTTGAAGTTAGTTAAGACGTTTGTTTGTGCGGCAGCGGTAGTGGTAATGCATAGAGTTAGTTCTAGCCCTAATGGATGGGTGTAAGTGTCGGTAGATACTAGATACACATTCTAAGACATCATTCGAGAATGTTCGGGGCGGTCTCGAAGTGTCTGTTTATCGGGGGTGGGTTGGGTTGGGTTGGGCTGGTCCACTTGAAATTGTTTGCAGGTGAAGAAAGTGTAATTTAGCGATACTGAGCTACGGTCTACGGGTAACTAAAGTTATGATAGACTCTGCTGTGTGAAACTTACTTGCGTTGATATCGAATGTTAGGGCATGAGCATTTGACTTGACTTGATGTGACAATTCCACGTTGGGGAAAATCTTCCACACATGTGCAAGCGCAGAAGAGTTAGTTAAAGCTTTTGCACCTGCACCTGCTGCACCTGCACCTGCACCATCTGTCAGAGCTTCGCCGCTGCTGCGTACCCCTGTTCCCACTCAATTTGTTTTCCCCATATAAAAACGCGAATCGTGCCCGGTGGATATACGAAGTACATACCCGCATTGGAGGTGTGGCGAGAGGAGCTTAAGATTGGAAGGACATGCGTCGATCGAGCTTGGGCTTGAGCTTTGGGTTGGTGAGGAGAGGAGAGTGCTTGCTCGCTCCAATGCTGCCCCGGTCATGCCGATACCGATCATCGAGCAGGCAGAGCAGTGAGGGAGAGGGAGAGGGAGAGGGAGAAGAGAGATGGGAGATGGGAGATGGGAGATGGGAGATTTCCATGGCCAGGGGTCGACGCTTTTACCTTGATAGCTTCGTTGAATAAGATGATCTTGAGGCCAATGTATTCATCCGTCCATCCATCCATCATCCCGCGTCGCTCAATAAGATGAAAGTAATAAGTTAATGTTAATATTGTTTTTATCTATTTCTCCCAGGTCGGACCTTTCGCGTCCAAGGGAAATTTTCCTATTCATCGACACGGCATTAGCTTTTTCTATTTGCGCGATCGAGATCTCGATGGAAAAAGAAAAGCTTTGGGAATAGCGACACGTCCTTTTTCTCCGCTCTTTTGCGCATCTTTGTCTTCATTCGTTTTGTTTACTTACTTACTAAATCTAATTCTCTCAATTCTGATAACGACTTCCGCCATTCGGCCATTTCGACCACTCCCAAGCCACGCTACTATCCATCCTTTTCATAGTCGGTAGTACGATTTCTCGAGTGCCGCGTGTGACGATGATACTGCCGTGAAACCGAAAAGCCTCAACGACATTTACACTTACACATACATATACACACAGACATAGCAGAACCCAGCACAGAAACCTGACCTTCGAGTCATTGTCCCTGTATTGGGAAAGAATTGACGAACATTTCTCCTTTTTGCCCTTCCACAAGGCTCCCCAGCTTGTGCAAGGCTTCACTCACTCACCCGCTCGAAGACTAGACCCAATGACGATGAGCGATTTGAAGACGCGGTTGAAAGCGAAATTTAGTCGCAGACACTCCTATAATTCCTCGACGACGGGCTCTTCGAATTCGAACGACGAGACAGTCGCGGGCCAGCATGGTACGGATGCGAATGCGAATACTACGGCCCGGTCCATAGCAGCGAAGAAGACATCGACCCGGAGTTTACGTTCCAAAATGAGTTTACACCAAACCTCAATTTATACGGGCTCGACCACTGATAAGGAGAGCATGGTCGGAAGTCCGAAGGAGCGGAAGATAATCGACGAAGAGGAGGGGTTTGTGGCTTCAATTGCGTCGGTTGCATCCGTTGCATCTGCTGCATCTGCTGCATCTGTTGCTTCAGTTCCTTCAGAGGGTGGGCCGAGTACGAGTACTGCGGCTGTGGAAAATGGCGATCGCGGTCAAGGGGTGGTGAAGGGAATGGGGATGGTAAACGTAAACGAAAACAATGGAATTCGATCTGGGTCTGCGGTTGAGCTTGGGGTTGCGGTTGGAGTCGTGGTTGGCGCGGAACTAAGCTTAAACTTTCCAGGCAGCCCGAGCGATCTGCACCTGCACCAACACCAAACTTCCTCAGACCAACAACAACTGCGACTACAATCCAATCCAAATTCCAACGACGACGACAACAATAATAATATTAATAAACACGACAGCACCTCGTCGACTGCTGACTTTCCCACTCCAGGTACAGATATACCCAGACTGCTAGAGGAAGACGAAGACAACGAAACAAACGATCAAATCGCGCATCTCGAGAAAGAAGAGGAAAACAATGAAATTCGAGACGACCCGCAGTCAGATAGTACAGAGGTGAAATTTAATGGCCCAACTCCAATAACGGAAAGCCCTATCAGCCCCAGCAGTACCCACCAACCCACTCCTCGCAGACCTCCAGAATTAACCAGACGACAATCTCTACTACCACATCAACAGACGAAATTGATAAAGACACTGCTATCGGACCCGTCCGAGCTGTCCGCACAATCGAGAGTTGTTGCTGTCGGAGCCGATTACTTTTCCAGCCACGGCCCTGCGACCATCAGCGCGACGATGGTTACAAGGAAGATATGGGTTAAGAGACCGGGCGCCTCAGCTACGTTGGTTACGATAAATGAAGACGATCTGGTGGACGATGTGCGAGACATGATCCTGAAGAAATATGCCAACTCGCTGGGAAGAAGCTTCGATGCTCCGGATGTGACGCTGCGGATAGTACCCAGGGAACAAAGACAGGAAAGAACTTTAGGACCGGAAGAACCGATGACTAGGACTCTCGATGCTTACTTTCCTGGAGGCCAAACTGTGGATGAGGCTTTGATTATCGATGTTCCTCTGAGACGTACCCCGAGACCATCTCCAAGACCTAATGGACATGGACACAATGCAGCATACTATGATGAAATTCGACCTACGGAAGCTGGCTCCGATTACTTTCCGCCGATGCCAATACCGGCTCCCTCGCCCGGCCTAGCAAATAGTGTTCCGGTTGTCAATAGTAATCATCATGCAGCTCCCCTGATTGCACATGCTATGTCCGTACTCACCACCGGCCACGTTCCACCTCTCCCATCTCCCGGAAGCCAAAGACGACACCACAGCAGTAGACCTAGGATAGGACGTACACATACCTCCTCACCCACCGTCATCGGTGTCCACAGTCAAGCATCGGCTGTAAATAACGGTACGCAATACTCGCGCGGCAAAGCAAGATCAAGAACTCACTCAAGTGCTTCAGAAAAATCCACGGTTCCTCCACCACCACCTACCTTACCCACTCCTCCTGCTGCTAACCAAGATCTCACCGTGCAACGAGTCGCGACACCTCCCCCACGCGTATCATCTCCCCGGCCCGGCCCCAAGCGAACCAAGAAGAAAAGCGCCGTGGACCATCCCTCCCTCCCAGCCGGAATGCTCAATGGCGCCGTCCCTCCCATCAACGTCCTCATCGTCGAAGACAACATCATCAATCTCAAGCTCCTCGAAGCGTTCGTCAAACGTCTCAAAGTCCGCTGGCAAACCGCCATGAACGGCCGCGAAGCAGTAAATAAATGGCGCGGCGGCGGCTTCCATCTGGTTCTTATGGATATCCAACTGCCCATCATGAGCGGACTCGAAGCCACGAAGGAGATCCGTCGACTGGAACGTCTGAATTCAATTGGTGTCTTCTCTAGTAGTGCGAGTAGTAGTGCGCCGTCGGAGAAGGAGTCGGAAGAGGAGCCGGATGCGGAGGATAAGTTACCGAGTTCGGTGTTGTTTAAGAGTCCAGTTATTATTGTGGCGCTTACCGCGTCGAGTTTGCAGTCGGATAGGCATGAGGCGTTGGCTGCGGGGTGTAATGATTTCTTAACTAAGGTATGTACCTCTTCCCCTGCCCCTTTCTTCATTCACCCTTTACCACCTCCTCTTTCCCAAACATAACAAACTCCCCAAAAATCGAACCCCATCCCCGGCGACCTCAAAAGAAGCAAACTAACACAACCCAAAAGCCCGTCAACTTCGTCTGGCTAGAACGCAAAGTCATGGAATGGGGCTGCATGCAAGCACTCATCGACTTTGACGGCTGGCGCAAGTGGAAGGATTTCAGCAGTCAGCAACCGGATAACAGTAATGGGGGGCCGGGGGCGGGGCTCTCGGCTGCGGATATGAAGAAGAAGGAGATTGAGGCGAAGAAGAAGAAGAAGAATAGGACGAGTTTGGGTAGTTTGAATGGGGTGGTTGCGGGGGCGGCGTTGGGTGGGCAGGGGGGGACGGCGAGGAAGATTGAGGAGGGGGCGAAGGGGGATGGGAAGGCGGAGGGGGATGGGGATAATGAGGTTGCGGTTGTGGATTAGGGGGGTGGGGTGGGGGAGGGGGAGTGTAGGTAGTTTATGATTTAGGAAGAAGACGGAAAGTGGGTACGGCTTTGAAAGTGGTTTTGGGCGGGCGGGCGTTTTTCGTGTGACTGGTATACATCATGGGCATATCATACATCAGATTCAGATTCATATATATCTCTATGCGTTATTTTCTTTTTGCAAATATTTTTCTTTCGGACAGACGAGCATATGTAATGAATTGCTGCCCTCTTGGTCTGGGAAAGAAAAGAATGAAAAAGGTTAAGGAGGTTAGAGGGGTGTGGCGGAGGGGCGGAGGGGTAGGGATTAGGGGGCAAAGTGGTATAGAGCGAAGGGAAAGGAGAGTAGGGAATAAGGGGGGAGTGAAGGTGGGAAGGGTATTGGGGGGGAGGGATAGGGGGGTAAAGTGGAATAGGGGGTGAAGGAATAGGGTAGAGCGGGGGGGTAGTAGAGGGGTAGGTAGGGTGGTAGAGGGAGCAGATCGGTAGGTGGAGTAGGAACTCGGGAATCGAGAATACGAAGCAAAAGTATTCTACCCCAATCATCATCTCGTCTCATTTTATATACACCAGCACGCAAGAAAGCTTTTGGTTTGTTTGTTCATGGGGTTTTAGTTATTTATATGTAGACATGTAGTGTGGTTGTAGTTAAGGGAAGAGTTGGGTTAATGTAGAAGGAGGGAGGGATATTGGTATTGGTATTGGTATTTGTATCAGGTGGGTGGTTGGAGTGGTCGACCGACAGGTAAAGGGGGGGGGGGGGGCAGATAGAAATAGGTATCGAGATATAAGAAGGATTAGATAGAAAAGGCAGGGAGGATAAGAGAGGCTAGAAGAACTGAAGAGTATATGGGATGAGATAGGATGAGATAAAATAGAACAGATTGGTACGAATATAGTATATCAGATTGAGTAAAATACAATCAGTCGACTCTACCACATCTCAAGTTGATTGTTTATTTATTTCATTTCTGTTCAAGCCTATATAAGACACAATGCCTCCCACCCTTTGAACCCCTCCATTTCGTGTTTTATATTAAATACACGAGAGTATGTAGCCTGGTATACCAATATGAGCACCAGTAACCTTACAGCTTCCATCTTCATGGGGAAGACAAGAAAAATAGTTAGTCGTCTTAGAGCATTTGATCAAATCCAACAACCAGCCCCATGATGTCTCTCTTTTGACAGATTATACCTTTTCTGTGTCTCCAGACCAGTTCTATTCCCAGTTCCATATCGGAAGTATATCCTATACGTCTCCTCCAGCCCGGCCTAGCCAGCGTCCCTTCAAGACATCCCCTCCCAGCTCCATCAACCCCCACCATACCACCACAGAGATGCCCCGCAGACAATGAAAGATCCCAATCAGCAATAATAGTACATATTCCCAAAGCAATACACTGCCCTTTTCCAGCATTAAACGCCGCTGCATATGAGATAGTAAGGAAGATACCAATTCCATTGCGTCTAGTTGAGGAACACGTTGGGAAGCAAGATCTAGAATAGATGCGTGATGAGACTCCGATGAGAGAGATGTATGTGGGCGCCACGGTCTCCTAAGAGCAGAGTAAAAGTATGTTAGATGGAGAAAAGCCGGGTTTGCTTGTTATAAGATTAGTTTCCAAATTATCCCCAATGCAAATCTAGTAAATATGGTACAGATGAAATCCCGACAAACTTACTCAGACATAAGGTTCCGGCTCAATGGGCGGAGGATATAGACCGACAAGCCAATTCTCCTCCTGCAGCGCATATGGAAACCGGTATATTACACATCTGGCGTAGAATCGAATATCGACGGGAGAATACCAAGGGGAGAATTATACATCTCAAACACTCGATCTATTAATTAATCGGCAGCGGCGTTTTCGAATATCGACCAGTCCTCAAGTAAGAAAAAACAACATCTCAGCATAAATTGAATCTTTATAATTTTCTTCCACGTAACAAGAGCAAGAGAGGGTATTAGCTGGCTTGGTTTGGCTCACAGGTAATCTCGTTCAAATTCCGCATCTAGATGTACTGGCACTCTATCCTCCTCATCGTGTCTCCGCTCCTTGCTGTCCTTTTCCTTCGCTTGATGCGCTAGTAGTTGCAGAAGAATTTTGTTATTTTGCGTGACGATTGTTTCGATTTTTTCCATTTTACCTTCGAGCGCGCGCAGGCGGGCATCGTTGCCCATTATGTCGCGCCAGTCTTCTTTGGTTAGAGCGCCTTCTACGACGACTCGGCGAGGGGGAGAGGGTGGTGGTGGAGGAGGTGCGTAGTAGTGTTGTGGTGGAGGTTGGGGTTGAGGTTGGGTTTGGATTTGGAGTTGGGTTTGGGGTGGAGGTGCGTATGCGGCTGCAGATGCGGATGCGGACGCTGCTTCTTGGTGAATTTGTTCTTGCACGCGATCGTTCATTGTTGTCCTTCGTCGCTTATGTGGGCGCGACCCATTGATATCAAATTGACCGTTCGGTTGGGACGGAGACGGAGTAGGAGGTTGAGAATATCCTGGTTCACTTGTAGCAGATTGTGGTTGTCCCACATCAGCTATAGGTTGAGGTGGAGCTGGTCCTGATGCAAGTCTAACACCTGGGTTTTGCGATTGTGCTAATGTTTCCGCTGCAATTGCCGCTTTTCTTGCTTCCTTCCTTGACTCCTCCACCTTCCTTCTTGCATCCACTTGTCTCATTCTCTCTGCTTCAGCGTCCGCATCCTCGACCTTCAAGAATTCCATCCACTCGTCAATTAGGTCATTGAGCTCTCCACCAGGCTTGTCAGGAATAACACCATTTTCCCAATCACAAACCTGACGCCTCCTAGCCTCTACTAACCTCCCCACCGTCGCACTCATCTGCGCCAATACCTTCCCCGTTTCTTGTCGAAACGACTCATTGACACCATTCCAGAACTGAGATTTTGTCCCTTCTTTGAAATTATGTTTCTGTTCTACACAAGCTTTCATCGCTTTAATTTGATCGCGTTCATCTAGATTTTGACGAGGTTTGCGCGTCGCACTTCCACCCCCAATAGTTGATGCGACACTGCTTTCGCGCAGTTCGCGTGCAGGCGTCATGAGAGAACGTGGCAGAGAAGGAGGTTGCATGCGCGATTCTGATGTAGGTGTCATCGTCGGTGTTGAGACATTATGGTGGAGTGCAGAGTTTGGAGCAGAATTTGGAGATGGACGCGAATTTGCTGGTGTCGATGGTGGTAATATAGGTGCAGATTGTGGTTGCGATTGCCTTGAGGGAGCGGTTTGCGCCATTGCTGGTACGAGCTTAAAAGTATGAAAAGCAGATGGCATAGGTAGGTGGAGCGAAGCCAGGATTGGGAATTGTTGTTGAAGTTTTTAGAGGATTTCGAAGTTTGATCGTGTGAATATTGAAGTTGAGGGAACCGTTCACGATGAGACTAATTAGCACGCTAGTATCAAAGTGGAATAGCTCATGTATGATGCAAATCTAAATCCAGGTTTCGAGATTTATAATTATGTGGATAATGACGACCAACACAAGAGCTTAATTAAAATTTGCATTTATTCCGAGATAAAATAGCAGCATTTGAGCTTATCTGCTCTAGATATGATACTTGAAATCCAACTCATGATCGCCAGTCTTGACTTTCCTCTTGTCCTCGATCTCCCCGCTCTCAATTCTCTCCTTCATCCTGTTCTGCTGCTTCACATAGAAGACTTTAGCCACAATCAAAATCTGTGAAAGACATAACGCTCCTAGGGAAAAGCTGTTCCCGAGAACATATGGAGCGGTTCGGTAAATCTGTCCAGCGACTATACCGGCGGTATTGGCGATGGACTGTTGCACGCCAATAGCTGTTGCTCGACGATAGTGCGGCGCGACATTAACATTCAGCCAGGTTATGTTAAGGCCCGGTCCAGTGTACACGGCAATGGCGCAGAGGAAAGTGGCAAAGAATTTGACGCCTAGAACGAAGTGTTAGTTCCAATGACCATCATGTCTAGTATATCTAGTCTGACGTACCTTCGCTCTTCACTGTGAGCAGAAGAATGTACCCGATGATACCAAAGATGTTGGCAAAGAACAGAATCTGAGATGACGATTAGCTTCATAGCAGATTCCATCAGTCTAGACAAGGTGCTTACTGGTCCGCGCAAACTGATCCTATCAGAGATCCATGCCAAGAACAGGAAACTGATAGCTCCCCACATGTAGACGGGTATAGTGAGGTAATTGGCCTGCAATGTGTCGTAATTCATCGCTTTCAGAATCGATGGCAAGAAAGTGCTGAATCCGTAGAGGAGACAATCCTGCATGAATTGGATGGCAGCACTAGGAGAGACATTAGAATAACTCAAAAATTTATTGAAGTATAGGGCTGACCTCATGTATAGCTTAGGATCCTTGAGCTCTATTCGGAACTCCTCCCAGGAGAACTTTTCAGATCCTGCAAACGCGTGAGCTTAGGTCGAGCATCTGAGGGTCATGAATTGCCTTACCCATATACTTTTGTCTTTGGATTGCCCTCAGTCTCATCATCTCTTTCTCCTCTGCGTTGAGGAACCATGCTTGGCCTGGATCCGTAGGTAGACCAAACCAGACAACGATAGCCACGACAACACTGAATAGTCCCTCAATGATGTATACCCATCTGTGTTTGTCAGTACCCAGTGCAGTATGCTACTTGTGAATAATATGACGAACCTCCAGCCTGCAACCCCAGACACTCCATCCATTTGAAGAATACCATAAGCCAGAAGACCACCAAATGCTCCGGAAAGCGCTGCACAACTGAAGAGATATCCCACACGTTTGGCTTGCTCTTCTCGACGATACACCATTGTCAAGTACAAATTGAGACAAGGAAATAATCCAGCTTCACAGCATCCTAGGATCAACCGAGTCGCATAAAGACCTCCAATATTGTGAACAAATCCAGTGAAAATGGTTGTAAGCGACCAGACGGCGCAAAGTGTCGACAGGATTACTCTCGGAGTCACCTTCTTCATTAGGACTGCGGCTGGAGTCTCGAAGGTCACATAGGTTGCGTAAAAGATTGAAACGGCGGTAGAGAATTGTTGATTGGTGGCGTGTATATCCGTCGGCATACCAGCGACTTTCACATTGCCTGAAATAATGGAATTAGCTCAAGAACTGATTGTGGTTATTAGGATGTGTATACCGATATTGGAGCGGTCCAAAAAGCAGGACAAATACACCAGCATAATCACCGGGGTGAAAGCAAGATCAAGTTTGGCAAGAAGTTTGACTTCCTTCGCCGGGTCAATGAAGACCTCGACTTCAGCATCGTCATGGTTCTGTTTTAGATTTCCAGCATCCTTTTCGTTGAGAGATCCCGTCTTCTCATTGTCATGATGAGGTACCTCCATTCTCGTGGTGATTTAGTCAGTGCTTGAAGCAGAAGTGCACAACAGCAATTTATCTGCTTCAAATTATAAATTCACAACGGGAAACAAGTTTATAAACAGTCTCGACACCATCCTAATATAAGTATTCCCGGTATGATGGCGTTGGTCCAAAAATCATGCTTTTAGCGGTCTTGAACGACCGCGGGGCGGGGTCGGGCGTGATAAGAAGCTTTGAACCTCGTGCTATCTCTGTAAAGGGTAGTAATAGCAACGATGCACGGTAGTAATAAGGTCATTTTTGCCGATTTTCTGGCCGGTCGACATGGATGATTTAGCGTTGTTCACCTCTCCGATGATACAGCGGCGGAGAAACTCCGTTAGCTTCATGCCAGATGACCCTGGTGTCGCTCAGCTAGACGCGTCTCGATTAGAACTTATCGTGCATGCTGAAATATGATTCGCCATAAAATGATAATTGACTAAGAAGCGACTTTGCGTAACTTAGGTCGTGTGCTGTTTTATCCGGAAAGAGTGCTCCATTTTGTGCTATCAGTAACTCGCAAGAGACAGTAAGTTGCCTGTGCACCCGACGCCATGATTTTGTGACAGTGTCCTAAGAGTATTGATCATCTTGTGGCGTCGGTGAGGGAAGTCTCAGGCCAAGCTGAACCGTCAATGGTAAAGTCATTGGACATTAGAAGCTCAAAATCCGCATCGTCCATGGTGACACCATTCCAGTCAATACTGTCCATGGAACTGCTAGTTTGAGTAGCAAGCAATCCGCCCATGAAATCGAAACTCTCAGGAGAGCCATTTTGGGGGTCAGGCTTAGAAGCTTCCTTCACTGCGGAATCGATTACTTCCCTAACTTGTCTCGCGCAGGTCCAAGTATGGGATACACCATCAAGAGCTTCCAAGACTTGGTCCAGAGATCTTGCAATTGCAGGGTCCTTCCAGGAAGAGCCCTCTATATATCGTTTCATTAAGATAATACTCGCTGCAGTTGCAAGACTGTGGACGAACGTAATTGGAAGATGACTAGGCGGGTAATGGTGGGGATTGCTGGAATGCATTCGGAGAAGCTTAAGGACGGTTTCTAATGATTCATAACATATCTGAACATCCTCGGTTGCGCCAATTCCTGGATCTTTGAAAGCAGCTCTAGGCGGCCGATGGAGGATTATCATGGCCGTGTGATACTGCATGCTTGGCTATTTGTTAGTACTTCCAAGATGAGTATGAGATTGCGAGCTTACTGGAGATGAAGTACGAGCGGAGGTACATGTCCGACTGTCCATTTCGTCCAATGCAGCTTTGTTGGCAGATCCTTAAGCCACTTAGCCAGCGCTACATGAATTTCTGTGATTGACGTTGCCAAAACAGTGGCATCTGTGTTTGCGCATCGATTCTCAAACACTTTCGTGATCATGCGATGCAAAATCTTGCAAAGTTCGATCTGATGCACCCAAGAAGCAACCAATGCAAGACCATCTTCGTAAGCAGTCTCAGACGTGCCTTCCATGATGTACTTGTTGAGGAGAGACTTCCATTCTGGAGGGTATGGTATGCGTACGGTATCGTGAACGTCTGACTCGCTGGGGTGCAAAGCAGGTGGCCTGCCGAAATATAGACTGAGTTGCTTATCGGCTATGAAAGCCGCCCAGTATGTCCGCCGCAGAATTTCTCTGTCAATCCAGGAGTCACCAGAACCTTTCCAATTAGTAGGGTCGAGGTGTAATCCCATCTCATGAGCAATTCGAAAAGCCATGCCCGAGAATAGCCATCCTTTAGAAGTCTTTCCCTGCCCAATTTCACGGTGACCGAGAAGGATAAGGGCCTGTAGCGTTGTAAGATTAGGTGATTCCAGCGCAGAACCATACAGGAGCTCTTGCGCACGATTGGAGAACATATCTGACAGCTCTCTTTGAGCAGTCTGCTCGCTAGCAAGAGCACCTATTGCACATATCGCATACATCAAGAGATCTGAATAATAGGGCCCAGAACCGGCATCGAAATCCCGAAGGAAGTATTCGCGATAAAGACACATGTGATACTGATACTGGTTTTGGAAGAATACCCTCATGAGGTAGGTGCATATCTCACTGTTAGGAGCAAAAGCCAGATAAGAATAAGCATTGGTGGCTTGCTCCCCAGGACTAGTTGGGTGATTAGTATCTAAGTTTGTAGTAACGGAACCGAAGTCGCCAGTGGACATATTGGTAGAAGATGTATGATCCAATTCTTCGGAAGGATTGATCTGGAAGAAGCTCGTTGCACCGTAGAATTCCGCCGAGTTTCCATCTTTGAGTTTCCGAAGATGGCCAGTTCGAGACCGGATAGGAATGCTGGTCGAGATGGAAGAGCTAGCCGTAGGAGATGTAGACGCCCGATCAGGCGGCACAGCCAGATGGTTCGTGGAGGCACTGAAATTAGCCAACATCTCCTCTCGTCTTGGTGCATCGGCTGCAATCAGTTTCGTAATAAACAGCTCGAGGGACGCTATTTGACCCTCAAGCGCCTGCACATATCCTTTTGGCACAGGTCTATGTTTTGGTATCAGGTAAGTAAGTGCCACTAGCACATGGAAGGGGGCACAGGCGGAGTTGCTGAATATCTTACCTCGACTTTTCTGATTGAGGATAGACACATTCGTGCTTCCCCTTCCGACATGGCGGACATGGTTGTGTACGATCACATTTGATCTGTAATTGGAGCAAATCAGCCAAAAACCTCCATGCTGATAATCGCTTATCGTTGACTTGTTACTCACTCTTCGATATCTACATCTCTCGCAGCTACAGGAGGACAACGTCAGCACACAACACCACAGCGAAGCTAGAGCTTTTGACTTACGAAACTTTTGAAGCACGTTGGCCTGTTCCAGACTCTCGGGTTTGGTTCATTGTGGAGATATATGCACTCCAGTGATTGCGATCATGGATTGTGGATGTAACAAGACTCTCTATCTATCGCCTTGGGGTTGCAGAAGCAAACGCGTGCGAACCACAAACAGCACCAGAGCTCGGACTAAGTATGCTTTTAGGGGACCTCAAGAGAATGCGGGGACTGTCATCGGCTAGAACGTCTGCGGGTTGTGCTCATCGCAATTGGTACAGTTTGGTCACTTTTTGTCTTGCTCAGCTGAGGCTGAAATGTTCTGTAAATTCACAGCCGTCAATTTCGAGGAACCTAGGCTCATTATAGTGGGGAGTAGCGCTATCATGCTCGGAAATCCACTCAGACTTCGGTCCAAGTCCCCCGTCGGAAGTCCTAATCTCGCGCGGGGTTTAATTCTACATGAAGCTCTCCCGTCAAGGATTTATGTTTTGACAGATTTCCAGCAAACCTTGGCCTGGCAGGATGATCTGTATTTACTGAATATTCATATCGCTACTTACTTTATATGCCTACAAGTTAACGCTAAACCGTGAACCCCAGCATGGGAATTAACCGTCGTAGTTTCTACACATAATTCTAATGACAAGCACCAAGAGCATTATTCTACAGACTCAATTCCTGAATTACTTAATTACGCTCCCTGAAAGAGACCAAATCACCGTGAAGGATATTCACACCCCATTATGGCGTCATCGTCCTTTGCTGCTGCCACCGTCCTTGCCCTTTCTTCGATCGCCGACAAAAGTTTGCTTTCACGGATAATATCCCAATCACGGCAATCCAAGACCAGCATATGTCCCGGAGCATGACCCATAACCACACCTTTCAAACCTGCACTGATGATAGCTTGCTGAGGAGTAACACCGCAGCCCCAAAACACTGGCACGTTATCTTCATCCCCATGCGCGAATCCGAATTGAAGGGTGTCTTGGGCAATGGGGGAAGGGGGATCACCCCAGTCAGGTCTACTGATATCCTTGATTCCCAATCGCTCAACAGCGTCCCAGCCCCAAGCAATTGGCTCACCATGAGTGGCTAAGTATGGTCTAGTGATGGCTCTGACCCGCTCGATCTCAGACTTCTTGTATGGTCGCATCGAAACTACGAAAGTGCCGTTTGTAAAAACACCAGCTGGACATAGAGGTATATTTGTCTTGTACATCGGCACATTTCGCTGCTGCAATGTATGTCGAGGAGGCAACCCAGCATCTGTAAGAGCTGTCTCGAAACTGAACGAGCATCCAATCAGGAATGCAACATGATCTTCTGTCCACTCTTGTAGGATATCATCGCAATGATCCTCCTTCAGGACCCCATCTTCATAAACCATGTATTTCGGGATGTCGGTTCGAATATCGACGCCTGCTGCGATTTGGTCGTCTGCAACACCATCGATCCATGATTCAAGCGCGCCATACGATCCCAATGATGCCGATTTGGCTAGTAAAGGGCATGGGACTGGATTCCGTTTGCAGAGTTGGACGAAATCTTCGGCATATTGCGAGGGTAGAACGATGAGGTTGGCTTGGAGGTATGTTGGCGCAAGGCCAGAAGTGGGTGTAGAATGTCTGCCACTGCGAGATGCAGCCCTGACGGCATCTCCTGAGATTAGGCTGCCGGAAAGTAAAGATTTTGCAACGGTGATATAATCTGTAGTGCTAGAATCATCATGATCAAGAGCTGGTGCCATTTTTGCTAAGAATGGGATGGAGTCAGAGAAAACGAGAAAGTGGGAGTACGAAAATTACTAGAGCATGGCATCTAGTGAAGAGAGGCATTTTGGAAGATATGTACTTCCCAAGGCAAGCATCAGTTGACTTCATGTTGTGGCAGGTTCGATGCTGCGACGGAGTTGAATCTGCGCTCTCCTCGCCCGACTTGAGTGAGGTCGACCCGAGTTTGTTTGGGTTAGTCATCCACGTTACGACGATCACCAGGTGTAACTAGCTTGAAGATCGGGATCTTTCCATCGTTATCCACTTTTTGGACTTATCTTTATATTAATTAACTATTTATCTTTTTAGCAAGTCGAATAATTCAATAATAACTTATTAGTAAATATTATTATCAACTAGAATTTGTGACGATTTATCCCTAAACTGCACCCATGAGGTACCTGAGCTTGGAGGCTAGCGATGCCGGCAGCCTATCTAACCTCATATGACCCCGCTCCCTATATGGAGTCTTTCTGGGCTCTAAAGCTCTTTCAGCTGTTTAGTTGATTCTCAAGGTCATTTGCAGTCATTATGTCGAGCCATCACATTTCATATCTTCTATAAGAGAATCATCCATATAGTTTGAAAGGATATATTTCAGTGTTGAAAACACATTCATCCAAACTGATGGTATCCGGTGAAGAGAATATCAAGTAGAAATACTCGAGAGTCTCTGTCACCCAAAAGCTCTGCTCAATGCTCAAAGCCATTAGTGTGAACTCCGAGCAATAGTAGAATGTCTAGTCTACCTCCAGGCTCCATGGACTCCTCCTTCTCCGTCTCGCCAGCGACTGTCACATTAATTATAGCAGAGTTGGCTGAGGGTGTCGTGATTGACTTCATGATTACATATTCCGAGCCACATCTTGAAGGTCTTCCTTTCCGCTGTATATTATATATATATATATAATATACCTCTCTTCTGTTAGAGGAGCAGATGTCTTGAACTCAGCCCCATTGATTTCTCTGTGGTTATCTCTATCTTCAATGTGATGCGTTTTAGTTTCTTTCTCACATTGCTATGCTCTATCACTGAGGCAACATCATGCAATTATTCGGCCATTTCCTTACCACTAAAAGATATCCAAGATGTTCCCGATGTTCCAAACTCTTTCATCCGAGGCATTCCAGTCACAGTTGGAACACCAGCTCAGAATATCGTGGTTCTTCCTTGGGGGTAATTAGATTCCTTTTCTCCTATAATTGCTCTCTCGCTGACAAACTTCAAATGAGTTGAATAACGCTTGGTTATCTGACCATCTCGCTCTGCTATAGCACTATTATATTTGAGGATACGATCTGCCAAGTTTGACGCGGCAATTACTTCTTCGAACATGCGTGATGCTTCCACAACTTTCGACAAGAGTAGCATCCTAACCGCAGCCTACCTTATGGTTAATCATGACGATAATACCTTTGCACTATGGCGGGCCAACCCCTCAACAGCCTCAGATCTCGTCCCCACCATCTACAAAGACACAGCTGATAGCTGTACCAATGCAGCTACCAACGGAACCGTAACAGTCAACGGGACAACCACCAACGGAGCCGGCGATACAACCGCAGCTCCAGCCAGGATACAGACGGGCCTGCCTCGCGGTACAGCTGCTGGGATTGTTTTAGGTGTGGCTCTGCTTGCTGCCGTGGGCTGGTTTGTGTTCCGAAGGAAGAGGGATGGACCAAAAGCTCGCGAAGTTGCTTCTCAACATACCCATGGATAGTGCATTGGAAAGATCAAGGCAAGGATTGGGTGCTCCTGAAGTTGCTTCTCAGGCTACCATGGGTTTGAACAAAACAGTGCATTTGCGCGATATCTTGAGGTTGATGGGAATCGGTTCAAGGACGAATTGGACGCTAGCAGGAAGATGTAGGAGCCTGTACCGGAGTTGTTATAGCTCCAGCTTTGAAGCTATAAGTTGTGTGTATACATCTTTTTTATATGGTAGTTAGTTCGAAAGATTAATATCTGATTTCATTTTGTACTACAAGATTTACCCTTAGGGTTAAGGTCATGTTGTCTTGAGCTCCATTGTTACAATGCCTCCTTAGTTGATGTGTAGTCGATTCGGTCTGGTTGAGACTACTTATTCTTGTAGCCTATACGATGGTAGAAGATCGTCAGAGAGGCTCACCAAGGAGGGGTTACACCCGCCTCCGAGCTACCGGCAACCTTATGCAGGTAATAGAGTTCACGTACAACTACCGCACAATGCACTCGACCCTTGGGCGATTCGTACATAAGGTCTACGTTCCAGATTCTATGCGGTATGCCCCGCTTGTAGTTGAGATTGCAGTTACCTTGCTGCCCCACCTCAGCCCAGTTCCGTCTAGTTATGCTTACAGATGTACGCTCTAACCGAGAGTCCCTCTCTTATCTCCTTCTACCTCCGTAATGTGTAGTAAAGCGGGCAGGTATCCGCAAATGCACTTTTACTTGTGGTTCAAATCGCCGGCCTCGACCCGAGGGCGTGTCCAGCGTTGATTTCATGGGCCGCTATCTGTGGTCCTGTGAAGGTCCAAGGAGCATTTGTGGTCTTACCGGGGAAGCAGAAGCTTACTTGTATAACCTAAGTATATTATAAGCAGATAACCTTATCCACTGTGGGCCTTATTCTCAACAACATGCGGCTCGCCTTTATTTGCGAACCGTTCCCTCTGAAGGCCGCCCGCCGCCCGCCGCCCTTCCTCCTTCCGAATGTCAGAGGGACCATCACATTGTGCCGAGGGCGTGTCTGCTTCCAGATTTGATTCCGAACTGTATCAGTTGCATTGCATCCGAAGGCTACAACATAGGGCAATATCGCTTGCATTACTGCGCAACGTAGCATAACTCTACAGAGAGGCGTGCAGATGAGTCATATGGCCACCCCACCGTATGTCGTCAAATGGCGAGCAGAAATCCAACTGCGCATGGACGCCACTTTCTTGAGTATATAATTTTCAAGTCTCCCGCTCCATCATCTTCGCAATGTTGTGTAGCAAAGACATCCGGAGCGAGGGCCAATTGATCAATCAGATCCATCAGAAGCTGCGGATGGAGACGGTAGTCGGTGTTGAAAGACAATTCGTGGGGAAGAAGGAAAGACGAGGGAAGAGTCATATGTCAGATACTAAGCTTCTTTGGGACCGGCGAGGAAGAAGGCTAATGCACAATTTGTGTGGGCACCCAATGAAAAACCCGGTCTGGCCGATACGAATTGGGTACGCCGAAAAGAGAGGCTGTGTAGTAAGAATGCCTTGACTGCCTCGACTTCCTCTGCTATAGGAAATGAGCTCTGGACAAAATTCATATTAGATGCCGAGTCTCCCTTTCAGGCTTCCAACCTTTTTTTCTCTTTTTGTAAGATTCATCATCGTTCATTGTTCATTGTTCTACTACGATTACTATCTTCATAGTATATTCTACCTCGTCGTCGATTCCTTGAATTTGCGGCGCTGTAGAACGAAGAACAAAACTTCCCCTCCATCATTATACAACTCAATTCGCTCCAATCTATCCGATTTCCACACCTCACACCTCACATCTCAACCTCACACTTCCCACCTCCCAACTTCAAACCTCACACTTCACGCCCTCCATCACTCAATTACTTGCGATCAAGCTGTAGTCATTTTCACTCATCATCTTTGCAATGGCTGTTAACATGGAAAGTCAAATGCCCCTCACCTCCTTCACCATCACCCAACCTTTCCTCGGTGCACCACTCCAATTTAGTCCTGCTCTTGGTTCCAAGGAATTGGAGTCATTGATCGACGCTTATGTTCCTGGTCCCGGCGCAAAGCAAGACAAGCTATCTACAGTGACAATTGATTTCTACAACCACGCGACCGTGGACCTCAACACCGGTGCCCTTGTTCGCCAATATGATGTTTACCCCTCCTGGGCCACTTCCTCCTTCGAGCTGAGCCCTTCGCAATCGCAATCCTCTGGACTGAGCCCTGCAATCTACACGCCTAGCCCAGCTTCTTCTACCACCTTCGATTCTTCATTCGGAGCTATCAGCACTCCACCTCTCCAAACTCGTGGGGCACGAGTATCCAAGAAGTCAAAGAAAGAAAGCAAGAAGTCCTCGGAAATCAGACTCCCAGGATTCTCAATTATGACCAAGGATGGTGTTGATGTCACCAACTCTGCTGGTCGAGGAACCAAGACGAAGGAACAGAGAGAACATGCGCATCTGATGAGAATCATCAAGGCTTGTGATGCTTGTAAGCGAAAGAAGATCAGAGTAAGTCCTGACAGTCTCAATAAACTAGGAAGTTTCTGACAGACTATAGTGCGATCCATCTCATAGGCTGTCCTCACATGTAGATATGTCCAGGTCTTCCACCACCAAAACATCGTCGTCATCGCCCTCGCGGTCTGGACCAAGTCCCGCTGCCTCTACTCCGTCTTTATCCAGAGAAACGACACAGGACTCCGAACATAGTAGTCCATCTGCTGACGCTTCTTTTGCCCTTGAAGATTTCGTTCTATTTCCGGAAGACGATTCCAACCAATGGAACGCAGACTTCGAGACTCAGTACAAGTACAACGACCTGAGCTTGATGGATTTCAACCAATTCCCCGACTTCGACCCCAGTTATTTCGCCAGCATGGATGTACTCTCATCTTTCGGCGCTCCCTCTTCCAGTCAATCTTCATTCTCAAGCACCCACCAACTGGCCGGTCACAACCTTTTACCGGACTACGACCACGTGCAACAATGGGCGTATGCAAACATCAACTCGCAATCAGTCTCGCCAGTTGAAAGCCAAGCGCTTTCTTCAGAAGACCTGAACTTCTTTGATTCTTCTGACCACTCTCAAGGCGATGATCGCGTTCACCACACGGTTCGCCTAAGAAATGCACAAGACAATCCTTGGAACATGGTGTCGCCGGTGGCCTGTGTAGGATATGGATATGCGCCACAACCCACTCACACCCGTCACATACACGAAGCCAACTCAAGCACTCATCTCCGCCTTGCGGACGGCGATACTGGAACAATGTATGCTCCTGCTGCCGCCGGCTATGCACAAGAAGATACGAGCACAAATCGCGGAGCCGCTCACACGTCGCCTACTGTACATGATTCTAGCCAACCACACTCAGCTGCCCAAATGGGCCATGCACAAGTCGTCTCGGATGAACAAATTAGGGATGTACAAGAAGGTCGTAGGAAGAGGAATCGCAAGCTTGCGTCAGATGCTTCGGCTTTGGCCTCGACTGGCCAAGGAAGTAGCGCCCTGCCATCACCAGCGCAGTACTCACCAGAAGGATATACCGAAGCCGCCTCCTCCGCCCTCCGCAACCCCACGCTCTATTACGCACCACGACCGATGGATCCACAGTACTCCCCAGTAATCAACCGCAAGCACAAGGTTGATTCTGAAGTCGTTCATCGCACTTCAAGCTCAGACGTCGTAGTATCTATAGATACTGCACTATCTGTTTGGAGCCCAGTTACTGTATTGAACGATGCCAGCGATACTTATGTGGCTATCCAACCACGCACTCCATCTGCCAGATCGTCATTTATCTCATCACGCATGTCAAGTCCAAGATCCAGAAGCCGCAGCGATGCTCTAGTGCGCCTGCCCTGTGAAGCGCACTGCCTATACACTAGAACAATACTTCCCAACGTACAATGTTGCTATGAACACTGGCGAGAACACAACATCACAAATGCGAATGCAATGTCAACCGTCAAGGCTGGCAAGACCAAGTCCCAAACTACGATATTGACAACTCTCGAGAAACACGCGAGCCGATCCGTACCTGGAAAGGTCTACGTAACGACCCCAAGCAAACCGACGCTTTCTCTGCTCGCGGCCCTAGTCATAGGACTAGGAGTACCGATCGTTTCAAGGAACCTCTTGCAGGATGCTTTCGTTCCCGTCTTGGATGTCCTAGCTACCATACTTATAGGCGCCCTTATCGCTTCTCGATACTTGCATGGCTCCGTTTCCTTGGCTGAGACCATAACAGTGCCCGTACGTCATCCACCTTGCCCTTCCCTTCTGCACACATGTCATAAGCAGAGAACTTGTACTGACTATGTTTTACAGTCGGGCCGAGAAACACCGACGACAATCACTGCTGGAGTAACAAGCTTCATAGATCGCTTCCGACCATGGCTTTCTCGATATGTATGCTTCTCTTCTCTTCCTGCCAGCCAGCATACTGCAGGATGTTGTATTCTATAAGAATACAATACTAATTTGATTTCTGTAGGAATCGTCCCCTCGAAGAACGAGAACAGTTTCAAATTCAGATAAGACTTCGTGTTTAGATGGTTGTGAGAATTTTCTAAAGAAGTTTTCGCTCAGATGTGCGACATAGATGGAGATGTAGGACATAGATGGAGATGTAGAGACTGGAAGATAATGAGAGGTTTACCGGCCAGCAAGAGGATGCTATGGCGACGGTTGTTCTCTTCGTTGCGTTTTCTTTTTTTCGAGTAACCTTGAGAGATAGATGTTTTGCATGGTGCATGGCGCCGCCTGAGCGTTCATTCTCATAAGGGTTGGTGTGCTGGACACATTCTTTTTTTCTTTTCCTCCGATGTTCGATTATCGGAGTGAGGGTTACGTGCGTGGATGAGATCAGATGAGATGGGATAGTGAGTGACGGACGGACGGTATGGTGAACGAATAAGACCCGTTCAGTTGAGTAGTTGAGTCGAGTCGAGTTGAGCCGAGTTCGGGTGGGGTGGAAGTGGTGGTGGATGATGATGATTGTAACGAATAGGAAGGAGACATTTAATGGATATATCGGACGGATCGCTATGCCAGTATGATCCTTATGCTCGTATTCACGCCGGTAGCATACAAATAGAAAACCGACTTCTAATTCATGAACTGCATATAATAATCACTTGTCTTTGATTATTTTGGTGATGCACCACATTAACTTTGTCCTGTTCAATCTATGTTATGGATATCGAGTAAACCAAATAAGTTAGACTTCACAATATAATATACGACGGCGATGTAAGATAGGATATACCATCCAACTAGTCAAATACTGCAACGACGATATACAGTAATCATAGCTCGTTGGTAAAATCTGTTATAACGGGTCTTATATGCTACACGAACAGTAGATAATTGATGATCTGAGATTGAAAAGATTAGAGAAACCGGTACCAATAGTATTAGATCATTGTTATATTATCTCTTTCCCTCCCTGTTTTCCCCTCTGCTAGCTATATATCTCTATCTATATATATATACTCAAATCTGACGAAGAAAAGAAAAGCTGCATCGAAAAAAGTCACCCGAACCAAAGGATGTTTCGTCCCGCACTGTCGGAGTAGATAGATAGATAGGTCCAGCTCTTCGCTCGAGTTTGAGGAGCCACTTTTTAAACAACCTTCTTCCGCCTCGAACTACTTACTACTCCACCTGTGCTTCCTCTACTGCTTTGACTTATGCTTCTTCGACTTCGACTTCCGCTACTGCTTCGACTTGTGCTTCTGCTTCGACTTGTGCTTCTGCTTCGACTTCGACTTCGACTTCTGCTCCGACTTCTGCCCAAATTGCTTTGATCCCAGCTTCTTTTGTCACTTCGGCTTTTTCTGCTCTGCCTACTCTGCCTTCCAGTCCTCTCAGTTTCAGTCTCACTTCCATCATAGCTTCTACTTTTCCCACTTCCGCTTCGCCTGCTCTCCTCCTCCCTCCTACTCCTCTCACTTTCACCTCTACTCCAAACCTCACTCCAACTCCCCTTCTCACTCCCCCTATATACACTCTTTCCCCCTCCCCCTCCTCCAAAACCAAACAACCTCCCCAACCCCAACCCCACCTCCCCCCCAAACCCTGTAAACCCCAACCCCATCTGCTTCCCCAACCACCTCCCCACCCCCCCTAGCTTCTCCACCGGCCTACACAGCGCCCACACCCCCACATCATCCATCAGCGTCACGAAACTCACCACACCCAGCCGCTGCATCGTGGCGGTCACCAGATTCGAAACTGCTATCCAGGGGCGGCAGAACAGGGTGATGCCGACGTCGTCGACGAAGTTCAGGAATTCGAGGGTTAGGGAGGGAGCGGGGCCTTTGGGAGAGGGGGTGCGAGAACGGGAACGGGAACGGGAATGGGAGAGATAGCTGCTAGGAGGAGGTGAATGGGACCGCGCGGAGGCATAGCTACGAGTAGGCGGATTCGCATGATGAGCAGAACCCGCTCCCTTCCGCCGATACCGTCTCCTGGACATCAACGACGAAGTTTCCGAAACGGCACTCTCGCCCGCAGCAACCGATCTTAATGTCTCCGTGTCATCATCTTCCGCTTCTTCCTCCCTCCTACCACTAGACGGAGAACGAGACCTGGACCTGTCGTCTGAGTACGAACTCCGATGCGAACGTTTCCGCACGCTGGGGTGCAAGTCGGGGTCGGGTTCGGGGAAGGGTTTTTGGAGCGAGTCGGGCGTGAGGGCGGTGCTGGAGGGGTGGTGGCGGAGGGTGGAGGTTAGGGAGGGGGTGGGGGTGCGGTTACGGGAGGGGGAGGTGGAGGGGGGTGACATGGTGGTTGTGGGTGAGGTGGATTTGTGCTTGCGGGAGGTTGTCCGTATGGATGGACGGTTCGGTATCTTCGGTGTGTACGGATGGATATCTTCGGGGTTGATTATCGATTACTGATTAGAGTTGGGTGGTTGGCGGTGTGAGATAGATGGATGGTTGGATATAAAAGTGACCGCGGTATGTGTGAGTGAGTAACTTAGTCGGTGAAAGGTGAGGGCAGTGAGAGGTTGGTTGAATGGATGCGAGATGCAGAAATCCGAAATCCCAAATGATCCGCTCTCTTAGGTACAATACAGTAGGTGGAAAGACTGATTGGAGAAGAGGATAACGAAGAAAATGCTGCAAAACAAAAAATGCAAGCAAGCACTGTATGTATGTGTATAACTCCTCGAATAAGACAGAAGAATAAGAAGGGCAAGGAAGTGCTTTTCCATTTTTCATTTTCCAATTATTATACCAATCCCCATTCGCCTTGCGCTTTTGTCCACTTCACCCACCGATCTGTATGTATGTTTGCATGTTTGCATGTCAAGACAGTAGTGCCCTCACTTACACATATACATACATACATCTGCATCCAGAAAACGCGTTCGAGAACAAACGCGAAACGTACGAAGTATGTACCTATTCTATTCTACTCACCATTCGCCTACCGCGACGAGGGATCTCGTTATTCTGCATCCCACTCAATTTATTATTGGGCAATTGATGAACCGAGGAGACTGCGCTGGCAACTCTCATAAGTTACAAGTAGCCTTAACAAACCGTTCGGTAAGGTTGTGATCCACATCTTGCTTGCCTCACTGCAATTCATGCGTTATGCGTCTCTTCGCTCCTCACGCCGACGCGGTCGGAAAGGAACTACACAGCAGGAACATCCTGTACATAAGAAGACACGTGTGGATTCTCGCGACTCGGTGTCGTGTACCTATCGGCATCAGTTCCACTCCCAGCTGCAGTGCGAAGTGAGGATGACTACCAAAGTAGATCTGCACTGAAGTCTGAGGCACGCCGACAGCTTTAGGGTGCGTGTTTTGTGACGTGGCCAGGGGTTTTTCGGGCGCTTTATTTGGGAAGGGCTTGGGGTGAGAGGACCTGAAAGTTATTGGTTTTTCTACGAAGTATGATTGGGTTGCAGCTGGAGGGCTGCTTAGTCGATGGAGAATTTAGTTACAGATGTTGATGGGCTGGACTGGAAGGGAAGGGAACGGCTGCAAAGAAAGGGGAGATGGACGATAAGATTAGAAGCACAACTTAAGAGGAGCTGAGCTGTTCACTAACTTATCACTTCACATGGAAAAATATCGTCCCGGGACGGATTTGTGATCTGCGCGGGAGAGTACAGCCATGCAGGGCCGACGCAAAGTAAGCCAAAGGGACCAGTTTCATGGTACCCTTTTACCGTCTCAATTATCCGTCTCGTGCGTCCTGGCTCCTGGTCCATGTCGAAACAATTTCCAAACTGCTCAGGTGAACAGGAAAATGGGAATGAGGAAAATCATTTACCCAATTAACGGACCGGTCCGCCGAAACAAGGCCGTGGGCCAATCAGCGGGCGGGCTTGAATACAGCCGGAGAGGAGTACCTGGTACACAGCGCGACTGGTGGACGGGGTGGACAGGTGGGATTGTGAATATCCATGGAGCATTAGAGGGAGAGGGCGTGAGAGCGAGTGAGATCCGAAGTAATAATAGCTGGCATGGCCTCCCTTCTCCTTGTATCAAAGGGTATATCGTTGGGCAGATAATGTGAACAACGCAGCAATCTGTATCTCCCATAATCCTCAAACATCAATCCCCCAATCCCTAAATTTCAATCTCTCAATCGCAGTTGCCCACCGCGTGAACGGTTGACTGTCGACCACCTCTCCCGTCTGCCGCGGCACTTCTTCCTTACACCGATTCTTCTGGGAAATGATAAGGCTGGGGTCTTAAACACACGCGATCATTCGTACCCCATTCTATGCCATACCGCATACCGTTCCATACCGTTGCACGCATTCTCTGGACCGAGTACGGATAAGAGGAAGGGAAAAGGCTACTCGCTCAATAGTCTGTCCAGAGTAAGGTCACGAAGTACTCTGGCCGCTGTCCGCTGGCCGCTGTCCTCTGTCCTCTGGCCTCTTCCATACAAATTGGCGTGCTCGTTCGTCCCTGAACCAGCTCCCTCCCCGGATCCGTGGCTTAATTGGGCGAATCGAGAGGGCATCCGAGAGCGAAACGGGCACACTCAGGCAAAAAGGGACGAAAAAGGGGACCAGTCAAGACCCTTCTTAGGGCAGGGCAGGGCAGGGCACATTTCCTTTTCCACCAGAAGCAAAAGAAGCAAAAGTGGGTCTCCTTCCGTCATGGTCTCTTAGTCCTTAGTCTCTGGCCCACGGCCCACGGCCTTATCACAAGGTGAACATACTACCTAACCATACTTTACAGAGAAGCGGCCCAAATGGCATTTCATTCGAGAATAACTTTCCCATTCTCTGCTTCTTCTGCTTCTCTTTCTCCTTCTACTTCTTCCTCTTCTCTTTCTCTTCTTTCTCATCCAATTCAAATCTACAAAACTAAAACCGTCCCGCTTCTCCAGGTCTCACGTTATAATATACTCGGAATTCCCATCTAGTCACTATACATTCACGCTCTCACGCACTCCCTTGGATCAATCCCGCGACGCAGCACATATCCAGCGACCACAGTTTAAAAACAGATGGTGCTCGAATCTCCCTTTCACCAGAGAGTTTCACATTAACTTTTACGAATACCACATACCTCACACCATACCATCCATACCATACGTTCCAGATTGCCGACCGGTACACGACTCCCGAAGATCTACCTAAGTCTCAGAACGATAAAATTACGTCGGGTCCTTGCATGAGAAATCAAAACTATGTCAACCACTGCTCACCCTACCGATTCATTCCTCCCGTCTGGCGCATTGCTTGATATAGCAGGCATGACTCGCTTTCCAATTTCACACACCACATCCGCTGCCACTCTCTCGCCCATGATGTCCCAGCATCTTCACAGACAACAAGCCAGTTCGGCCCCGCCGTCGTACCCTTTTCCCTCGCATTCCTCTCCATATTTACACTCGCCGACGAGCGTACCCATCTCTCCACCACACACACGCTCCGCGTCGGCAGAAACTACATCCGCCGCCCTCGTAGAAGATTTCCGTGCCTACACTCAGAAACTGCGCGATCAGTACGAAGGCGAACGTGCGCATATCGTCGCGGATCGAGCGCGAGGTATGGAAGTTATGGCAGAAGAACGTGCTCTTTGGGATAAAGAGAGGAGCATGCTTCTTGCGAGAATTAGGGAGTTGGAGGGAAGATTACAAGGCGTCGGAGAGGTTGTGTCACCTCTAGGAATATTTAATTTGGATATGGGAAATGTGTTATTGAATGGGAATATTGCCGGACATGCAGCGGGAGTTCCAAACGCGGGGATGTTCCACAGCCCACAGAATCTGGCAGCGAATTTGAGCGTGCCCAGCCAGCCAGGTCCCGCACAGCAGCAACGTGCCAGTTCACCGCATAGGGCACCTCCCAGCTCAGAGTCGAGGAGAACAACACCGCCATCTGCACTTCCTCATCCTCATCCAGATGTAAAGCAAGAATCTGGCCGCAACGCCGACGGCTCCCCCTTTTACGCACCCGCTCCTCAAAATCCCACACGCACATTCTCAACCGAAGCAGAAACAGAAGCTTTAAGAGTCGAAGATATCGTTGCACCAAGAGAAACACCTCTAGTAGTTACTAGCAAAGAATTAAGTGCTTCGGATTTTTGTGGTTCAAATCAAGTCTCACCCGAAGCCGACCGCGCCTCTTCCACCATTCGCTGGGCTGAAGGTGACGAGGAAGAAAAGGAGAGCGATATCATTGGTGCCGACAGCATCGACATTTCCCACATCGCTCCCCATCTCGAAGGTGTCCCCATCAAAGCATCAGCCCTGGACCCCCTATTCGTAGCCCGAGTCCTGAGTCCGCAATGCAGCAGTCCCGCCAAACTGAGTCCCAATATCCGGCCCCCAGGACGGGATGTCGCAGCCAAGAAAACTCAAGCGACTTTACTCGGCGAGGCGGAAATCAGGAGATTGACTATGTATGCAGGCCATACGCCCAACCACTCGATTTCCCGATTCGCGGATTTGGTGAAGGATGCGGGGGTTGATGGAAGCGAACGTGGTGATGAGACACCGAGAGGACCTGAGACGATGCCGAATTCACATCGTCCTTCACTCGCAGTTCCTTCCAACGGTGTTCTTGAAGAAGAAGAAGACGACACCGTCGCAGATCAGGACGAAGACCCAGCTCTTAAGGGACCATTAGGCCTTACGAACCAAAGCTCAAAAGACAACTTATTCCTGGAAGTCTTGACGGAGAAATTACAAGAAGTCGAAAAGGAAATCAGCGAAAAGGGGAGTCCGAATCTCGATCTCGATACTGATAGCATGGCGAGTTGGAGCCCGATGCTGGAGATGAAGAGCGCGAGTAAAGATCAAGGGGGGAAGAGGGGTGCGAAGGATGAAGGTGCAGGGGAGGGAGAGGGCGATGGTATGCCCCCGTTGAAGTTGAAGCCGAGTATGAATTTCGGGAGACCGATGGGTATGGGGTTTTGAGTTACTCGGGGAGTGGAACTTGGAGATGATTACAAGGCCTGGCTAGGCTGAGGTTCTTTTCTTTTCGTCATATTTTTACTATACCTACCTACCCTTTTTCTTTACCTTTTTCGTGCAGAACGGAATGGACCGAATCGGATTATCTCTCCACCGGTATTAGCTTTCTTTTGATGCGGGTTTTTTATCTTTACATATAGCGAACGGAACGGATTGGGGTAGCGAGCATTGCATTTATGGCATTTAGCATGTGGGTGCATATATTGCATTATATGGGGTTGGGAGTGATGTCATGAGGGAGTAGAAAGGGGGAAGAGGGAGAGGGATGGAAGAGTTGTACGTTTGGTTGCGGGGGGGCATGTGGAGGTTGAGAGAGGGGTGGTGTGGTGTGGGGTATGGATGGGGATGTGGTATGGTTGGGATCAACGGATGGATGGGATGAATGAAATGGATGAATGGATGGTTGAGATGGGATGGGGTGAGATGAGATGAATGGGATGAACGACTCATTGAATGAGTGACAGCGAGCGCGGAACCGAGTATTCCCTTCGTGCTGGGTGGGCAGCGAGAAAGCATCTGGATAGGATGGCATAGCGCAGGATAGGATAGATACCCTAGATGATACTATAAATTTAAGTATAGCGGCTTGAACTATTATATTCAGCGAATATCGTCGCTATTTTACACAGCCTCAACTGCTAAACCTGCCAGCAGAGCACGTGACCGTACTAACTTTCCGATCCCAGAAACCTACATTCCAAAAAACCCTCCACCAACATACATATTGGTCAAAATTCCAGTGAAGACATTCTCAAAACGATTTAGAATGTTCTGAGACGACATAATGACAACAATAAAATACTCAAGGAAAGAGAGAAGAAGATGCTTAGTACAACGAATTGAAAATCGAATTGTTCAGTTTTGCCTCTTACCAACAGAATCTGAAACAAAATGTATATTGTTCTTAGTTGAATTTATATGCAGATATGACACAGCATATTGTGACTTTGGTTTCGTGTTTACAGTTATGAGGACTTAGTGGTTAGTTTAAACTGCTAATTTTGCTTCGCTATTGAGTGGCTAGTGCTCCTGGACAGTTTTTCAAGAAATTATTTGCGGAATAATTTATACATATGAACCCCTGGCCCCCAAAGACTTTAAGTCTTTGTTCTTCTTTTTTGGGGGCGGGGGGGGGGGGGGGGGGGGGGGGGGGGGGGGGGGGGGTGGAAGGTGACTTTATTGTTTGCATTTCATTTTTCGTAGATGCTGAAAAGCCCAAGTGAGGCACAATATCTTCACTGGATACAATTAGCTTCTTATTATAAGTATTGTACAACCACATGATACACCCGACGATGGCTCAGATACCGACCTTCTATCTCAGTCTTTCATGGCCCATTGCCCATGGCCCTCCCGTTCTTAACTTATTTATCTCTCTTCTTCCCATGATTCTCCCTCAGTTGAATTGCCTAACACCTAACTGAAGAAACGTATAATACGATTAAGAGCAACAGTTCTTGGATTTATCGACTAAATTAAAAGCCTACTTCCGATTTGGTCACAATGCCGAGAATTCATAGGGTTGTTCCCATCATCATGGCATGCAGCCTCCTGCTCGGCGTTTTGTTTGCCGTCGGACACCACCAATTCTACCACTTCCTCAACGAGCGAATTGTTGGCAGCAATGATCAACAACAATGGTTCCTTCGGATCGGTGCGGGCTTTGCATTCGTAGTCAAAACCACACTCACGGCTGCAGTCGAGCTCGCATATACTCAGATTCTGTGGCGGGTTTTGAGCTCACGCCCAATCAGTATTAAAGGCATAGACTCTTTCTTCAGTGTTGTCAATGATGCCTGGCATTTTAGAAATGGTGAAATATATAGGAAAGGTCCAGCGCTAGCTCTTGTCGCGCTCATCATGTGGTATGTTTTGAAAAGATTTTTTTCTCTCTCGTTTTATGCATAGCATTTCAGTCTTTTGCAGCAATATAAACAGGAACCTTAATATTTCGATTTTTTGGTAGAGTTGATATGAGTTTTATGCAGATAGGCTGACTCTTGCAAGGACACTTCCGCTGATGGCACTTATCACTCCTGCAACCTTGACTGTTCAACAGGCACCACAACCTCGAGAAGACACAAAATATTTGCCAATTCCTACTATCGATTACAACACGTCACAAAATTCAAGGTGGGCGCTGAATGTGCCCAGTATTTGGGGTAAAATGCCCTCTTACCGTACCCAACGAATAGCGCATTCTGTAGCATCCCAAGGTTCTATACTGCGGATCACAGCCCCATACCCCAATTGCTCATATATTGTCGAGTTTTACGGCCCGTCTCTTTCATGTGGGCCTCAGGAAACTATGGGCTCTTACATTCAGGGCAACTCTCCCGACCAGATCCTATATAAAACAAATATTTACTATGTCGCATGGGTCCCTGAGCACAACCTCCATTATGTTAATGAAACATTGGCATCGTGGACATTGACAGGTCTCTCCGAAACATTGAATCGGGCAAGTGCGTCCGATTTAACATGTTCCTGCGACCAGCTCAGCAACGATCGCATGCGGCTCTTTATATACACCCGAGGCGGCACCCACAATATCAGCGAGTGTGGGCTTTATAATGCCTCATATACCGCCAATTTTACATTTAGCAATGGCCAACAGACGATTAGAGTAGTGAATAAGACGCTACTTAACGGTGTGCGGGACGATGCAATCTCACAACCTTATGTATCACTCATTGGCAGTCTTAATCAGTTGCTGCTTGGTTTCATTGAAGGGTCTGATGATTTTGGGTTGGGTTATTCGACGACGCAGATGCCTTCGACAGTTCTTTCAGAGACCTCAGAACTGCAAGCGTTCATGAATAGGACAGCAAATTTTTCCAACGACATAGTGTCAACATCTGGCCCATTGACAATGGCTAATATGACGATGATAGCTGCTGTTGAGGAACTCTTTTTGAACATGACGCTTAGCCTTTTTGGCGATTCATACTTTCTGTGAGCTCGAAGAATCTACTAGTGTTGGCAGTTGCCCAACTCAATGAATGTGGATTTTCTATATTCATTGATTAGACCTCACAAAGCGGGAAATCAGATGTGATAACTTGATGCTTTTTATTCAAGTCGAATAAGAGGCTTTCATTCCACTATGCTTAGCGCACTCCCCTTTATATAGTATATCATGTAACTTCTTTCTATCTGTTCTTTAAATGATAATATAATCACCCGATCCTAAAGTTAGGAAGTAATAGTCCCCTGATCTCTACTTCTCAAATCCATACTAACACAAACCCACATCACAGAAAACAATCAACCGATCTAACACCAATCACTGTCTACACCCCTCAGAACATGTACGTCTATGATTCATCACATCTCCTCATGACCTACGGCATCGGTGTATTTATATGTAGCATCATCGTCGTCATCGGGTTTCTCTGCACATGGACTTCAACTTACACATTTGGATCCTCCTTTTCGGCTATTCTTCGAACGACCCGGAATCGAGAGATTGATGGTATTGTGAAAGCGAGGGATACGGTTAATACGGATAAACTGTCGGAGAGCTTGGGGAGGAGAAAATTGATTTTGAAGCTGGAGGGGGAGCGGGATGATGGTGGTAATAGGAATTGGAACGGGAAGGTTGAGAAGAGAGTTTATTTTGCTGTTTGTGGAAATGAGGATTAGGATAGGAGGGAAAAGAGTGGGATTAATTAGGTTCTGTGATGTGACTGAATGATGAGAATATTATCCAAAGGAAGCTATCATTGATAAAGTAAGTATATATTCTCATTTTCATCCTTATATTCTTCCTATCATAGGTCCACATCTGATTCGACTTCGATTTAGATCCGCTGCAAAGTTACCCCAAGAGTCCAAGTCAACTATCTACGTGTATTGAAATGAGATCTTATCTACCGGGTATATATATATATATGATCCTGGCATACTGGACCAGATACTTCATATATAAGTATAGAATAATAGAATATCCGTCGGATTATGCATAAGATGACTGAACAAACAAGTTGTAACAATAACATCTCTCTAGGTATATATCTTACCAATCTTAACTCAATAATCAATCATCAGGATTAAGTGATATCACATTCTACACTATCACGACTCTCAGACTCTCTACCTTCAAATACTAAAATCAATCTACCTACCTACCTACCTACTTAGTCTCTACTCATGTATATTCCACTCACCTAGTATTCCACTAGCATTAGCAAAACCTGATACATACAACATTATTACCTATTGCCTAGCTACTGTATATACCTAGGTAGATCCTCTTCATGTTAATAAGTTCATATCCTCTAGTGCCACTCTTTAACCGTATCTTCGGACTACCCACATAAAGAGATACAAAGCATAGAGATCTCATTGCCAAATCCTCACGAATGGTTTATTAAGTACCACATCTCAAGTAATATAGGAAAATTCCTCAAAAGATCCAAGCTAGCATTTCCTTGGGCTGTATATAGAGCTCCAGAAGCAGCCTCAAGTAATGCCCCATAAATCACTATACCTCGAGGCAGGCATCGCATATCCTACATCTCTTATGCAGGAAGCCGGCCCAATTTCTTACTTTGCGCTTGAGTGGTCGCGAAATGGCTGAATAAACAAGCAGGGAACATTGCCATCATGAGGCATTTGTGCGATGGGGCAATACGCGGTGAGGGGCCAGGTAAGACGAGACCAGCCACTCGTCACCAGTACTATCGAGAACGTAGTCGAGAGGGTTGGGAGCGTACGATGGCAAGGACGGAGGGGAATTGGGCTTCGTTGTGGACCTCAGCGTGTACTTTGGCTCGTGTCATCAAATCGTTTCATTGATTGCTATTTCGAGAAACCAATCTTTGTCGAATTGGCAGTAACAGCTTTACTCTGATTGCTAGGAGCCTAGGAAAGCCGTCCTCTGCGAGCTTCCGCGTACTCTCATCATACAAAAACCTCGGTCCCGACACAGCCGCCCTCGTGAAAGACATGTTTCTAACATCGCTGGAGTAACATCGTTAACCGTGCATTCTCAGTGGAGGATACGCTCATATTATAGATCCCTACTCCGTATAGTTATTCACAATCGACCAATCTCGGCGTTCAGTCGATAGTAATCCGGCCAAGCTCAACATGAGATCCATCCTTCTGGCATGACCACAACCCCGAACAGAGCTTGTTCCGAAGTCATACGACCTGCCTCCTTGTAGATACCCATAAAGTGATCAAGGCCTCGAACCACCAGTGTTTCGTCGATACTTAGGAGATTGCAGTCTCTGACGAAGATCAGCTTTTCTTATCACAAATCAGCCCAAGTCCAAGGCAGACTGCGCATATCATCATTTATGAAGTCAGGAACTTGCCATGATCCTTCCCTCAATATATAATCTATCTGCAGCGTAGCTAGGCAACGGCAAACCTAGCAACGGTGAAGGATTTTTGCGATTGGCCAAATTGTAGACATACGAAACAAGTCCCAAGGTAAGAATACTGTAGTTCAGGTTTCTGAGGTGATTATTATGATGATTACGACAACATACCGCCGAGAATAGGAAGTTGAACTACTGTATTCTTCATATCTCGTCCAGCAGATTGCGAGTAAGATGATGAATCGTCATCATAACAGCCAAAGGCTATTGAGTTCAAAGTAGTAAATCGAGATTTGTGATTTGAGATAGGCAATACCGTCGACACTTTTCGGCTGCGGCGAGACCAATACAAGGGGAAATTTGAAGTGGGTCGACGTGGGAAAGAGGCTTACGATACATAGCGAGCCTTGAATAACCAAACGAGGAGGTATTGGAAGAGAATAGAGAAGGAAGCAAATCGAGAAGAGGGGAGCGCGGTTCTTATAGATATTGAAAGCGGCGGCTGATCTATATATATATATCTTACCTGATATGGCGACCGCTAAACTGGAGGGGGGAATCGTAATACTGAAATGATATACTATATATACCTACAACACCTTACCTTACCTTACAGTACACCCCAATCCAATCCCAATCCCATTCCCCCAACATTGCGTAACATCTATCCCCCCGAATCAGTTTCAGACAGCCAATGCTACGCCGAGCTCTTTCAGCTCCTCCTCGGCATACAGAATCTGGCGCGCCACCGATTCGCAGCGGAGGCTGCGAGCAAGCGAAGTGGGTGGGAGCGAGCCATTTTATGCAAATCTACTACCATACCATATGCTGCTGGTTGAAGTCGGGGTATGCTCAGGCTGCGCCCTCCCGTACAGTTGGATGGCAGCATCTTACTTGGCTACGTCCGATCCGAACCCAGCTTGCAGCACGCAAGACGGATTTTGAGGATACCCGAATTGTAACCCAATATGCAAGAATGGGGCAATGGCGTTATATGATGACTGTAGGCCTGTCAACTGCCGAAACCGTACCCAAAAGCCTTACCCTTAATTGAGCCTCATCTATATGCATCCTTCAAATTTTTCAGCTAGTACGAAAATGAGTCCCCTAATCTGTCTGCCAGAGGTGTTTGCGGTTTCCTTAAGACGGCCTGGGTTATCTTGTATAAGTAAGCTGTGTACTGCAGACCTGGTCGAAAGTCTGTCATAAAAATACCACCTAGGCGGTATCTCTCCCAACAAACATGGCTACTCAAGCTCCAACAACGGCACCAAAACCATCCACCAGACCATCCCCCTCACCCCCCCAACTCCTCAAACGCTCCCCAACCCGCACCCTCGTATTCCAAACCATCCTCCTCCTCTGGCTCGCTCCCATCCTCCTCCTCCTATTCCTCAACTTCACCTCCCACATAGTCGGCGTCGGCATCAGCTGTTTCGGGACCTGCGAATCGAATCCCGAGTTACGTGACCTCCCGAGTCTGGATAGGAAAAACCACAATATCCTCGGAGCTCTGCAGCTAGTTGCAAAGGCACTCGTGGTGTGGTTTGTGATTATTGCGGGGTGTTTTGTATACGATCTATCGATGTGGCTGGCGACTTCACGAGAGGGACTTCCGTTAGGATATTTGTTGATGCATGTTGAGTTTGCGGATCTGAGTACGCTGTTTAAGCGGCCCTTTTGGGGCTCGGGGATGGAAAATAGGAGACCAGCTGCGGCGGGACGTGGGCGACCTGGAGACAAGAGGATTTTCCTCTTTATTGCTGTGGTGGTTGTATCTTGTATCCTAGTGAACTTGATGGGCCCAGCGACTGCCGTTCTCCTCTTACCAACACTAGGCTGGCAGATCTCACCCAGCGGATCTAAGTTTTTCGATCAAACGGCTGCAGCCTACCCACCCAACAATACAAAGATCCTCGTGAGCTGCACCGCGCAGCTACTAGCCGCTGGGAATTACTCGTGCACGTTCGGATGGTCCGGGCAGCCTCTAGATATTGAGGTTCTACTGCTGGAAGTCATCCCCTACGGACGGTTGTGGAGGAATAGGTATAACAGAAACACGAACTTCGATACCCATTTCCATCCTAACATCAGCATGGACAGAAGCTCGTGGGTTACGAGCCGGCAGGCGATAAATGAGCTTACTTCCGATGATGCTGATTATGTCCGCGCTCAGGAGCCTCCCACCTTCCAGAGTCTCGAAAAGGAGGATCCCTCATCTGGTCAATCCCAAGTTGACTATGCGCGGCAACATCAACTTCATAAAGACTCTCTTCAAGTTTACCTCATCCGGCAGGGGCCAAGCTTTGCTCAGGATGTGTACTGTTCCAAAACCGTTGCGAAGGTGCGGATATCGAAAGGAAGAGAGGCCCACTGCTATACAGTTCCGTCCGAAGGGAATAAAGATGGCAAGGGAACAAATCCAGCCCGCCGTGATGTTTACCTTTCCACCCCGAATATACCTGACTATCGTGGGATGGTCGCGAACAAACCATCTGATGCTGACGGGAACTTCATTACGAAATGCATTCGTACTGGGTCCGGCTGGCAGGACTCCAATACTCTTCATGCACAATACTCCTTCGACGATGCCGAGTATAGAACGTATACCGCCGATGTGTACGCAGCCAATCGAGCCATCTATCTTGCTCCTAATACATATCACTGCATCAAGAATAATAGCACACTGTCTGGTAGACAATGCGATTGGGATGCCATGTTTCAGGTTGCGCCTCCACCTGATATTTTGAACACCTCAACCAACTTGATGTTCACCGAATATAGCAATCGAGGAAAGACTTCGTCTTCTGCGAATCCCAAGTGTTCCTAAACTTTTCCACATATATTATGGATACGTCGCAACCTTCTGGCTTGAACCTCGTGAATATGGAAGTCCAAATCAAAGACCTGTCCGCTATACCTACCTTCGTACACCCCGATTGGATTCTAGCAGGCTGGTCGTTGGATCGCGGCGGAACAGCCCATTCATCTCGCACGAGTTCTAAAGCAATGACTTCGTTTTTGAACCGTTCTTTAAAGGCTTATGAGACGAATGACCCATTAGGCGTTGAAGGGACTGTTGTAACAATACAGTCTGACGCCTTGCGCCTTACCTTGACACTAGTCGGTTACTACACAACCGCAGAATCGCCATCCATACAAGGGGATCCTGCCCGTCCTCACCTCCAAGCCTTTGCAAGAGTTCAACTCTGGTCCTATGGGTTGGATTCTCGCACCTCTAGACTCGGCGCCGTCGTCGCAATCGCGGGGTGTATCTTAGTTTTGGCACATACCTATGTAGGACTTGTAATGCGGACGCCGAGAAAGAGCGCGGTGCAATTTGTGGCAATTGCGCTGAAGCAGGAGCGGGTGGAGAAATTGACAACACTTACTGAGAAACAGATGGGAAGGGAGAGGCATGTTGTAGAAGGCGACAACAGGATATGTTTTCCCTAGCACTGAATATATGGCCGCCATTTTGAGCTAGCTACTAGCTCTTGGAGGTGATTGCTCCGGCCATTCGTGCCACCTGCATTGGACGTATGCAATATGCTTTGGATGTCCCTGTTTGTGAATGGAAAAAGTCTTCCTAGCATCTACTAGTTACTTGCAATTTTTTACAGCTGCGCATATACAAGTCCTTGTATGATCTGTGACTGTCTCTAATGGCTAATGTCAAGATCCATCAAGAAGGCAACAATAATATGGGAAAAGCTCGCCTCAGCGATATGATATACCTACTTCGTATATACCTAACATCATTGGGCGTCGGTGGGACTGAGGCGTTGAGACGAGAGATCGTAGCGAGCGACGGATCGATACCGCAATACAAGGGGATGGAGGAGGGGTTGATTTAATTCGCACTTGTACTCGGCTTGATTAAATTTTCAAAAAGGAAAAATGCAGCCGGCAAAAATGCCTCATCTATTTTGTGCGTGATCTTTTGCTGTTCTTGGAAAGATGAGTAATGTGCAATTGCGGCGTGATGAGAAAGATCTCCTTCGCTTTCGTTCATTTTCACCGCTTGACGAATGCGTCGCCTTGACATAAAAGGCCTATTGGTGGTAGGTAGGGCTTGGTGTGGGATGAATGTAATAGCTGAGAGTGCGGTGCGGGCTGGATAATGTTTCGCTCGTATTGGGGATTTCCCGGCTTTACCCCAATTACCCATCAAGGTTTTCCGGATGCATGATTATATGCTTTTGGCCTGGGGGAGAAGCGTGCAGGTACGGAATCGAGATTCTGTAGGGGATGGAAAGCTTGTTTTCAACGATGATGGGGATGTTAGTCAAGGGTGTATATAGCATGTAGAATGGTGGTGGGGTGGTGGATGAAGAGCAAGACAGTAGAAAGATGATGAGCGTGGCTGATATTCCTCCCAAGTTGGGACATAGTAAGCGAGCGCATTGGTGTTAGTGAGGACTTGGAACTCCGAAGCTGTTACACGGGATAAGACGTGGGTTTGAAACAGTCTCGCTCAGGTTGAGGTATGGTACTTGAGATATATGAACATGTCGACGAACTTGCCGTTGGAACATCAAAAAACGTCGACCACGGGCTTTGATGATTGCTGGAGAATGAAAGCCGACATGTCATAAGTGAAGGCGTGTGGTGGAATGTGCATGGTTGTTGATGGAACGTCCTGGAGCAAAGGATTTTCGAAATCATCAAGGTATTGGTGAGATGCTATGTTGATGTGCGACCCCAGATGTTTTATCTCCACATACGCAAGTCCACTACTACAATCTTCGATGACACTTGCAAGCACTATCTCTCTGGCTGTTGTTTCTTTCGATGTCCTTGAAAGCTAGACTAGGCCGTAATGAGTACTGAATTCGCACGGCTATGCAGTGCCTTCAGTACCGCGTAAGGACAGACCTATGTGCTTGCCCTCCTGTTTGAAATGTGGGTAGAAGTGCTCGCAATGAGGATCTTGTAATCTTGCGAAATGTGTAGTAGTGAGTCGACGATGTCGTGGCTGAGGGGTTGTTTCTTCCATCTGAGAAGAAATGATGACTAATAACTTGGCACATATTCATGGAAGATTCTCAGATTCTTCTTTCAGGGCCTTGGATGCTTGGATTTGATGTCTAGTCTCTTGGTCTCTTGGCTATTATTATTGATAAAATAGGGGTAAAGTGATTTGAGGAAGTAGACGTGGAGTACCTGGATAGGTTCTCGACATTCAGAAGTACTGTGTTGTATCTCCAAGTCGACCGTGGACATAACCGACACTGAAGAGGTGCCAAGACAAGAGGCTAATAAATATCGGTCCCGTGTTTGACAGTAAGCTTTATCCTCACTATGAGTGATTTTCGAAGAATGTCTTAATGCTGTGAACTGGTCGCACGCGTTTGCTTTCTGTGTAACATGCACTTCCTCGCTATGCGCTGAACCGGACATCATCGCCTGTGCCTCTCCTTTCTGGGGAATCGATGGTGTTCTCGAAAAACAGATTTCAAGCAGCACGGAAATTTGAGCATTCGAGTCTTTTTCCTCTTAGACTGACGTCGGGTTGTTGTTGTCTGTACACACTTCGCCCTACCGTAAGCAACACGGCATGTTTTCACTCCACCAGACAATCAGTTCCGATATTTCTTCCTATAGCACAAGCTGAAGGGTCAAGCCCGGTAGTGATTCGCCCGCCCTGCCGGGCTGTTTAGTGACCTCTGATGCTGTGAGGAACGGAACACCGAACGACAGAAATGATCATCGAAAATATTGTCTTCTTCGGGCGACTTGATTCGGGGTTGGAAGCATCTCGGCCAAAGCGGACTTCGAAGGGCTAGAATTTTCTAGCATAAGATCATGCAGCGAGGCTCGGTTGTCCTCTTAAAAGGCAGCATTTTTTGATCCTCCAAGTCCTCGGCATAATATCAGAAAAAGAGGCTTTTTCTCCCACATAGTCCGGTATACTCCGATTCGAAGCAGCATCTCAACGTCGAGAAGGTAACGTTCAAGATGCCGTCAGCCGAAAGATGCGTCTGTCAGAAATTGACCTATGCATTTGAAGTCCAAAATTCAGCTCTTTTTGAGAAAATTGTCGTGAGGAAACACATATGATCACGAACCGGATGTCAATGGCGATGATAAAAGGTCTTGGCGGAGGTACAAGACGCCATCTATCCGCTCTCCATCCCGGGGGAATAGTTACCTTTCTCTTGGCTTCATATCCAGAAGCAGATATGAGATCTCATCCTCTCTTGGCATTCAACAACTCAACGGTCCAGCGGATGTATCGGAGTACTTTTGTGTAGGTACAAGTCGTCCAGATACCGTGCTGTATGTACCAGACTGTAATATTGAGTGCTGTGCCTCGTCTTGGCATATACAATGTTAATGTCGCATTGAGTGGACATGAAAAGTGACTTTGCGAGCAGGTAATATGGAATCTGTAATCCGTCACCTGGAGGTTCAAAGTAAGTGGAGCAAACGAGGGGGATTGATTGGTGTCGATGTCGAAAGGGTAGCTGGTAGCTGGTAGCTATTGGTGATTGGAACAGGATGAAGAGTTTGAGTGTGAATGTGTACTTGCTACTTTGTACATGAGAGAATGCTGGGAAAACGGGAACTGAGGCCGAGATGGTTGAGAGAACGGACAGAACGGACAGAACAAGGAAAGCTCTCGGGTTACACAACGTCAGTCGGCATCTGAAGATTCTGATCCCCCAACTTCCATAGCCAATCACCCAATCCATCACCTGTGGGACTACCATCATCAAACACTATTGACCATAGGAGTGAATAAAGTCAATGCTTGTTTACCTGTCCTCGTGAGATTGATGGTAGTGGTATTCACGTCCAATCTTATTAACTCCTGTTGACGCCATGTCTACTTCAAAGGCTGGCGAGTGCGTTTATAAATAGAATTCACTGGACTGGATTGAATGAGTGAATGAATGAACGAAGGATCTCCGGTGCCGGCAGACAATGAAATGGAAATGGGCATCGGACTGTACTTCTGCGTACACGATATGACATGGAGACAAACAAAGGGAGTAGCTATAATACTCTTAAATACTCTTACCAGCATCAGCATTTGGTTGCCGCATTCCACCCCGCGTTGCCTCGTCACAACCACCACGACCACCACAACCACCCCAAATCCACCAGCCCGCCTTCGCATGCCTTTGATACTGATACGATACAATACGACACGACAAGACACGACCGACACGATACATCCATCCACCATCCACCATCCACCATCCACCATCCACCATCACCCTTCCACCACATCCATGTCACCGACATCCCTCCTTACCTTGCGGCGTTGCCTTATGCTTGCCACCAAGGTTTGACGTTTGACAACATTTTACTCGTAATTCTCTCGCCCCTCATTCGCCGTCATCTTTCTGTATCCTCCGCACTCCTCCGCATTTTGATAAAAAGACCTCCCGGCATCTGAAGGGCTGCAAAGCATCGCAACCTTCAATTCGCTCGATTCTGCACCGACTTTTAACACTGCTTCCCACCCCCACCTCTTCCTCTTCTACCAATCCTTCCACCAAGCCTTCGGTGCAGGTGCCGGGAAGTAAGTCTTTTCATGCTACAAACGGTCGCCCAAGCAGGATCCAGATCTTCTCGCATCTCTGCATTCGCCGAGCCCGCCAATTACTTGAACTTCTTAAGTTTCGCCGGTTTCCCAGGGAGGCTTTCTCATTTTCTTACGTTTTTCCAATCTACTTCATCTTCATCGTCGAGCGCAACTTTCGTTATTTCAGCCAACTTCAAATCAATATTTGCATACCACTCTCCTTATAGTCACACATAAGCCTACCCTTGTCGACGAGGCGCATGGTGGAGAAGAACTGCCCAGCAGCCATTCAAACCCCCCACAATCTATCGTACAATACAATTGGATCAGGACTAGACGTTTCTACCCTGCGCGCAAGGACTACAGTAACTAAAGTTCATAAAGCTCAGCTATCTTTTCCTGCAGACGTTACCCGCCGTTGACGGGAACTAAATCAGACTGTCGCACGAGGACTCTTCTCTTCACGAACTCAGCTGTTCCCCAATTTCACTTGAAGGGGCAATAACTTCACGCTTCTTGCAGACTCGCAGTTTCCTCTGGCTGGATTTGGAAAACTGGACTGAGACCTTGTTAGCAACTGACTAACTAAGAAATCATGGCGACAACTACTTTACCACTCTCTCAACATACATTAACTTCTACTCCTCAACCCACCTCAAATTCCCTACACAGTACCCGAGTTACCGATCTTGAATCTACTTCTGCAGATTCGAGTCGTCCTTCATCATTGGATCCCCGTCAAGTTGGTCCCATTCCGGAAGAGGATGAGGACGAAACTAGCAGCGAAGCTGCCAATGAGCCGATAACCCCCACAGATCTTCAGCATCCTCATCAACATGCACATGTAATATCGGGTGATGAGATTCCTCACGATATCAGTCACACGTACCCACAAACGCCGATTCCGCCCGAAGCGCCTCTAATCATTAATACTGTTCCTACTCCTGCATCTACTGGCAAGAAAAACAAACCATTTACCTTAAGATCTTCGAAAACCGATGAAACGTCATCCTCCAATCCACTTGCAACGTGGTCAAACTTGCCATCGAAAGAATCGAGCTTGAAGGGTCGAGTTTCGAAAATATTCAGAAGGTCGAACTCTCATGTTGAGAAGCTGAACATAAATTCGTTCATCGAACCTGATCACCCCACACTCACCAACAATAATGGTTCAGACCCTATGTTAGGTCGGGAGCATCGTCGTGCGTCGATTAGACGATTGTCAACATCTCCCACCCCCTTTACATCTCGCTCGAACACACCATCATCCCCTGCATCCCCCTCTGACCGCGGGTCGCAAGAGAGCGTTTCGTTCAAAGGCGCTTCGAAAGAAAATTTAAACATGACGAAGAAGCAAAGATCGTCGACCGGCCTGGGTCTGAGAGACAAATTGCAAAGACATGGGCCCAAGATATCTTTTGCACAACCCGAGACGGAGAACAATAATCTGGCTCCGCAACGTTCTTCAAGCGTGGACTGGGATCCGTCTAATATATATGTGCCACAGCCCGTAGTCCAGGAAATCCCGCGACAAATATGGGGTATGGCAGCTGAGACAGGAATTGGCCTCAAGTCAAGACGTTTGAGCGTGAGTCTTCCAGACGACTTCACGGTTGACGTTGTGGAGTTGGATGAGGAATATGCTCCACAGAGCAAACTAATAGGACGTCGCGGCAAAAGTATTGGTAAAGGTGCCACAGCACATGTAAAACTGATGGTCCGAAAAGGTTGCTCCAACGATATATACGCAGTGAAAGAATTCCGTGGAAAGTCCACGACAGAAAAAGAAGAAGACTACGAGAAGAAAGTCAAATCAGAGTTTTCCATCGCTCAAAGTGCTCGCCATCCGAATATTGTCGAGACGTTTCGACTCTGTACACATAACGGTCGGTGGAACCATGTGATGGAGTATTGCGAGCAGGGAGACCTGTTCGGTCTTGTTAACCAGAAGTATCTCAATAAAGAAGACCACGCAAAGGATCGACAATGTTTATTCAAGCAACTCATTCAAGGCCTCAGCTATCTTCATAGTAACGGCATCGCACATCGCGACGTCAAGCTCGAGAACTTATTAATCACCAAAGACAGCAAGCTCAAGATCACCGACTTCGGGGTATCAGAAGTATTCGCAGGTATCCATCCAGGCCTACGTGCCGCAAGTGGCAAATGTGGTAAAGACATGGGAGAAGTCAGACTTTGTGCACCGGGTATCTGCGGCAGTCCTCCATATATAGCCCCGGAGGTCATCGAAAAGAAAGGTAATTCCAATCCATTCACTCACTCAACCCCCTCGTCCAAACACCCCACGCTAACAAATCTCAGGTGAATACGACCCCCGCCCTCTCGACGTCTGGGGCGCCGCCATCGTCATGCTCTGCATGACAGCCAACGGCTGTCTCTGGGCCGAAGCCAAACCCAACACATCCCCCTTATACGACGAGCTCGTGCGCGGCTGGGAAAAGTGGAACAGCAAGCACGAAAACAGCTCCATCACTGACATAGACTACCCGCACGTCTCGTTCTTCGACAAACACATCAACCCCCCCGCGCTGCGCCGCGTTCTGCTCACCATGCTGAACCCAGATCCGGCGCGCCGCGCCACCATCGCAGAGATTGCGAAGAATCGCTGGTTGAAAAATGTAGAGTGCTGTCAGGTGGACAGCTATGATGGCCCGGCACGGCTGGTCGATGTCTCGAAGTCGAGGTGCTTGGAGGGCGGCGGCATGGCGAGGGTCGTCGCGCATAATCATTTGCCGCCGCAGGCGCATCATGGGCATAAGTTTGTGAGGTTACCGGGGAGTACGGATATGTAGGTTGGGTGTGTATATGGTATGAGGTTTGGTGGGGTGCTTTTGCGAGCGGTATACATGCGTGTATTTTCCCTGGTTGCGAGTTTGCAGGTATGGGGTTACTCAAAGAGCGAGCGAGCGATTCGAACTAGAGAAGAGAAGTACGTACGGTGTTTACGTCGTTTATGGCTTTACTTCGTTGGTTCTTGATACTGCGCTTCAAGTCAAGATTCTGAAGATGCGTCAGTGTGGTTGATTGTGGATACTATTGTCACTACTTGCTGGTAATGCATGCTACTGGGACTTGGATAGACGGCGCTGTGCACCATTTTCTTTCCCGCTTGTTACACTTTACATTACGTCTTCCCTTTTGTTAATCAATGGCTGGTATAAAGGCGTCACATACGTCACGTCAGGTCACGTCAAGTTCAGATCATGTTATTCGGCGGCACGGGGATTTGCATTTCTTAGCGGCGGGCGGGGAGTGGGTGCTTCACGATGGATGGGTTATCCAGAATGGATATATATATGACATGGGACAAAGATTCGAACTTCACAATACATCACATTACTGGGACGAGACGGGACGGGACTACCGGGGCAAATCGGGTATAGGCAAAGGGGAGAGATTACATCGCTTGTTTGTGTGATCGATATTCTCACTCTGAATTGAAATTGGGATATGATAGATTGTGGATGGTGGATGAATGGATGGTTGTGTGGGTGAATAGAGGCGTGATGTTGATTACTTGGACAGAGCCAGACAAAGACGTGAGACGTCAAGTACATACATAGGTTACTTAGTTACTTATTATAATGAATCGAAAGAACGGAAGAATGAATGAATCGATGGTTGTGTTCATTTTTCTGGTTCATCCTTTATTTCCTCTCTCTTTTTACTTTCTACTTTTTATTTCTATCACTAGCGGGAGAAAATATGGGCATCATGAACCACAATCCCTACCCACCCACCTACCCACCCAACCTCTTCATCCTCTCCTCCGCCGCCCTCGCCCTCCTCTCCCTCTCCACCCTCATCCTAACCTCCGGACTCATATCCCTCATCTCCTGCTCCCTCCTCTCCTGCGCACTCCCCACCTTCCCCAATCCCAGTCCCCCTCCCCCTCCAGCTATACTCTTCCCCCCACCCGCCACCCTCCCAAACCTCCTCGCCTTCCCCTCCTCCTCCTCCCTCGCCAACCGCTCATCCTCTACTTTCTCCCTCTGCATCTCCTTCCTCTTCTCCTCTTCCCTCTCCCTCTCCTCCCGCTTCGTCGCTTCCGCACGACTGATCCCTGAGGGGATGCGAGTTTCTTCCCAATTCCATTGCTTTACTTCTCCTCCCTGTGCGTTCTCAATCTCAAACCTGCAAACCCGAAACGCATCTCTCGCCCCCCGCTCCCCACACAACTCAAACGGCGTTCTTCCCTCCTCGCTGCGCACCCCCGGGTCCGCGCCCGCTTTGAGAAGTAGCCCGTAGATGAGCGGGGCGGAATTCAAGCTCGCGGCTAGATGTAAGGGGGTAGGGGCGTGGTGATTGGATTCTGGGGGGGCGAAGCGGAAGTCGGGGGGGAGGGAATTGCTCTTGAGGTAGGCGAGCAGGGCGGGGAGTTTGGAGCGCCGGATCAGGGATTGGATTTGAGAGGTGTGGAGGAGGGCGGTTTCTTCTTCTTCGGTTAGTTTCGGGGGTTGGGATTGCTGTTGTTGGGTGGATTGTTGTTTGGCGGCTTTGGCGAGAGAGGATTGGCGTGCGGATTCGGCGGCGGCGGCAAGGGCCGCTTCGTCGATTTCGAGGAGCTTGACGCGCGTGAGTTCGACGAAGGAGCGCATGAGTTCGTTTTGGGTGGCGCGACGGGTGCTGAAGGGGAAGCCGCGGATGCGGGGGTCGTTTTGGCGAAGGACTTGGTTTTCGTAGGGGCCGAAGAGGGTGCGGCGGTTGGTGGTGCCGGTGGCGCGGATGAAGAGGAGCGTGGAGCTGTCGATCATGGGTTTCCAGTCGTGCAGCAGGAGCCGCACTTCGTCGGTTAGGGCTTGCTCGTTGTAGCGGCGGAGACTGGATCCAGCGGAGTGGGCGGCGCCTTTGGCGGAGTCGTTGGCGGATTGTGCGCCTCCTTGCTTGCGACGGGTGGTGTAGCGGTGGAAGGTTTTGTGCGCGAGGACGGTGGCTTCTTTGGTTAGGGGGCCGGTAGCGGAGTTTTTGGTTTGTTTAGGGGTGAGGGAGACGATCATGGCTGCGAAATGGCCGCCTCCAATCATGCACATGAAGATATGCGGTTCTTTATATGCGTCTGGTAATGGGATACCGGTGTTAGAGTCAACTGGTATCTTAATTTGTGGCTTGGGCGTGAGTTGCTTCTTTTGTATGATTTCATGTAGTGAGCCCTCGTTCTCTTGTTCTTCATTCGTGAAAATCGCCCGATATACTCCTAGATAGGTATTCTTCGGTAAAGTAGGAGTCGCAAACCATATTAGTGGAGGTTTCCCGGACCCCCTCTTTTGTTTCCGCGATCCAAGATCATCTACATCCTCATTGTTGTTCGATGATATGGCAGCCTGCTTCTTAAGCAATGAGCTCAGTGTAGTCTCCTTACGGCCACCCTCATCATCTTCTTCGGAATCCTCCGAGTCGGAGCCAGATAGACTCTCGTCAAGATCTAAATAGAGTCAATGATAATCGCCTCAGATTCTTGCACATCCACGAACCTCCAACCAATTTCTCGAATTCCGCTTCCGACACAGATTTTGCCCCTCGGATCTTTTGTTTTAGGTTGTAATTGTGGAAGTCCGACCTGACATGGCTCTTTTGGTCCTCGACGGTATAGAAGGTTACTCCGCAAAGAGAGCACGACTTCGAACCGACAGCTTCATCTGTTTTGGACTGTGCGACTCGTTCGGTGGCTATTGTTGGAGACACATTCTCGTCCTGCTCCTGCCCCTCACTAGTAACGTCTTTTGGTGTCAAAGTCGTCAAGATATCTTGAGGAAGATCATAGACTGGGGCATGTAAGCTGCGAGAATCTGAGTTGGTAGCGTGGTAGCGTGGTAGCCATACCATATAAGGGTCTCCGAGTGATTTCCTCCTTTCGTTGTTCCATGTTATCCTTCAGCGCAGGCTTAGTGGGGTGCAATAGTTGCGTCGCAGATCAAAATCATCAATCGGAAGCTCTTCTACACCTGAAAGTTTAAGCAAATGCTATCCAAAGCTTAATATGCCCCCTGCTAGACCGTTGGACGTATGAGGAGATCTGCAGATCGTGAATCCGGATATGCGCAAAATATTTTGAGGCGAATGCTAGATGTTCGCAGCCTGACCCTCGTCATGACGAATTGTAACGTCCTTATCTTATCAGCACGTGCATTGACTTCCAGGGCCGGAATAACGTAAGGCCATGCCGAGGCTCTGGGGCGTCAATGACGTTGCATGTTTTAGAAAGGAAGATGAGGAGCTTCCTCCGCGTTTGTGTTGGTGTGATAAGCATTGTCAATTTCGTCAAAGTGCAAAAACAAGGAAATGCTCCATCTTGACACCACATTTTACTCATTTATTCGCAATTGTCGCATGTTTTGATCTGAACATCGACTGGGCGCTCAATTCAGATCCAATCGTACCAATAAGAACGGTGGCTTGCCTCGAACTACCAAAGCTATCTTCAATTGGTACAACCATACGCGTTGCTTTACCGTCATATTAATCCCCGGAGGCTTTCTTGATACAGAGAAACTTTATTGGAAGATCGCTCTAGGTGTGGGGTTGATCGTCTTTGCAGCTTGACCCTCGTCATCGAATTTACAGAATCCCGTCTTTATTCTTTACTTCTCCCTTCTACCTTCTGCCTTCTCTCTTCGCATACCTTCTATCCACAACGCACCGCCAATTTCTTATTACAGTCAAGATGTCGTCTTGTTTTGGATCGAGAAAGTCAGGCCGTGGCGACACGCAGCCATTGCTCCCTCAGTATGAGGATGATACTTCTCTCCAGAGAACGGTCCATCAGAAATTGCACACATATCAGATGCTTAAAGCTCTATCGAAGGGATATATGCCATCGACGGACCAAGCTATTGTCAATCTGAGAACATTGCTAGCTTCTGATGTGTTGAATCCAGAAAATCCAGAGTTGACGGATAGCGGGAGGAAGCTCATCAAATTCTCGAAGCAGTGGATTACTGACTTCATTGAGTTGTTGAGACACAAGAATGATGGAGACCAGATTCAGGACTTCATCTGGTTCTTGATACACTCAAGGATCTCCGTCAATGCCACCGATATTGTTGAACGAGCAACCGCAACAAGAGCCAAGGCCGATGCATCAGCTGGTAAGTATTCCCATCGGGAACAATCATGTCCAATTGACTGACACGTGATAGCGTACGCCAGTATCAAGACTGTTGGAAGCCTGCTGTTGACGAATTCTGATTTCCGTATATTTCTTTCGGATCTCAATACTATTGGTAGACAAGTTTTCGCCGATACTGCGAAAACAGTCTCAGCAGTAGCTGAAGATGCTGCCAAGGAAATCGAGCCATCTACATCGGAGAATCAAGCAATGAAGAACCCAGGAAATGAGAGGAGTGAACCTATCCCTGTAGAGGATCTCCAAGCCGAAATCAGCGATGTTGCTAAAGTCGTCACCAATGGGTTAAAAAAGACAGGCCAGGAGGCTGGTGCGAGTCTGAAGGAAAACATCACTGGCGAGCAAAAGGAAACTCTTAAGCGTCGTCTAAAGCAAGCCGTCATGAAGCTGAACAAACGAAATGATTACTCTGACTCAGTCAACACCATTGGCCTGCTCATCCAACGATACGCCAAAGTTTATTCTCGCGCTGTGGATAAAACCATCGACACCGTCACTGACGATGTCGAAACTAACGAGGAATTGGATCGTGCTGTAAAGAATGGTTGGTCTTTGGTCAGCTCTTTTGGTGACAAGAGTGCTTGGAAGAAACTCGAAGAATGCTTCAACAAAGTTTTGAGACATTCTCAAAAAGACCCTGAATTCGAAAACCTCATGGGAGAATTGGCAAAGTCTATCCAAGAAATGCTCACTGATCCCAACTTCTTCGACGCTGCAACCGACAAAATTGGAGAATTGAAGGAGAAATCAGAAAAGGTCGGAACGGAATCTCCACTTCGAAAGGACATCGACGATCTCCTTAGACAAGCGCGAATTACCCTGGATTCAGTATTCAACGATGAGGATATTTCTAAGCTTCTCGATACTAGCTTCAAGATCTGGACAGTCCTAAATCCTCTCAACAAACAATCTAACACGGAACTTTTCACCGACGTCTCGACCGTCTTAATACCGCTTTTCATTTCGGCCATCCAATACATTCCTATTCCACGTCTTGAAATATCTGTCCCAGAAATTGATCTCCTATTGGAGAATCTCATTCTCGAACCAGGCCGAACGATTAATCACACTAGCTTCCTACCATACAGATTAAAGATCGAAACATACAACGACTTATCCATTCACAAAGCTCGATTCCGTACCTTCTCGAAAGTAACTTCAATGGTAACAGTCAAAGTTCAAGGACTTTCCATCAGAGCAGATGAAGTTGGATTTTGGTTGAGAGCACACAAGGGTCTATTCTGGCTTGCCGATCAAGGAATTGCTTCTTTTGAGGTATGACAACCTCGATACTTCGCCCTAGATTTATTCATAACTAACAATTTCGCAGCTCGACGAACGAGGAATCGACATTGAATTTGATGTCGAGATCGGTCATAACCAACTGGAAAAAATCCTCACACTGAAAGATACCCGCGTCAAGATCCACAAACTCTCTTACAATCTCCGCCAATCCAAATTCGCCTGCTTAGCCTGGTACGTCGACTTCCTCAACTTTCCCTCATATCTCCATCCTCCTATAATCAACACCCCTCCCTCCCAAGACACAAAACTAACCCTCCCTCTAGGCTCCTCAAACCCCTCCTCCGCCCCGTCCTCCGCAAGACCCTCGAATACCAACTCTCCACCAGCATCAGCGAATTCTTCCACGCCGCCAACCGCGAGCTTCTCTTCGCGCGCGAACGCCTGCGCGCCACGCGCATCTCGTCTCCCGACGACATCATGACGTTTGTGCGCGCCGTGATCACGCGTCTCACGCCGCCCGACGATCCAGATCTGTATGTGGGCGTGGGCGTCCAGGGTGGGGCGAAGAAGAGGGGGAATGTGTTTAGAGGGGTGTATGCGCCGGGTAGTGTGGTTAAGGTTTGGGAGGAGGAGGGCAGGAGAGCGGGTGAGGTGGTGGAGGATGAGGCGACGAGAGGCTGGAGGAATGAGATTTTTGATGTGCAGGGGAGGAGTAATATGATGGGTTGGTAGGACGATATCGTCAGAGATGTTCTTGGGGAAGTAGTGTTGGGTTTGCGGGTATTTGGATAAGATGAGGTATGGGGCAGTGAACCGATTAAGGTTAAATTGTACCATTATGGCAAAAGGGGGTTTCTCAGGAGTCTCTTTCCATGTGGGGAACTGTGTTGGGGGTTGTTGGAAATATCTAATTCTTAATCTAACAAGCACAATCAAAATGACTTTTCTGCTTCTTCTACGTATTCCATTCTTTCACATCTCTTCCATCTTACCACCTCTCTTCCAACCAATCCACCCCACTCAACCACTCTACTTCCCCTCCAACGTCACACCTAAATAGTCTCCCTTCCCAACAGGCACGCCCTCTTTCCTCAAGATGGCATACGCGGTAACGAAATGGAAATAGAAGTTCGGGACGGCGAACCCGAGAATGTAGTCCCGACCGATGAATTTCCTCTCGCCGGATGAGGTTTGCAGGATGACTTCGGTTTCTTCTTTGTTGTCCATGCAGGTTGGGGGGAGTGCTTCGAGGATGGAGATGGTTTTGGCGATGCGGGTTTGGAGGGCCGGGAACTGGGGGGAGGGGAGTTAGTGAGGGGTTTGGAGGGGTGGGGGTGAGGGGGATCGGTGGAGGAAGGGAATAGGTGTTGGGGGGATAGAAGGCTGTGCTGGGGAAATATGAAAGAAGGGAAGGAAACATTCAACATCATAGCAGAAGTCATTCAGTAGATCTCAGCTGACAACATCGACCACGACCCGCTATTGAAACAAGCCTTCCTTACACACTCCTTTCAAGACGCTCAGATATCACTCAATATCCTCATCGCCCTCTTCACGCAACAAAGCTCTAGGACACCGCCCATTCACACCACTCCAATACCACCAACTGCGTTTACAGAAGCAGAAAAAAAAAAGAAACAACTCACATCCTTCTCATCATCCTTCAGCACCACATTTTCCGCTCCACCCACACGAACAGCTACGCCTTTGGCTGTGTCGCTCAAACGCTGGATTTGGTAGACGAGATCGCCCATGTCGTCGATGAGGCGCGCGTTGATGAGTTTGGATTCATCGTTGGAGACGTGGGTGAGGCCTTTGTTGAGGAGGTCTGGTGGAGAGGGGAGGTTAGTTGGGGGTTTGGAGGCTGAGGGAGCTGTGGGGTTGGGGAGGGAAACCAAGGGGTAGGATAAGGGGAAGTTGTGTGGGAAACTTGGAGAGAAAAAGAGAGTAAAATATATTGGTGCCGCGGTGCGAGTAGTGGAAACAAGCAAGAGAAGTGACAGTAAGGTACGCTGAGATGAGATGCAAGGGAGAAGATGCAAAAGTGACCAAGCCGTCATGACCAATATACACATCCACCCCGGCTTCTCCTCTCGAGAAGCATACTTGCACTTCTCCCATGAAAGGACCAGACTTGCTCGTCACATGTATATATGGAGACCCGACTTCGCAAAATCCACCATACCCCCCCCCCCCCCCCACATAGGAGGACTTCCCCTAAGAAAGGACAGAAGAGCAGAGCACCGGGCCTGCAGAGAAAGGAATGACCAGAAGCCGACATCGAAATATCGAGGATGCTAGATGCACAGAAATCCTACTTACGAGACAAAACCTTCAAATTCTTAATGAAAGAAGGAATCGTGACGGCGTAAAGCGAGAGAGACATGATGGGCTTTATTCGTTAATTGGTTGATTGATTGATTGATTGATGAATTGACGATGGATAACGTTCTAGCAGGAATAGGACAAGTATATAGAGAAAGAAGTTTGAGCTGAAGTGAAGTAGAAAGAAGCTCCTAGAAGGAAGTCTCCATCATCCCCTCTTATTGAAAAAGGCCACGCACTGACACATGCTACGGGCCTCCCTCCTCCCTCCTCCCCCCTCCCCCGCTGTTTACACTTTTCTCGAGCCAATGCGTAAGTTACCACGATAAAATCATACAATTCCCTGAGTCTCCATATCTTGCCGTTACAGTACCGCAACGCCTAAGAATCGGCCCCAAAATTCTTACAAATCAGAACCCGTCCCACCAACCAAACAGCAGGGTATAAGCGGCTGAAAAGTACCACCGGCCGGCGGCCCATCACAAAGTCGCCGATTTGTAAGCCCGCAAGTCAACGACCCCTCTATTAGTCTGAACACACGTACATTCAGACCTCACCGCTTCCACATCATAGATAAAAAACCAATCATGAAAGAAATAATGACTGGTCATGCATTACGCGTTACACTGAACGGGCATTAATGAAGTTTTTGATTTCCAAGCAAGAGAGGCACAGTGTGAGACGAGATGCTGAATTGAAGAAATGCTGGTACTGTATTTGATTCTGTACTAAGTATATGAGTGAGATGAATATATCTCACTATGATGCTGTGTCTGTACTCCGTGGTGAAAACAAAACATGGCTTGGCCTGCCCTCCTCTTTACTCCTCGCGGAAGAAATTCATAATGAACGCAACCCTAATGATCCCTTTCTATACCCTTTTGTTCTCCTAGAAATGCAAGAAATAGAGAAGAGAAGTGATGGGAGCGTGCTACATAGTGATCCAAAAAAAAATAAAAATAAAAATAAAAGGCAAGATCCGAGAAGTAATTAATATCCAACGCCAATTGACAAAGGGAACTCGTTGAGATTTGAGCAGGTCGAGAGGTTTTGAGCTGAGATTCATGTAGAACGTTGAAGATTGCGGCATGAAGAGCGTCTGAATGGATCATTGACATCATATCTTCATGATGTTAGACTAGCATGCGTGGAGGAGGCGGGGTATGATTTGTCCGTAATGGGTGGGAAAAGGTGTAACGCTATGGAGAGGACACTGAGGCTGAAACATGTTAGTACCACTACCGAGAAGTTTGGTGACAAGTAGTCCCTGGTGACGTGTAACTCACTGGTTTGTGCCTCTTCGTTCTGTGAAGTTTCAGGTACTTCGCAGACCAAGACACCAGGAAAGATAACACCATGCCAATGAAACCCAGTGCTGGTATACTCGGCATAAGGTGTTCAGCGAAAGACCAGAAGATGAAGCACAATGAATCGTATGTCCAAAGACCAAAGGCTATCAGTAGGAGCAAGGTAGAAATCACAACTAGGAGTTTCTGACGATAAAGATTCTGCTTGAGCTTGACACAACGATCTGAGTAGGGCGCAGTAAATAAACGCTTTTCTCGCCAGCAGATAGTAGACGAGTATTCTCTATAACGGTCTCCTCCAGGCTGTGTAGAATCATAGGCATATGGATTAGAGGTTCCAGTACTGGTGCTCGGGTACATGCCTGCACCGCCGCCATCATACATATCGCCAGTCACCTCGTCCGCGTTATATTGACTATTGTTCGTATTTGTCCCCCGATCAGACTCGAGGTCTGCATATAGATCGAAATCTTCATACATTACAGAAGTGTCGTCGGACCTGAGAAGTGGAGAAGGCTGTCTGCTTGGAGGTTCTGGTGGGTATGACGGAATCCGTATAAAATTACCGCAGACGTTTACTCTGACTTCATGGAGGCAGAATACGCAAGGGGCGCGATAATCGTCGTTCACGTAAAAGCAGTTGGTGCAAATGTTTCGGTAGTAAGGGCTGATCCTAGTAAAAGGGAAATGCTCATTCTCGAAGTGAAGTTGCAAATCTTCGTCGTCTGAGAATGTCTCTGCGCAAGAGCCACCAAAGAAAGAACAGTTCCATAAGCCGTTATGCCAAGATCCAAGGGGAAACTGATTGCCATGTTGAAACGAAGAGTAATAATCTTCGACCTCGCTTCTTTGATCTGCGGGCCGAGATCCAGATTGATCATGTATAGGTTGGGTCGGACCAGGAATATCCAATAACGGATCGCCCGTAGTCGGTGACAAAACCAACTCAGAAGGCAGCTCAGTGTCAGTGAAGCTAAAACCGATACCCATGAGTGCGTCATTAGTAAGTGTTTTTGGGTTCACTGGTGTTGATTGTCCCGATGCAACATCTCCAGTATAATCATCCAGGCCGTATACGGATATTTCCTGCTGGTCTTCGAGCTTCGGGTCAAGGACACGCTCCAATCGTTCAATATCGTGGTGATCCAAGGAGCACTATAGGGACAGAGGTTAGAGCATATTCCCTTGTTATAGCGCTAAACTTACTGAGATGCCTTTAGTCTTGCAAACTGGACATGCTCCTAAGTATCGAATTAAGGCGGTCTTAGCCTTTCCAACAGGATCGAACTTCTTTCGGATACGCTGAGGTACCGCTTGCCCATTATATGATATAGATTCGTTCTTGCGCCTTGGTCTTCGCGATGATTGACTCTCGAACGACATGACCGACGATATGTCTGTCAATGCATCGTTGAAGCTGTGTAGAGTTTGCCCTCTGGAGGACTGTGATGGACTAGAAGGTGGTTTGAGCCAGGCTTGTAGGTAAGAACCTGTGCTGCTGGCGGATGGCGATATGGCACTGGTGTCAGGCGACCGTTGTGCCAATCCTTCTTTCATTCGGAAATCCTTATATAGGTCCGCAGCCTTTTGTACTTTGCTAGGAGGTATAGGCTTTCTCCCATTTTCAAGGGACTGTTCCGATGTAGTGGGTGTTGTGAGTGATAAGGAAGGGCGGGCAGGGTAAGTCATGCCTGAAGACGAAGACCTCTGATGAGCTCGCGGTCGGGGTCGTACCCCGCGTGTTGGAGTAGGTGGTCGCAGAAAGGTCGCAGGTGGAGGTCGATTCATGGTGGCCTAATTGGGAGTGAAGATTGTTCTTGATTGTTAGGAGGCCGTATAGTTGAAAGTGAAGTAAAGTACGGTCGAGGCTGGAGCCTAGAGGAGATACAAGAAGGACTTGGAACAGAACAAGAGATAGAAGTTGATGCTAATGCTCCAATGTGCCAGGGCCGAAGGGTACTGGATAAGAAAAGGACAAGACGAGAGAGAAATGCGAAAGCGAAATCTACTTGGCCTTATATGTATGTGAACAGCAAAAACAGGCCGAAGGGGACTTTTGACTATATACCCAAGGAGGAGGCTCTCGGTGAGGCAGATGGTTGCCCAATCCCGCCCTCAACCTATTTAAACGAACCATACGTGGTGCGCCAGGATTTGTATCGGTGTAAGTGGTGCAAAAACAATCAGTTGAGTAGCCAAGTAAACATGTCGAGCAGTCGAATATCATGAGATTGGTACGAATCAATTCAATGATGGTTTTGAGGATCCTGAAGTTTGTGATGGACCTAGACGCAAACAGCGAAGGAATCTGAGGCGGTGCAGATAATAAATTGGATTTGTCTGTTTCGCGACGCGATAAGAGGACAGGAGCGGATTCTCGAACTATGTGGCTGGTGGATACCCTGCGTGGGGAGGTGGGCTATTACCCAGTAAATGGACGATTGACCTCGGACGATTGACCTCGGACGAAGCACAGATCAAGTAACAGGTAACAGGTAATAGCTAACAGCTGTATGCATTTGGTATCATGTGTACATACTCTAATGTGCGCAAAGGGAACTTTTACTTGTACGGGTGTTTGCGCAAGCCATGCTCGTACTGTCTAGGTGGTGGACCAACCATCATGCTAAGAGGTTCTGTCAACAAATGTAGAATAGGGCGCACATGACGGCATCGTTGGTTGCATGCCGATGAAGTGGCAAAAAAGGAAATTAGAAACGATGATGAGCTGTGTGGCGAAGCAGTAGAAGAGTCAAGTTTCTCCCCTATTTGAAACGTATTAACAGTATCAGCGCCCGCCGAGTGAGCTTCTTAGTGCCCTACGTGAGGAGCGATACGAGAACGTATTCTGCTAAAAGGGCTTCCGCCTCCAATTTAAACAACCTCGGCCTCCTCAATTGTAAGCCTCGCCCTTTCCGCAAAGTGCAGAATGACGAGTAAGATGGGAGCTGCATATTCGTGTTCTGTATCAATAGAAAAGCATCCATGGTTACTAGAGCCACTCCAATTTCCCTTCGTTGTGGGGCTTCTAAGCAGTGAGAAGGGCGGCTGAACCTCCCTCTTCCAATTGTGTTGGAGGCCTCCACGACCCAAACAAATCGAATGACTCTCGACTCCAGGGGCCTTTCTCTTCTGGATTCTGATTTCCTACTACATTGGAATTGTTTACGGCGCCCCTGCTAATTATTCCCAAGGGCGGTGGAGCCATGATATTTGCTCCTGTGGCCAAGGCTGGTAAAGTCTTTTTTGCTGTATTCGAGATTGACATTCCACGAGTTGCGGGGTTGATTAGTCTCGGCCTTGATGGGCCCTGTCCTGTGACACCGGCGGCCTGCGCCAGACCACCTTGATTGGGGACTTTTGACATTTGGTTGACTGAAACAAAACCGCGCCCCGTCTGATCGCTTTCTGGGATAAGTGAGACGGATGCAATCGACTCCACAGTATCAGGGGAAAGCTTGACTGGCGGTGACGTCGCCCTACCGTGGTGATTGATTGAGCTTGGGTTCTTCGCATCAGGAACCCGGTCATTTTGTACCGCGGCAGGCATAAGCTTCGCCATGAATCGACCCGTCGCAAGAAAATTTGTGCCATTTGATGTTCCAAGAAGTAGAGGGCGGTCGTTGCGAGCAGTTTTCGAGCGGTCGAGACCGCCTGTAGCTTCGGATAACACTGTTGCTGACCCAATCCTTGTCGTCCTATGATTCGACTTTGTGGCCCCGTCCCCTCTACCCCCGTTCACTTGTTGACGACACATGCCTTTATCTTTCGGTCCTAATTCATGCGGGGCCTCATCAATTAGTCCTTCGATATTAGTGATAGATATATCTGCTGAAGGTTGCTCAGGCTGTCTCGTTGTCGCTGCAGTAGGCTGCGCTGTCATTCCTGATATCTCTGTAGTATCGACTGTTATTATTTCGCCATGCCCTCTAACTTTGGCCATAGGTGGAGAGGGATGTGCAATATGTGATTGTTTTCCCCTAATGGCTGGGGGTTCACCAACTTCTACTCCTGCATTACCGGCGAGGTCCCGAGGAATCTCTGTTTCTGAACAAAGAACTCGAGATGAGAAACTAATCGCATCTCCCGCGTCCTTATCATCTTTCTCGATAACTCTGGAATCGGGTGCTTCTAGCAGTTGCTCCGGGCTACTCTTTTCGGCTATTTGCTGCTTAGATACTTTACCACTGATCCCAGCCTGCGGATCCGGAGATGTACTACGGCGCCTGTGAAGCATTATTTTCATCTTTGCGTTATGTGATGCAAAGGAGTGGACGGTTGTTGGTCGATTAGAGGATAAATCCGCCTCATTAGTCTGATAATTAAGCTCGAAATCTGAAAATTCAGGTAACGGCCCGTCACAGTGCTCGGGAAGCTCAGGTGAGCCATGGGTGTCTCTTCGTGTAGTTGGACCCCTCCTCAACTCACCTGAGAAGCTGGCGTTGGCATTTGATGAATCCTTAGAAGCTACTGAGGTGAAAGACTCTGCCCGCCTCGATGATGGAGGCGATCGGGTGCCAGGTTGTTCCATGAACATCATCTTTTTACTTCTTGGCCGCGACCTGATGCGCAAAGAGGAATGGGGCTTTTCAGCTTCTTGCTGCTGAATGGAGTGGGTATTTGCTGTCTGTCGAAGCAAAGATCTGCTTTCAGTCGCAACCTCAGCTGACGGAGAGGATGAGCGAAACGTGGGTGGCCCTATACGAGGCTCCTTCAACTTTTGAGTAATTTTTCGAGATTTAGATGCTATCACAGGCTTTGGCTTTATGGAAGGCATACTAGCATGATCATCGTCGTCAGAAGACGTATCCATAGAGAGGTCAATCGTTTGAGGGGGATTTCGTCTCGAAACTGATGTTGTAGCTGTATTCTTTACCCCGGTTGTAGAGAGTAATAAAGATGCGCCTGTGAGACTGCTCGCAAAACCACTCCGAGCTGATTCCCTTTTTCTTGCCTCTGATCGACTCTTTCCGTGAGTTTCACGTCTTGTGTCTAGTATTGATTCTTGCCTCCTTGTAAACGATCCTTCTGTCTCGGTTCCTGGTCTTTGTCCATCATTGTTGTCGTCTGATCGTTGAATAGATTTGAGTTTCAAAGGCTCGTGTCGGATGGTACCAGTACTCGAAGGTCTTTGACTAAACGATAGGGTGGCGCCCATAAGATTTTGTGCAAAACCACTTTTACTTGGTGCAGGCTCGTTTGCTTTTCTCCTTTTCGCAGGCCGTGGACTTTCATTTTCATCTGCCATACCAACTTTTAGCATCTGCCGTTGTTCGAATGGTGATGTATTAGAAACCAGAGCTTTCCCGTAATGACCTGTAGGAGTGCCGAGAATCGCATTCAGTGGTTTTGGTCTCAAATGAGCTGCCGCGATGCTCTGCGATCTAATGGCAGTATCCGGGCGCGCGGGCGACGAATCCCCATGTTTGGCGGCAAATCTCTCTTCTCTCTCTTTAACCCTCTTATCAATAAGGTCGGTAAGGTCTTGTTGCCTTTTCTCAAGGTACTCGGCAACTTCGACCAAGATGCCGCCTCTTTCCAATTCCAGCTCGTCACCTTCGTTAAGTTCCGTCTTCTCCCGCCAATGTGTATCTCCCACGAAATTCGACCTTTCATCGTAAACCATAACCCGCCGATTGAAGGTATGGTATTTGAGTCGCCCATCTTGCCAACGCTTCTGTTTCCTTTTGGTATCGGCAGTCCATAGACAACGAAATTCGAGGACGGGTGCGGTGTTTTGATCTTGGGGTACACCCATGGACATGGGAATACTGGAAGAAAGAACCGGCATCTTTGTTATGAAGATCAGATGAGCCACATTTCAGATTTAAATTTATTGACAGTTAGGCTTCTGCTGATCGGGTACTTGTCGAGATTATTGCCCAAGAAGAAAGGTCAACCGGAGAAGCGCGACGCGGTGTCAAACACGACTAACCCCCGCGGTCACCTGACGATAAGCGATAAGCAATAAAGCTTGGGAGATGATAGTACAGCTGGCCCCGCTTGCTTGTGGAATACCAAAACTGCATTTTTATATCAGAGAAATTCCAAGTTTGAGATATTTGATGTCTGAAGACTCCTAGATATTGAGGACCCCAAAATAAAATATAGAGAGATTTTCTAATAATTTAGTTGCAGGAATTGATAGTTCTGAAAAGTAGCTTTTTATACTTTTTGATCTTAGTGTGCCATGACTAGCACAACCAAGCGGGGCCGTGTGTATGGATCGCTCCCGAAATCTCCTATGCATTTTCACCGAGTATAACGTCTATCGCTTGTTGGATATATATCAGGTAGGACGATACTTCAACTTGGCTGAGACTATGCTAACGCTCAACCGCTGGAATAGGTGGTGAAGGCGCTAGGGAAAGTGGCTTGAACTGGCTTCTAACCTCATTTCATATACGAAAAGAGAAACCTATCTAAGGTAGTTGCAGTCTCAACCTCTTTACGAAATCCTTCGCCTCGTCAATTGATTTCCGATCTTCCGGGTTCCATCTCTCAGGCTGTATCTTCACAGGTTTGTCCCATGGCGCACAACCGTCTGGCCAGACTACTTTACTCTCATCCTCGGTACTCCACCATCCACGACCACCAGCGCGATAGATTATCTCCCTCCTATCCCAAGATTCTCGTGACGGTCGTGATTCTCTATCACTATCATCTACCGCAGTATCTGCTTCCTTCCATTCGTTCTCCATAACACGCAGCTCTAAAATTCGAGCATAATCCCACATCACGTAACCCCATTCTCGCTCAAATCTATGCTGCTCGCAAAGAACAAAATCATTACTGTGAGATGTTTGATGCGCCCATCTCCATATAAGTTCAGGTCCCTTGTCCTCATCATCACACCATATAGGCTTCTTAATAAAATCATCATCGTCTTCCTTAGGATAATCTTCAAGCCAATACAACTGATCTTCTCCACCAGGGAAGCTACCATGTGTGGAATTTCTAAGCCCATGATCAAGGAGATCATACGAAGACCTTGGACAAACATAACAGTCGTAAGCTTCATGACTTTGTTCGTAACTCTTTGCTTCCACCATCTGACGGACTGCGAAAAGACCACGTGCGATAAATGTTTCGAGCTCCTCTGGAACGTCGAAAGAAGCGTACATCGTCTCAAATTTGCCCCATTCTACGTCATGATCGACGAGGTCATTGAAGCCTACATTTATGGATTAGCCCTTCCTTAAAATGTGTAAAAATGAGGATGTACTGTACCCATAATAATGCTGCGAAACACATAATCGTGGACGCAAGCTAACTGTTCGTTCTCCCAGACTGAGAAATAGCTAAAAAATATTCTATTTTGATCCGATTCAAAATTCATGGGAAAGAGGGGTTTCCTTTCGTCAACCTTAACTATACAACAATACATTTGAAAGCGGTAGAAAGTTCGTTGAATCCTCCATTTTTCCTTGTCTGAGGCTGGAAGTTGTTCTGCGGCCATTAAGATGTCTCTTGTGAAAATCGGAGATGCAAAGGCTTTCGATATGAAGTCGTTAGTGAAATACATAACATGAGAATGGAGTTTGCTCAGGAATAGCCCATCACGAATCCTCAAGTTGGGATGGGCTTTGAGCTCGATATTTCGTCCATTCTCGAAAAAACAATTACCATATTCATCGACGGAATAATCGCTGAAGGGTGCCTGGCGTGAGATGAGAGCAGTTAAAAGTGCTTCAGGTAGTACCTCAAAGCCAATCTCATTGGTGAGGACTTGCTTAAGAATGAGTTGGTCTGCTGAAATGAAAGCATTGTATGTAGCTTTGCACGTGAGAATGATGGACGCTAGATCAGGGACGTTGTCGATGAGACACAAGATAGTTTGTATCGCTTCGACGGGAAGTAACTCAAGCCTGCTCTTTGGTTCTTCCATGTTGTATGATTATGTGATTGAAAGTATCAGGATTAGGATTATGACCTTGGTGAGTCAAAGGATTATGGCCTTAGCGTTCGTACTGTAACCTTATCTCAGTTGTAAACTCAGATGTAAGCGAATAAGATTTAAGCGAATGAGATCTTTAAGCGCGCGCTGGCATGCGACCTGGAACTACTGTATTAAGCAGGTTGGGTAGCGCTGATACTGCTTACCTCACCTTTGTCTGATTAGGAGAAAGTATATACATCCTACCAACCTTACTAAAAGCCTATCGGAGACCGGCCGCCGGGAAGGGGTGTAGGCCTTTGGGATATCCTACAGGCCTATACCTTCTTTAAGCTTGTAGGAACCTTCTTTAAGCTTGTAGGAACCTTTTTTAAGCTTATAGGAACCTCCGATATATTTATAGAATGCTTCGATAGGTCTATAGGAAGTTCCATGTCAGTTTGCATGAGGCCACCCACGATCCAGCCGACTTTATTCTATGATTCAGGCAACCATCGCACTAACAATAGAGTGTATACACGCATATAGTAATCGAGGGTAAGATTCGCGATGTGGCGAACGTGGACACTGAACGGGCTCTTCCATCCTGTTTCTATTTCCAAAACTTATCCTATACGGCCCAGCCTTCAAAATTCAAATTGCCATCCCGAAGAGGATTGTCTGAGCAGGTCGCAGACAGTGACGTTTTGCGTTCGAGACGCCTTAGTCCTCAGTTTGTTGCCAGTTGAAGCTTTCTCAAGGAGATAGCTTCTCAAATATTTTCCTTGCTGGCATGGAAATTGGCAATGTCCAATATCTTTCACGTCATTCAGCGATGGTCTGTGATAAAAATGGACTTTCTATCGAGCACCATAAGGTCCATAACTACTTGATGAGCTTGTGATGCGATTGTTTCTATTTTTGATGCGCTTCAGAGCTAAGGTCACCTTTTATTAATCTAATATGGCCTTCTACTTGATTGCCTGACGGCCCCGACCTAATTGTTCTTGTGAGATTTCATTCGTTCCTTTCTTGATCTTCCTTGATACAGTATCTGTCGCAGGATTGTGGCAGTTATACAATCGGCCAGCGTGAGCACGCCCTCACAGCTAGAGACCTATCTTTCCTTCCTGATCACGCCAATGAAGACAGATGCAACACCTTCTGAAGATGTATATAAGGGGTAAAAAGAATACTAGATACCTGTATATCATTACTCCACACATCATCACACCATCATCTACTCCCCATCTACATACTCAAAAATCCAAAATCCCAATTATCAGAACTTCGACTTAGGTCTACAACTACCCATTACACCTATACAAAGTCCGAGTTTGTATTTCCTTCAACTATGTCCGGAAATAGCCGCTACGGGAGCTCTCAAAGTGATGGAAGCAGGTCTGGCGGCAGCAACAAAGCACAATACTACGGTACCTCGCGTTCGGGAACTTCGGGCAGCAGTAGTGAAGAAACAAGAAGTGGATTTTCGAACTTTTCGCAAAACCCAGACGCAGATAGATATATTTCTAGCACGTATCCGCGGACGAATCCACCGAGTGCACAGACCTATCGAACCACACAGGGTGTTCCTCAAAACCCCATTCAGTATGGAAATTATGATGGCAGGACAAGCACTTCTACTAATCCTACAAGGCCAGATGGTGAGTGAAATCCTCGCAACTCAAATGTTTGTCTCTTTCCTCCTACTGACGCATTCAAAGGCCAACGTGATGTCTACCGTAACGCCGTTGCGGACGGCGTCCCCGCTGATAGTGCAATGGCAAGGCTCAACGAGGAATACAAAAGAGCCGATGCTAAGGCCGAGGAGACTAAAGAGACTTACAGGAACTACCGTAAGGAGCACGCAGCCTCAGGCAGCGACATAAAAGCAGAAAAGAAAGCGAGAGAGAAAAATTCCAAACTCCAGCGTACATACAGAGGTCTCCCTGCTGGAACAAGAAGATTCCATGAACATGCTATTTCGCTGGTGAGACACGCTATCCACTGGGCTGAAGTGTAAGTCAACGCTTCTTGGTCCTATCAAGACTGCATACCTCTGTATCAAAACAACTACTAACAAACCTCACCAGGACGAACAGGCTCCGGACCGAGATGGCTGCGACCTATGTAGCCACAGAACCTAGCAAAAAATCCGCTGATGGCCACCAAAAGCGTGCTAGCGATAAGGCCAAATCAGCAGACAAATTGAGGGAAAATCTCAGGGAGCATCTGAAAGCGATTGACGACTTCAACCAGGCGGAAGCTGCTGTTGCAAGTGAGTTGGCGGCGCAGGCGGCGAGAATGACGGTAGCAGACGAGGAATCTTCTGATAATGAACCGCCGCGGAGACGGCGAACGAACCAGGACCCGAAGGGGAAGGGGAAGGCTAGAGAGGAACGCTCCAGAAGCCGTGGAGGGACTCAGCGGAGGTCCGGGAGGTAATTTTCTGCTCGAATATAGCGGGTTTCTTAGGAAATAGCACGAAGAGATATGTGTTTCTCTTGCTATTCGGTTATACTCCGGCCTCTACTCCCATTATTTCGGCTACTGCCGTTTTGGTGTTTTGAGTTGGCGTTTTGGTATTTTGAGTTGGTGTTGATTAGATTGAGTTGGCGTTGACTAGATTTATCTTTCCTCTTTTAGACATCTGGATTTTATGTTTGGGTTTGAATATGTATTTGGGGTTTATATTTATTTTGGAATTTCGAATTTATAGAATAGATTAAGTTATAGAACGTTGTGTAAAACATACGATTCGTATTTCCATTTGCTAACGTTAGTGCTGTACGAAGTATGAAGGAGCTTGACGCGAGTTAGTCCCCGAAAAGTTAAGTCGAATCGAGTCTCCTCGTCTTGTTTAGTTCGGTTCGGTAAGAACCCCGCCCCGCGAATGCTGTTCCATGAAGTCGCATCTTTTGTTGCTGCGGCGCATTCCAAATCCCCAATCCTACAGTCCTAAAAGGCCATTATTACTACAGGAAATAATTTCCCAACGCCAGACCAACTTTCTTTAATTTTGTTTTTTCTGAGGCTGTGTTTAAGGTTACATAATTGAACTGACTGACAACTGTCCTCACTCCTGTAAATATCGCAAAGTCGATCATTACCATCATTACCTTCTCTTGTAGTTCCCCAGCCTCTCAACCTAGCTGCTGCCTATGAGGGACAATTATTATCTACCAGCGAATACTCATCACACTTCAGGCGATAAATCGTCACCACAAACACAATGAATTCTATGCACCGGCAGATTGGCAGAATCAGGAATAAAGGCCCTGGGGATGCTGCCAAAGTGTCGGTCCTGCTGAATGATTATGAAGATGCAAACAAAATGCTCACCAATGTGGGTTGCCTAAATGACGCGGCGCAGTCGCAAGCTGAGGCGAAGTTGTTTACAGAAGCTATGCTAACACCAATCCGCAGATTATTGAAGCTTCGAAAGCTTGGAGGGATGCCTGGGTTTCAATCTTGAGTTCGCAATTGAACACGACCCAGAGTTTCAGAGAGCTTTACGAACCTATCGTCGGTACCAGCGATGCCCACAGAGACAACCCAGCAATTACTCCCCGAAAGCAGATGGAGCGAACGATCAAACTGCAAGAGACATTTGAGGAGCTGAAGACAGATCTTTTAGAAGAAGTCATGATGATGGATTCTAGAGTCACGAAACCTGCGATTGAAGCCAAGGACTTCCTACAACCGATTCGAAAGACGATCAAAAAACGAGAGAACAAGAGGCTAGATTGGGAGCGCTACATAGACAAGGTCAACAAAGCTTCCACGAAAATGAGGAGAACAGATAAGGAGAATGCAGCTCTCGCCAAGGCGGAACAAGACCAGGCCAGAGCAGGAGTGGTAAGTTCCTCCCATAGCGTTTGGTTCCCGAATCGCAAGGAGCATGTTCCTGCGGGCCCATAAGCACGGCAGTGGCTGCTTATCAAGGGTGACACAGTTGCCCTCCAGGTGGTTTGTACGCTGTGAATGCATTCGCTAATATTATGGACAGGAGTTCAAAGATGCAGACGATCACCTTCGAGAAACACTACCTCCAGTCATCTCCGCTGCTTTTTCGATCCTACCCCATCTTCTCGCAGTCCAAATAATGATTCAAAACACACTCCTCGCCCAATACTACACAGCTCTGCACAACTACTGCGAAGACACTGGGTTCCCCTCCCCACCACCCCCTATGGAAGATGTCATCTCCACCTGGAACAGCGACTACCAACCCATAAAAGAAGAAGTCGAATCAATCGACTGCATCCGTCGCGGCCGCGCCATCCACCAACCCATGAATCTTGGCGAGGAAAGCACCGCCTCAAAATCCATAACCGGCCTCAACGTGCGCAACGGCTTCTCCCGCCGCCCCTCCAACCAATCCATGAGCACTAACCGCGCTCCCTCCCCCAACCCCAGCGTCTCCCCAGGCCCTGAAAACCGTGCTCCCCCTCCCATCAGCTCCGCCTCTCGTCCACGCATCCCCTCCGCAACCACCATCCCCGTCTTCTCCCCACCGGCCCCAGCCCCCGCCCCCAGCAGTACCTCCTCCCCAACCCCCTCTTCGCTCCCCACCCCGGACTACTCCACCCACCTCACGCCCGTATCCTCCATCTCCTCGTACTCCCCCGCCGGCCCCAGCATGGACTACTTCCAGCGGTCCTCAACGAACGACTCCCTCGTGGCGGGCAAAAAGAAACCCCCGCCGCCGCCGCCGAAGCGCTTGGGCTCGTCGCAGGGCGGCGTATATGTGGTGGCGCTGTATGCGTTTGAGGGGCAGGGCGAGGGCGATCTGAGTTTTAAGGAGGGCGATCGTATACGGGTTACGAAGAAGACGGGAAGTACGGATGATTGGTGGGATGGGGAGTTGAGGGGCGTGAAGGGGAGCTTTCCGGCGAATTATTGTAAGAGTGCGTAGGTGCTGTGCGGGGGCGATTGTTTTGGAGATGGATGGAGTTACGGTAGGGGTTAAGATTTGGATGGGTGAGACGGGATGTATATAGATTGTAGAGAAGCAAGCGAGCACGCAAAAACAGACGGCCCCATCTATCTATGTACGGATGGATGAATGAATTAATGAACGATTTACATTTCCACTTTGGGAAAAATGCGTGGGAACATATTGTGCAAATCGAAGATACATGGGGTGAAGTGGATATACGGATAGTTAATGGATGAGATGACGACGAGATGGATCGAGCGGAATGGAATTGTGACGTGAGAACAAGAAAAGGTACGAAAGAGTATTCCTGAGTATGAAATAAATGAATATGATATATGCCAAAAAAACATAGGAATAGGAACAAGAACAACGTGATCACAATGATGTGATGTGATAATGCAGTGATAGAGACAGCACAATACGAATTACCTCGCCTGGGAAAGCAAGGGGACGACGAAAGGCAGTGACTGTAACTGTGCAAAACATTCCTCATATTCTATTCTTCCTTTCTTCCTTTCTTCCTTTCTTCATAATTATTAATATCATCCTACAATAAAGTACCAGCCAACCAACATATGCAGTATATAATGCGTGTATACCATTCATTATGCCATCCTGCTTTGCTTACCAGCGTGCAGTGCAATCGATGAATGAGTCCCTCTATTCATCAATCATGCCGATGCAGATGCAGAAACCCGAAATAGCCCATCCATCCATCCGTCCTCCCAACCCCTAGTCCAACAAACGCCCTACACCTAGTTCAAAGGCTTCCTAGCAACCATCAAGTACATCGGTGTGAATAAATCCTCTTTCGCACCCGCAACCAAGCAATCCGCAGCCAACGCCAACGAATCAGCAGTCTTCTGTGTTCCTCCCGGAGCCAACTTCAAAGTCTCCAAAAGCCCGACAAACTTGTGTACCAAGCCACGTCCAGTCTTCGTCATTCGTGCAATGGTGAAGAAATCACCAATCGTGCCCATGTGCTTGAATTCTCCTGCAATAGGGTAGTACCAAGGGGTGGCATCCGGACGCTTGGCGAGATCTTCGTGGAGGACAAGCTCGAAGCCTGCGGCTTTAATGGCGGCTATGCCTTCGGAGATCTTGACCATGTTGGAGATTCCGTCACCTTGCTCGATACCGAGACGGATGGCACGGTGGTGCTCGTTGTTGTTGTCGTAGTTGTCGGTCATGAGCCATTCGTACACACCGAATGTTCCACCGGGCTTGAGGACGCGGAAGATTTGTGAGTAGACACCCTCGAGGGAGGGGGCGTGTACGGTGGCTTCGATAGCGTAGACGGCGTCGAAGCTGTTCTCTGGGAAGGACATTTGCTGGAGGGATATTATTAGTGGTATTTCTTGGGTATTTGCGGATAGGATAACATACCATGAAATCACCCTTGACGAACTTCAATTGATCGGCCAGACCCTCCTTTTGAGCATATCGTGTGGCACGCTCAATTTGGTAGTCATTGTTGTTCAATCCAGTAATGTGTGCTCCGGTGAACTTGGCGATCTCCCTGGCGGGACCTCCTACACCGCATCCAACATCCAGCACTTTGTCACCATCCTTAATACCGATTTTCGCGGCGAGGTAGTGTTCGTGACGGGCAATGGCTTGGTAGAAGGGTTCACCGTATGCAAATCGACAGAAATGGAACGATTGACCCCATCCGTATTCGTAAAGATCAGTGGCAAGGTTGTAGTAACTGTGTGTGTATTAGCATACCGCTCATTTGCGAGTGAATATCAATGGCACATAGAACTCACTGTCGTGTCAAGGTAGCATATTCAGCAGTTCGTGCCTAATGTTCAGATTAGATGGCTGTCCGCGAAATGTTGTGGTGCGAGCAAGTGTATGTACCTCTCTGTCCTCCTTGGTTTCGTCCTTGGCAGCTTTGTTATCCCAATGCTTGAAGTACTCATCGACAGCAGCTTTTTGTGCCGCAGCGTCTTTCTTCATCATCGCGCTGAAACCACCCTCAGCTTTGGAGGAGTCCTTGTGCATAGCTTTGTTGAAAGCAGCATCGCGGGAGTGGTCCTCAGTCTCGAGTCTAGTGGGAGCCATTGTAAGAATTGTTGAATTAGAAGGATATATTATAGGTATATGTGCAGAAAGACAAAAGGTTGAACTCGAGTTGATCGAATGTAGGTGAATGAAAAGAGAAGTAAACTTGAATGAGGGAGAAGAAGGAAGTAGTAGATGGTGTTTATAACAGAGAAAGGGGAATCTATCTTTCTGAATATTTAACCTAACACTTTTGCTATCGCGACCGCTGAAATTATTGTCCAGGGTCTAATTTCCATATTTCCCCTGTCGCTAAACTGGAATCGTATTCGTACCTTAAAATTCGGAGCTAGTCTCCAATCAATCCGACAGGAAACACGGCCGGATAGACCCGCTGATTGGTCGGCTGAGGTGAGCCCTGTAGGAAGAAGCTTCTGATAGGCCTTCGAACATTGCAACTTACTTAGCCAATATTGATATGCAGCAAATGACAGCACTGCCGTAGTTTGAAGATTTGCGTGAAGAGCGGTCGGAAAGTGACAACTAACATGGCAACAACTGCTCTAGAACTTGGACCACTCAATGCCACTCATTTTGAGACAGCCAAACAGAGCCGTTTGCGTTATTACAGCCGAATTTACAAGGCAGCAAATCGTAGCCTCATCACATGATTCCATCGAATTTACATTTTCTAATCGGCTCTGCTTAGTCAGGCCTTCAATTCGACATTTCAAATCTTTAACGCCTTCCATCTCAGCCTTTCCATCGTCACGAACAACGTCACTTTATCGCAAAGGACGATACGTATAAATCTCACGCTGAACCATAACACCCTCTTCCCTTCACATACACATTGACCAAAATGCCACCACAAATCAAACAAGATCTCAATCGCTCCGGCTGGGAAACCACCGACTTCCCATCCGTGTGCGAAAACTGCCTCCCCGATAACCCATTCGTGCAAATGATCAAGCAAGACTACGGCGAAGAATGCAAAATCTGCACTCGGCCCTTCACCGTCTTCCAATGGAAGCCCGATCGTACCGCCCGCAGCAAACGCACCAACATCTGCCTGACCTGCGCGCGTCTCAAGAACTGCTGTCAATGCTGCATGCTCGATTTAAGTTTCGGCCTCCCGATCGTGGTCAGAGACGCTGCGTTAAAGATGATTGCGCCGGGCCCGCAGAGCGAGGTGAACAGAGAGTACTATGCGCAGAATCATGAGAAGGAGATTGAGGAGGGGAAAGGCATGGAAGAGTACGATAAGACGGATGAGAAGGCCCGCGAACTGCTACGCAGGTTAGCGAACAGTAAACCGTATTTCCGAAAAGGAACCAAGATGATTACAGATGGAGGAGGAGAAGGTAGCGCAAGTGGTGGTGGTGGTGGTGGTATGAGTGAGAAGGGAATGGCACTCGCGACCAAAGGACCAGGTCCGATACGAACACGAGACGGTGCGCCGAGCAGGGGTGCGGGTGCGGGCCGTGGGGGTAGAGGCGGCGCCAGAGGTGGACGCTCATTTCCAAGTGCTGCGCAGCTACCCCCGGGACCGCAAGACATATTACCACCAGCCGATAAATCCATAACCTCGCTATTCATCACCGGAGTCGAGGACGATTTGCCGGAATTCAAAATCCGGGAATTCTTCTCTCCATACGGAAAATTACGTTCACTAGTCTGTTCGCACATGTCTCACTGCGCGTTTGTTAATTACGCGACAAGAGAGGGCGCCGAAGCAGCGGCTGCCGCGTTGCAGGGAAAAGCTGTCATTGCGGGGTGTCCGTTGCGGGTGCAGTGGGGGAGACCAAGACCGATTGGGACGATGGATAGGGAGGAGAGGGCTGCTACGGGCAGGGAAGGTCGCTCTGCGTTTTCGAATTCGGGTTCGAGTTCGGGTGGGCAGAGGAGAGCTATTGAGGGGAGTGCGTCGCAGGGTGCTGCGCCGCCGCCGGAGGATGATTTGGCGAGTATGGCTGCTGTTGCGGCTCCACCTGGCTCAGGGGATGTGCAGTATGCTAGTTTGGCGGGCAATTAAGAGTTTGAAGGAGCATGCATGTATATCTGTTTCTGGAGTTTGGAGCTAGGTTGGGACTCTGACAGCGGAATGGAGTGCTTCTGTTTTTTACTGGAATGTATGTCTAAAAGTACAGTGAATATAATGATAAGAGATGACTGATATGGTCATGAGATGATTACCATCTTGCTGCTTCATCGGCTGTTCGTCTGACGAACTTCATGCTGTACATCTAATTTACTGCTGCCACATTTTCAGGTTTCATAGAAATACATGTTTCTCTCATCGTAGTGTTCTTATTTATCACTACACTTCTTCCCATCAATAACTACCGTCTGCCCATTCGGCATCTTCACCGTATCGTTGTCTCCTCGTTCCGTGTGTTCGTGAATTCGTAGCTCTAATACCATATTAGCAAATACCTTCCTTAAATCCACAGCACTCTTTCTCTTCCCACCTTCCCCCCCGAAAGCAAGGAAATAAAGAAAATTACATACTAAATCTCTCATCTCCCTCCTCTTTCCGTCCCTGAACAACATTTTCCCGTAATATCTTGGCGACGTCTTCAGCGTGGGCGATGGCGGCAGCGCATTCGGGCGATGAGGGTTCGAGAGAGCGGTTTGAGAGGAAGGTGGAGCGGGCTTGCTTGCGGGCTGAGGTGAGGAGGGGGAGGTCTTCTGTTAAGGGGGAGAGGGGTATTAGTAGTGTTTGGAATTGGTTGTGGAGAGGGTGAGTGGTGAGGACAGGAAGGAACGAACCATGGAAGGCAAGTCGCGTTCCGCGAAGAAGGTGCCTGTATGCTGCTAACGCCATACTTTGCTATTTCCTTTCTTCTTCTTCACAAGTTCGAGCTTTTGTTTATAGCACTATATACGATTTGTTAACATAGATATCCAGACGAAACTTTACTGAGGCACAATACGACAAAAAGCATCAATAGAAATAATGGCGGGTACATCAATAGGAGGTGGAAGACGCTATGTCGGATACTACAGCGATAACATGGTGCCAGTAATAACGAAAAGCGCTGGGATTTTATGCATGAAGAAAAGTCTGGTACACGGAACAGGTCTTGTATGAGATGCTGACGTTGAAATCAGGCGCGCCGGGAAAGAACCTGGAACAGCCAAAAGAGGATACCGATGGCAAGACGACCATACTTGAGACTATAGAAATGCTGACGCCGGACTCGACTTCGAGTGTCGCGGAAGAGGAAGAAACGTCCGCAGAGCAAGAGGTGGTATCAGTTGCAACGAAGCCAGAGGAGTCTGTGCCAGAACTAGCAGCGACGTGGCTACGTCGTCACATCAAGAATAACACGGAGGATTCCACAGAGAGAAATGATCTGGGTAGAGGCATTGTTCCATGGCAGTCGGACTACAGCGATGCACCAAGAACGGAATCGAGCCTTGCTGCTTCCGGGAACGTTGTGAGTTGGCGTGGGAACTGGGCCGAGAGTTGGCCAGCCCTCAATGATTCAACCGGCCCAGCTGGTTCCAACAGTTCACAAATTGGCCCTACAGATCGGACAACTGACAAAAACGCATTGATGCCGGAAAATAACTGTTCCATCCCACAGAATTTGGTAAACGGGCATGCAGAACACTCGAATCACAACAGCGCATCAAACGGAGAGTCGAGTATCGCGAACTCGCGCGCGTCGAAGAATACATCCGTCAACGAAGCAAGCCCCGCAAATGGTAGCGCCCCAGAAAGTACTCATTCTAGAAAAGGACAAGAGCCTAAGATAGGCGCATCATCAAAGCAAAATCGTTCGAGTGAAATGCAGGACTTCACAATCAGAAGGCCCAGCACACCGTACATTGGAAGTGCAAATGCCGCGCATGTGGCAACCCAATACATGAACAGAAAGGAATCAATCGATATCATCAACAACGAGGCGTTACATACTGTAGGCGCAGTTCCTCTGGATCCAAGCCCCCTAGCTGCGTTCCCTCCTGTTACAATTTCCGGAGATCAAGATGCCGCGGTTCCATACGATCACTACCATATGAACGGCCAGACGGCTAATCCGGTGCAAGGTTTCCGACAAAAATTCAACAAACAAGAAACATTTGGCAACATACCTTCAAGCACTATGCCGCCTCCAATGACCGGTAACCAACTTGGCCAATCAGATATCGAAAACGAACGTATAGTTGAGCGTTCTGATAAAGATGATCCTGACGAGCAGCTACCGAGCGAAATCCTCGATGATATGGAGTCCACTCTGGAGATGTTGAGAGAAAAGGACCAGCAGCGGCTTGTGATTACCGAAAAGTTATTGAGGCAGACGCGGTTGCTCAAGCAAGCTCAGATGGCCGCTACGATTCGAGGTCGTGACAGTATTTCTACTTTAGATCTCTGCACGTGACTTATCACTGGGTCTCTTCTCAGAGTTTTTTCTTGAAATGGACGTATGGTTTTGGCTATGGAGAAAATGTATGTTCGACAACGGATGCAAAAGATTGAAAACAGCGCAGTATAAATTCTAGAGCAAGTGATGAGAGTATTATAGCTTTTCATCCTCGAATTAAGTGATGGATTTCTGCCGTAAAAAGTGAAGGCGGTGTGAAGCATTTTTTCGGTCGACCAACTCTTTCTTTTTTCTTTCCCCTCCATTTTGCCAGCGTTTTAAGATCACCTAAACAATAATTTAAGATGGCTGCTCATTCTCAAGTTTCTTTACCTCTACCCGTACTTCCGGAAGGATGGTCTGCGGAAAAGGACTTCAAGGTTGTTGGTAGCGTTTCTGCTGCCACTCAACGTAGCCTTGAGCCTGTTGGACCTCACTTTTTGGCCCACGCTCGCAGAGCCCGTCATAAGCGTACATTCTCCGAAGATGATCGCATCCAAGCCCAGGAAAATGTCAAGAAGGTCGAGGATGATGATCTCGGTGAGATCAGTGAAGCGGAGGACCCAATGATGTTGGCTCGTGATGCCAAGGACTGGAAGGTAAATATCGACCTCTTGGTATGAGCCACGAAGTTTTACTAACTCCCGTCAAAGAACCAAGATCACTACGCCGTTCTCGGTCTCAGTAAATACAGATACAAGGCCACCGAAGAGCAAATCAAGCGCGCCCACCGAAAGAAGGTCTTGAAGCATCACCCCGATAAGAAGGCCGCAGCTGGTTCCACCGAAGACGACAACTTCTTCAAGTGCATTCAAAAAGCCACCGATCTTCTCCTCGATCCTGTCAAGCGCCGTCAATTCGATTCCGTTGACGAAGCTGCTGATGTTCCCCCACCAACCAAGAAACAACAGAAGGACAAGAAGACTTTCTACAAGCTTTGGGGTCAATGTTTCAAGGCTGAGGGTCGTTTCTCCCGAATCCAGCCTGTGCCGAAGTTCGGTGATGAGAACAGCACCAAGGAGGAAGTCGATGCGTTCTACAACTTCTTCTACAACTTCGACTCGTGGCGTTCGTTCGAATACCAAGATGAAGATGTTCCTGATGACAACGAGAACCGTGATCAGAAGCGTCACATCGAGCGTAAGAACAACAATGCCCGCAAGAAGAAGAAGACCGAGTATTTGGCTGGGCTGAGAAAAATGCTGGACGAGGCCTCCGCTGGTGACGAACGTATCAAGCAATTCCGTCAAGCAGCCAACGCCGAGAAGAACAAGAAGCGTTTGGAGAGAGAAGCAGCCGAGAAGAAGGAAAAGGATGACAAGGAGGCTGCCAAGAAAGCCGAAGAGCAAGCTGCTAAGGAGGCCGAGGAGAAGGCCAAGGTCGAGAAGGAGCAAGGCAAGAAAGCTAAGGAGGCTGCCAAGGCCGCTGTTAAGAAGAACAGACGTGTCTTGAAGGGTAGTGTCAAGGATGCCAACTACTTCGCCTCAGGCGGAGAGCCATCCGCTGCTCAGATCGACTCCGTCTTGAATGATGTTGAGCTCCTTCAAGGCAAGATTGATCCTGATGAGTGTGCAGCTCTTGCCGGCAAGTTGAACGGCTTGAAGGGTGCGGATGAGATCAAGGGTGTTTGGAGCGCTGAGGTCAAGAGATTGATCGAGGCTGGAAAGCTCAAGGAGGGCGATGTTAAGACTCTGGCTTAGACGAGTAGATGTACATCTGATAGGCGGTATGTCTTTAGACTTATATAGAATTATCATGAATCCTTATACTTATCCAAGCGTTCTAACCTGTCTTCTTTCTTTCATGGTTGCGAGTATCCTGGATATGAAAGACGTGGCTAGAAACATACTCACCATAGGCCTCGGAAGATATGTTACTTGACACGCGTATTTCTTGGTATAGAACGATGAGGAACGTTGTCAGTCACCGATAACCCACTAACCTCGCTCGCCCATCTCCTAGCACAAGGAGACTACGCCCGCTGCAGCGTAAAAGAAAACATTCTGTCCAACCGGAATCATCCATCCACCCAATCTTGCAGACTGCCACGAACAAAGTTGAAGATCCAAATGCACGCGAGGCAGCATCCTTATTCCAAAAAGCCCACATATCTTTAATCAAGGCGGATACCAAACCAAATACCTTTCTCCATATAGTATCGGGCAATTCACGCAATCTCATCACTTTCAATATCACGTCTCACCATCATAATATATCACATCATATCATAGAAAATAAATCAAATTTCCCAGTCATCATAGGAAATCAGCTATGTAAAATATCCTCCGTGTTGAAAACGCCTACTACTTCTAATCGAACCAGCTATCATCATTGAATTAATGCTATGGTATCAACCGTGAGAGAAGCTGCAGCCGACGGGGTGGTAGCAATTGTAAGTGAACTCCCAGTTGATCTAAAGTAGATGAACCGTAGCGGATCCAGTGGTAGCAATTGTAAGTGAGAAACTTCCAGTAAATCCAAAGCCGAAAAAACCGTTCGAGACCTGATGATATCAAGCATAAGTAGGAACCCCCAGCCAACTCAAAGCAGAAAACCGTAGCAGACCCGGTGGTATCAATGGCAGGTGAAGGATTCCAAGCCTACCCCAAGCAGAAAAATCGTTTCGACCTTGTTGTTTGAAGTTTTGAAAATAAAGTAGAATAATGAAATTGAGTGCTGAGTAGTATAATGCTGCATGGTGCTGTTGCTCGTTGGAAGATGAACTGCGTAGATATTATTGCCAAATCTCCGGACCGAAACGTAGAAGGAGATCGTGAAGGAAGTGCAAAATAGATGAGAACTGAGATAGAACAAGTAGTGGCGTGGAAATTCGTGGATATCAGAGCAGAGAGATGCCGAGAAGAAATAGCGTGAATAACTGAGGTTTGTTATAAGATCGACTATTAGGGAGTAAAAACTTTATGAGAGAGAATGCCTGGTTAGCAAAGATGGTTTGGTTGAAAGAATCCTGCTAGCGCTTTAGATGCAAAGTGACAGGCGAGTACGTTGTAGGTGAGATGCTACAATGTCCAAGTAGCTTTCAGGAATCAAGGCTGGTAGTCGGCATCATTTTCGTCATCTTCGACAACTGGATCGCCGTCCTCCTCGTTATCAGTCTCGAATCTGCTGAAGTCGATTTCCTCATCCTCGGATTCCTCGGATTCTTCGTCTGCTTTCTCAGTCGGTTCTTCGTCCCAGCGCTCGCGCAATTTCGAGAAGATCTCGTTGAACTTATCGCGCAGCTTAACTTTCTCTGGGCATACACCACCGCCAGCACCTTCTAAGCTGGCGTCTTTAGCAGTGTGGTTTTCCAGCATCATGTTAAACTCCTCGAATATAATTGTGGTAGCTTCCTTGGTGCTCTGCTCAAATTCGATCCCTAACTCGGGATATAGGTTGTTAAACTGCGCTCGGATTGCCTTTGAGCAGTTCTTATACATTTCACGACCCTTTTCCTTCACGAAGTCGATATGAATTTGTCTGTTTCTCTTGAAAAGTCCTTTGCCTACAGGGACATTGGGATGTGGTCAGCAAACCAAGGATACCATCAAATGACTCGTACTTACCGGATGCCTCTCCACACTCCTGGTAAATAGGTTTCCACATCTCAAGCACTTGTGGGGTCACAAGTTGGTGCGCGTTGGTTGCCGTTGTTTTGATCTTGTTCTCAAAGATGTTTTCGACACATTCATTCATAATCTTTGCAGCCCTCTGCGCACTTTGACTCCAAAGATATAAAGGCTCAACGACGTGAGGGCAGATCGCGCTGCTGCGAGTAACAACGGAATGGGTAAAAAGCTCAAGGATCCCCGCTATCTGACTGTTATAGGTAGTGCGCTCTTCTTGGACCGATTCATGAATCGTCTTGCGCCATCGAGCGACAAGAGAGTCAAGATAGAGGCCAGCCCTTGTCCAAGTCAGCAAAATTTATTCTAATTAGGAGTTCAAGCTCACATCTCATCATTCCAATGGTATACAATATCCCTGTAACTAGTCCAATCTCCATTATTCTTGTTAATAACTCTGTGAGTTGACCAGTGAACAGGCTTCTGGGCAAATCCCTTGACCACATCCAGAACATTGGCAGCTGCCGTGGCTTCAGCCTTGGGCATGTGGACGAAGATACCACTTTTGACCAACTTCTTGGTACTTTGAACCGTGCCAATGTTAAGTTCTTGCAAACTCTGAAAAGCATGTTAGGGATCAATTCATTAACAGCGTCGCTCTCGGATCTCATTGATAAGACATACCGCAGTCAGCTGCTTGAGCCCTGTTGCAAATGTCTCTCCAATGGCGTGTCTCTCGGAGGCCAGAAGCTTGTATGCAACAGTGGTGTCTGATCCCCACAAGCACATGCCGTCAATAAGACTCTCAATCTGTCCGAGAAATAACTCAGCATTGCGCATACGACTATCCAGTGTAGCTCTGTTAAGCCACTGCTGAAATCCTGGAATTCCAGTGTCTGCCAATTTGGAGAATCCTTTAGTTCGCTCCTCCTTCTTCAGAAAAGCATTAAACGCCCAAGCAGACACACAGAACACCTTCAGGGGGTTTTCGGACTTCTTCTGTCCCATTTCTTTCCGAACGGAGTCGAAATCCGCTCTGAGTGTAGTGCTAGATGTCGTGTTTCGGTGTTCGATGCACGCCGCTATTACTCGAGATTCGAGATTGGAATCACGACGCGAGAGTTCATTGATCATATCTTGGATTTGGGATTGCTTCACGCGATGAGGAATTAGTCCACTCCGTGTATTCTTGATCTTTTCCATAAGCTCTTCGAGCAACTTCCTCATTTCTACTTGCTCTGGAGTTGGCGATGAATCGGCAGTCGTCGTCGCTAAGGCTATTTAGCATAGAACTTGATAGAAGTTGGAATATCCACATGGTAGACAACAAATAATATGCTTACCTTCCCCACGCTTACGCTTTTTGAGGGCCCTCTGAATCTCCGTTCGTTCTTTCTCCGCTTGTTTCAGCATCTTTTCACCCTCGGCCATTTTCTGCTTCACACTATCAAATTTCTTCTGCATGACGATATTCTGACCTGCAATTCTCTCACGCTCCGCCAGAACTTGTCTAAGATCCTTCTCAATAATTTGATGTTTTCTAAGGTATCTCTCATGAACAAGAGATGAATCGGTCTTTGTGATCACGAAACACAGATGCTCGCTAGAGAAATGGTTTTCGAGCTGCAAGAACCGTTTGGTGACGGAACCTAACAACTCTTGGGCCTTTTTAACATTAGTATGGATGCGGAAATGGATAAAACGTATGAAACTTACTGGCTTATCCGTTGCAGCTCGCTCTGTCGGAGATATAACACAGTTTACCGTCAATTTTTTGGAATAAGCGGCCGCGAGGGCTCCACGAGCGACGTTGGTGTCCATGGTACCGGGGAGATCTACCAAAACGATTCCGCCCTTCAGAATATCAGCCTTAACCTCGATACGAACGACCTTTACAAGAGGCCACTGGGCGAATGAATTGCTATCAACGTCCTCTTTGAAGTTGTTACTGTCAAGGTAGCGGCTGACAGAATCTGAGAATTTTCGAAGACTGCCACTTCTGATGGTTTTGGATTGTCCCAGAATATCTTTGACATTTCGATGGTTCAGGAGGGATGCAACGGAGTGGCCTTTCATAGCTTCCAGGCTTCGAATGAATGGATATACACACTTGACTTTTCCAAATGTAGATTCTATGCGTTGATGTCGCTCGAGGTCTTCATCATCTGCATCGCAATCTTTGTTGGTGGCCTTTTCCTTTAAATCTTCGAAGAAATTCTCCAATTCCAGTTTCCAGTCTTCCTGACTGATGCGCTCAATTGTGGCCACAAAACCAGAGTCTGGATCAGTACTGGAATTCCAGGAAATCTCGCAAATGGTGGCCGTACATGCCTTGCCGTCGTCAGCGGGAATTAGGTCATCCATCTCTAGAAGGGCATTGATCAAGCTTGATTTTCCAGAACCAGAAGTACCAAGCACGCCAACCAGCAGCCGACATCTCCTCTTGGAGGCCCGAATTGTGGCTATCAAAGGTGTCAGCATATTAACATTACCAAAGTAGCAGCATCGCGAGCTAGAACATACCGATCCGCTCGAACCATTTCGTGGAACTCCAAACCTTCTCAGTATGATTACGAAGGGCCGATTCAAGCTCATTCAAGCTTACCATCGCATTTGCGACAGCCTTTTCTTTGATTTCGACCTGCTCCAGCAAATCAAGTCCATCACATTTCCGCCACATTGGAATGAAGAGTTCGTTGGAGTTGCTGGAGGGTATGTCCGCAGGGATGGATGACATGCTTGGACTAGGACTGAGGGGTTTCTCGGGTGTAAAATGTTGCGTCTCATCTTTTGAAAGAAAGGTGCCATCATCCTCATCACCAAAAGGTTTGAAGCCTTCTTCTGGCGTTGGCAATGGCAATAATTCCGTCTTGATTGTCTCATCAGCCATTTTTGCTGCTATGCGAAAATGGACTTCTAGGTGTGGATAGTTGCTTGGATGCTGGATCAACTAGAATGTATCAGTTCAGAAGCTTTAGCTAATAGGAAGGAACCGCAAGCAATAGCAATCAAAGGTCGGCTGCAATAAAAGAGTTTGTGGTAGAGCAGGTGGAATCGGGAGCACGAAAATGGGGAAAGGGAAGTGAATGATGAAGCTGAGCGAACACTGCTGTCGATCTTTGGTCCTTGAAGGAACACTGCTGCCGATCTTTGGAGGAACGGAGTGAATTATGTTGTAAAGGTAAAGTCACTTTGATGCGAGATGTCTTTGGATTCAGGAGAGTTGCGAAGAGATAGACGTCTTGTCAAGGTTGGAATCCGAATTACTCTTGACGTCTGTAAGGCGTCGGATGTTCGAAAGGATACAATTGTTGGAAAGATGTTGGAAGCAAGCATGTGATTGAGAGATCGTATGAATTTGAGGTGTATTTGTGCTTGAAAGTGGATACAATCGAATATTGTATAGAACTGTGAGAGAACAGGAAACGAGGATAGAGGAAGCTTCAGTGATCTCTGTGTTGATCGGTTCCGAAAAGCAATGGTATCTTAATGCAGAATGTTTCCCACTGTATGTCTAGCTGCAATTAGAATATTTTGATGAAGGGAGAAGACTTCGGAAAGGTTGTTGGGAATAGAAAATAAAAAGTTGTCGAGATGAGAAAGTTGAAGTTGATAATGGACTCGGGATTAGTTGTTACCTGAGGCAGACCATCTAGCAGAGGTCTTGGTAACCGCCGTTCAGTTGTTGCCTTGAAGGCTTCTTATAGTTCAGGCCTGTAACACGGGAGAGTGAATTTTAGTAGAAAGAACCTAACATGAGATGCAGAGCAATCGTCACTTGAGGAGTCGAACCTGGTTCGGCAAACGTGGCAACGACACAAAAGGTTGAGCCAGGACCAAATAAGTAATGGGGTCTTCGGTAATACACAAAGCTTCAGCGACCTTGCGCAGTGAACCACATAACTGGGCCTCCTCCAAGTTATACCTCACCGGCTAATCTTATGGACAACCCTCATGAATAGCATATCCTGCCTTAAGGGGAATATTATTTGGAGAAGACGCAGTTCAATTCCCCATAGCTATTTACATGCACCCCGTAATCATACCCCTCTCTCATGTCAAATATGAGATCAAGATCCTTATGGTCCATTTTGAGAATAGATCTGTCTGGTGCGTAGATGCACAGGGGTTTCGTTCGCTGGGGTATCAGGGATAACCTTTTCCAGTTTCTAGATTGGTGCGTATCAGTATTTACCGTCACCAAGGTTGTAGCAACGGTCCTCACCAGGTTGTCAAAGACGCATTTGTTAAGCTTCCATTCCTGTGGCCTGCATTGCCAAAGTTGCTGATTGTTGTTGTCAAGACAAGTCCTATGAGGTCGTTAGAAGTCGCTCAAAATTGTATTTCCCTGAGCTCAAGGCGGGTCAAACGTACCAGTGCTTCCGGAACTCCTCGAGGCAGTGTTTGTTAACGTCTTCGATCCTAAGTTACTGGATCAGCCAGTGCCTCTCTATGTCCTATGATTTAACAGCCCTAGTCTGGGCATGTATCCTTCTCAAGCAATCACCCGGTTCCTCTCGACAATGGTAGTAACTCACACGCTCTTCGCACATCTTGTAACCCTACGACCTTCCTTCATACAAACAATCTCTCCCTTTCCCGGGTTCTCAGTCTTGCATTGCATGAAATCATCATTGTACGGTCTGCATCGTGCGCCGATAAAGAAACTGGCCGACAACAATGGAGCCGAACTGCTACCTATCTCTGTGACGGGGGGGACCTCCGCGGGTAATGGGGTAGTATCAATCAAGATCTGTTGATTGAATCTGTAGTCACTGTTAGCCACTATATTGAGATCTAAGGTAGCGCGATGATTTGAAATTACCTAGGTGCGCGTGTAGACATTTTGAGAAATGTTGTGAGGGGAAAATGACTGCATAAATGTCCCAATTGATTGTTTTGGACGTCAATGTTAGATGAAGCTTTGAGGTGAGGTCAAAAACGGAAGCCTTGATTGGTCCATCAGCCGACCTAACAAAAAAGTCGCGATTAAGTAAATAGCTTCGTCTGGAGTTTAGATAGCTGAGGTCAAAACTCCCCTGCCGCGCTTTTACTGAAAATTCAAGCTTTCAATAATTTGTCACTTTGGGATAAGTTATCTCCAATTCTCCTCGTCTTACGTTATAGTATATGAGGTGCGGCATTGCAGAAAAGTCTTTCCATAAAGCTTCACCCGAATGTTCACCGAGCGCGTTCGCGAATTATTTCTTCGATAGCTACGTTCTACGAAACGGATCGAACGACTCGACAAGCCTTCGCACAATTTTGCAGTGACTGGAGGTCATTTGTTCTTTTTCGTTGAAAGGAAGACATCATACAAAATGTTCGGCAGCAGTACCTTTGGTCAGAATAAGCCAGCTGGCGGAGGGTTGTTTGGATCAACAAACACAACTTCGCAACCTACGGGAGGGTTATTCGGATCCACAAACACAGGAAACCAAAATCAGCAAGGAGGTGGTCTTTTCGGTGGTGCGCTTGGACAGCCTACTCAGCAAACTCAACCACAGACTGGAGGACTGTTTGGAGGTCTTGGATCCAATAATCAACAAAGTCAGCCACAAGCAGGAGGTCTGTTTGGCAACAATGCGGGACAGAATAACCAGCAACCGCAGCAACAGACCGGCGGGCTCTTCGGTGGAGGACTCGGGTCTAACAACCAGCAAGCCCAGCCACAAACAGGAGGTCTGTTCGGTAACACTCTTGGAGGACAAAACAACCAGCAGCAGCAGCAGCAGGGAGGGCTGTTTTCTGGCCTGGGAGCTCAACAAGGCCAACAACAACAAAACAACAATTTGCTTGGTGCACCACAACAGCAGAACCCCCTCTTTGGGCAATCTCAACAGGCGCAAGCACTTGGTCAGACACAGCAAGGCAATTTCAATAATTTGTTCAATTCTGGCGCATTGGTACCTCGTATGTCTTCGCATGCCTTTGTATAAGCTTAGCTAACATCACTACAGGCGAAAAGAGTGTCACCGATCAGATCGCGACGGTTCTCGAGAAATGGGATACAGGCAATCCCAATTGCGGTTTTCAGCACTACTTCTACAATAAGGTTGATGAAGGGCTTGCGCCATTTTACCGACCAGCTCCAAATGAGGACCCGAAGGCTTGGGAAGAAGCGCTTTCAAAAAAACCTGGACCGGGATACATTCCAGTCCTATGCGTAGGCTTCGCGCAGATGGGAGAAAGAATAAAAGTCCAGCAGAACAATCTGGCTACTTTCAATGCCCGATTACACGACATCAATGCTAGTCTTACGAATCTCCTTCAGACCCACGACACACGAACAAGTATACGCGCAATGGATGCTAAGCGGAAGCATGTGGTTTTGAAGCAGCGTTGTATTGCTCTAGCAACCAAAGTTCAAGTGCTGAGGAACAGAGGATATGCGCTTGGGGGAGACGAGGAAGATGTCAAAGCTAAGCTAATGAAGCTGGAGAAGGCTGCGAACGACCCAGGATTGGGTGCTAGAGCGGAGGAGATTTGGGCTAGGATGATCAATGTCCAAGAAAGAGGTAGATTGTTACGGAGTGAGTTGGAGAAGGCTGGACAGGAGAGTGGTGAGATCTTGGACGACGTGATGAATCAGCGAGCAAAGAAGGTATACTTGCATCCATTTCTGGTCGAGATTGACAAAAGCTGACTTGTTCATTAGATCCTGGAAGATTACCAGACCCAATTGGGTTTCCTGAAGAAGGAGTTGGATAAAATACAGAAAGATTATGTCGAATGGGAAAAGGAACAGCCACAGCAAGCAGCGAAGACAAATGGTCGATGATGATTGCAAGATACCCATACTGAATTCGTTTTTTGATTGGAAGCACAGACTTCAAGGCGTTGGTAGGGAATGTAAAAGAGATAGATGTTGTATAATACGGAAGTCAATTTCTTGCACGTTATCTGGGTAGTGAGCAGATCGATTCTGCCATAGATCGTCGTTGGACAACTCAATAGGTACGCCCTTGTAATGACTCGGAAGCCGGTAATCGGCCGCTTACTATCACGTGTGACTCATTCACTTACTTCTATAAAATGATATCCTTTGTGCATGTACCTCAATCTTCATCTTCTTCTCTCATCCAAGGATTTTTCTAGTCCCAAATAACATTCCCTCGCAATGGCACCCCGACCACCAATCCCCTCTGTCTCTCTCTTCCCCCCGGACCTCGAAACTTCCACTGTCCCCGTCTCCCCCACCCCCTCCAAATTCCCCGAACTCATCACCCTCTCCCACACCACCAACCGCATTTCCCTCGTCCCCCTCGCCGCATCCCACATTCCCTCTCTATTCACCCACGTCGGCGGACCCGAAAAATACCTCCTCTACAAATACATGCCCTGCGGCCCATTCCCCACGATCCAAGAATTCACCGCCTACATCGACTGGCTCCTCAAGCCCGGCTCCGGCTTCGTCAACTGGGCAATCGTGCTCCCGTCAGGTGATCCCGTGGGCATTATCTCGTACCTGAATATCGTGCCTGAAAACCACAGTATCGAAATTGGTCATGTGCTTTTCTCGCCTGTGTTGCAGAGGACGACGGAGGCGACGGAGGCGTGCTGGCTGCTGGTGAGGTATGCGTTTGAGTTGGGGTATGAGCGGGTCGAGTGGAAGTGTAATGATGAGAATAAGGGGAGTAGGAGGGCGGCGGAGAGGTTGGGATTTGTGGGGGAGGGGGTGTTTAGGAGGCATATGGTTGTGAGGGGAAGGAGGAGGGATAGTTGGTGGGGGAGTGTGGTGGTGGAGGAGTGGGGTGTGGTGAGGAAGGCGTTGGAGGAGTGGTTGAGTGAGGGGAACTTTGATACGGAGGGCAAGCAGAAGAGGAAGGTGGAGGAGATTAGGAAGGAAGTGGCGGGGTTGGAGAGGGAAAAGGAGAAGGGAATTGGCTCTTGAGCGGGGATGGGTTCTGAAATGAATGAAGGGATAGAAAGGGTCGAGCTTCGCAACAAGATGTATTGAATGTGTCTGCATAGATATGTTCGTAACGGGTGGCATTTGTTCAGTCATTCGTAATTGCGCATGCACTCGTCCACAGATGTGACATCTCAACTAATTGATATCTCTAAATTTCTCATCTGCATTTTATACATTCTCCAGGGAGCGGAGATAAGTTCTCATGCCATGTACTTCCATGGACATATGTATGATATATGCGCCACACGCAGTCCATCCGTTTCTGACCACTCTATCTTCAACCTATGTGCCAGTGGCACAGACGCGCTGTCCGTTCAACTTCTTTATGTTGTCATTCTTCTATCATATATGCATCTCATTGCTCATCGTACCCGTATCGTACAAGTCGTCGTGATGGTATTGTTCGGCTGGCTTATACCAGGCTCTTGAGGGTGTTGATCGCGAAGGGAGCTAGTAAATAGTCAGTACAGGCCACCCATACACAAGCAGAATATCAACATACAGAGGTAGAGCAGGATAGCGCCCATGATGACTCTTTGCACCGTCTGGCTGGCTTCAGCTTCTTGGGCCTTAAGCTCGGCTTGAGATAATTGTGGTGGTGCTAAAGAGATACTATTAGCTAGGGTCGCAGAGATCCTTCGTACAGACGGGATACTCACGTCCTCCGAACATGTTTGCGTTGCGATGTAGGTGGTGGTTATGCTGGTTATGCTGGTAGTTTCTTGACGAAGTTCCTCTGATCTGATATGATGTCGACAATAAAAATTTAAGCTCCACTTTGCTCACATGTGCATGGGCCGCTTTTAGAGTTTAGTGTGGCTTGATGCACTAGACCTAATGAATAGTAGATGTGGCTTATCGCATTGTGCCAGACCGTTTTCTAAGCCACTTCTAGCCGCTTGGACAGTCGATTGTGACTTGGCATCGACTTTTTTCTTTAGAGTTTGGCCTGGCATGAGTCGTTTGCTATCCTGTTGTTCTCCTATCAAAAAATTATTTTCAATTGACTTGGGAATATTTCCTTCTTTTCAAGTCAATCTGGTTCTGCTTCACACAACGGCTTTCATCGTATCTCTGCCCGCTGACAATCACCTTCTTATCACTTCCGAAATCGCAATGTGGGGTGAATGAAGATTATTGGTTGGTTTAGCTATCCCTAATCTTCCCGGAATCCGGACCCCTCATCGGAGCTCAATCTCTACTTGCAGATATACCCCTACCTTCACCGACATCTTTTTATTCCTTTTTCATTGAAGCCATATTCAAGAGTTTGGGTTTCACAAGTCGTCGCAGACTTCAGAATCTCATTCTTAAGGAAAATGGTAGCCTCAAGTCTTGCGCTTCGAGCGAGATTTGCTCGAGTGGCAATTCAATCGAGGAGCACAACAATTCAAAGGTCAAATTTCACACGACCGCGGATTTGTAATCCATCTTCGCGATCTGTGGCGTCATTCAACTCAATTGGCAGACGAACTTTCTACAATAGCTCTGCGAGGGATGAAACCAACAGTGAACCTTTGAGTTCCATTTCGAAGGGCGGTTATGCTCCTTTGGATACCTTCGCGCGTCGGCACATTGGTCCTTCGCCAGAATGCACAGAACAAATGCTCAAAGCTCTGGACCCTCCTGTAAAGAGCTTGGATGAGTTTGTTAAGCAAGTCCTACCCAGCGATATTCTCTCTTCCAAGGATCTCCATGTCGAAACGACTACCGAAGAGGGCCAAGAGGGCTTCACAGAATCGCAACTGCTTGCAAGACTGAAGTCAATTGCATCCGAAAACAAGATTATGCGAAGTTATATCGGTTGTGGATATGCTGGGACACGAGTACCTGAGGTCATTAAGAGAAACGTGTTGGAAGGCCCTGGTTGGTACACGAGTTATACACCATACCAACCTGAGATCAGTCAAGGCAGATTGGAGTCTTTATTGAACTACCAAACCCTCGTCTCTGACTTGACAGCGCTTCCAATCTCCAATGCCTCTCTTCTCGACGAATCTACTGCAGCTGCCGAAGCAATGACCTTGTCCATGAATGCGCTTCCAATGGCCAGGCAAAAGGGCAAGAACAAGACATTCTTCGTTAGTCATTTGGTTCATCCGCAGACCATCGCGGTTCTGCAAAGTCGAGCTGATGGCTTCGACATCAAGATTGAAGTTGGTGATGTTCTCGCAGATGGTGGAAAGCGTCTCAAAGAACTTGGCAATGATCTTATTGGAGCTTTGGTACAATACCCAGATACTGAGGGTGGTGTCGAGGACTTTCGCGGACTCGGTGAAATTATCCACGCCCAAGGCGCAACATTCAGTGTTGCTACCGATCTCTTGGCTCTTACCGTTCTGACACCACCTGGAGAATTCGGCGCAGATATCGCTTTTGGAAATGCTCAGCGTTTTGGTGTGCCTTTCGGATACGGTGGTCCTCATGCTGCTTTCTTTGCGGTTAGCGAAAAGTACAAGCGAAAGATTCCCGGACGTCTCATTGGCGTATCGAAGGACAGATTGGGTGACAAAGCTATGAGATTGGCTTTGCAGACCAGAGAGCAACACATCCGAAGAGAGAAGGCTACCAGTAATGTTTGCACAGCTCAAGCATTGTTGGCTAATATGAGCGCGTTCTATGCTGTCTATCATGGGCCTCAAGGACTCAAGGCTATTGCTGAAAGGGCTATCAAGGGAGCTCGAATCGTCGAGGCAGGTGTCCAGAAACTCGGATTTGAGACTGGATCCCGAGGAACTGGCTCTGATGGAAAAGTCCTTTTCGATACAGTTGTAGTAAATGTTGGCGAAGGCAAATCCGACGAGGTGCTTGCGCATGCCGTCAAAGCCTACAATATCAACTTGAGGAAGTTTGATGACAGCAGGCTTGGCATAACCATTGACGAAACTGTGGACACTAAGGATCTTCACGACATCTTGTCACTTTTCAAGGACTTCTCTAAGACTGATGTAAATGTCGATATCAAGGGACTCATTGAATCATTGGGCGGGGTCGGAATTCCAGAACCTTTAAAGAGATCGTCAGAATATCTCACCCACCCAGTCTTCAACTCTCATCATTCGGAGACAGAACTTCTTCGATACATTCATCATCTTCAATCCAAGGATCTTTCTCTTACCCACTCCATGATTCCTTTAGGATCTTGTACCATGAAACTCAATGCTACAACCGAGATGGCTCCCGTCACTTGGCCAGAGTTCGCATCCATTCATCCATTTGTACCGGCTGATCAAGCCACTGGTTACAAAGTTATGATCGATGAGTTGGAGGCTGATCTTGCTACTATCACTGGGTTCGATGCTGTTTCCTTGCAACCAAATTCTGGAGCTCAAGGAGAGTTCACTGGACTTCGTGTCATCCGCAAATTCCAAGAACAGCAGCCTGGAAAGAAGCGCGACATCTGCCTGATTCCAGTTTCCGCTCATGGTACCAATCCTGCATCGGCTGCGATGGCAGGCATGCGTGTCGTCACGGTCAAGTGTGATATCAAGTCGGGTAACCTTGACATGGCAGACTTGAAAGCCAAGTGTGAGAAGTACAGTGAGGAGCTTGGTGCCATTATGATTACATATCCAAGCACATTCGGTGTGTTTGAACCAGAGATCAAGGCTGCTTGTGATATTGTTCATCAGCACGGCGGTCAAGTATACATGGACGGTGCCAACATGAATGCTCAAATTGGGTTGTGTTCGCCTGGTGAGATTGGTGCTGATGTTTGCCATCTCAATCTTCACAAGACATTCTGTATTCCACATGGTGGCGGAGGACCAGGTGTTGGACCGATTGGTGTGAAGTCTCACCTAGCACCATTCCTTCCAGGCCACCCTCTGGTAAAGACTGGTGGCGAGAAGGGCATTGCTCCAGTCAGTGGTGCGCCATGGGGAAGTGCCAGCATTTTACCAATTAGTTGGGCTTATGTTAAGATGATGGGCGGCAGAGGGTTGACTCATGCTACCAAGATTACCCTTCTGAACGCCAACTATATCATGTCTCGCCTCAGACCTCATTACCCTATCTTGTACACCAACGCTAACTCTCGTTGCGCTCACGAGTTTATCCTGGATGTTCGAGGATTCAAGGAGACTGCTGGTATTGAGGCTATCGATATTGCCAAGCGTCTTCAGGATTATGGATTCCACGCCCCCACCATGAGTTGGCCCGTTGCTAACACGCTCATGATCGAACCCACAGAGTCCGAGAACAAGGAGGAACTTGATCGTTTTATCAATGCTTTGATCTCCATTCGAAAGGAGATTCAGGCTGTTGAGGATGGTAAAGTCCCTAAAACAGGCAATGTTCTGAAGAATGCACCACATTCTCAGAAGGATCTTCTCATTGGAGAATGGGATCGTCCATATACCCGCGAACAAGCTGCATACCCACTCCCTTGGCTCAAGGAGAAGAAGTTCTGGCCTTCAGTCACCAGACTTGACGACGGTAAGATTCCATACAATCTCTCATATATCAATCACTAATTCCTATCTAGCATACGGAGATCTCAACCTTTTCTGTACCTGCGGACCGGTCGAACCTGTCGACGACGCCGAGAACGGAATCACCGGCGCTGCAGCTCCACAACCTACCTAATCATCTTTTCCTTCATTCTCGCAAACTTTCTCTGTATTTTTTTCTTTTCTCTTTCTTTGACTATGCATGGCACTGGGAATGGGAATGGGAACGGGAAAGATAAAAAAGAGGAACATTTCAACATGGAATAAATTTCAACACATTTTAGCGAGGAGTTGTGGTTACAACTCATGATGATATATTTTGGTATTTATCTACCTGTATCATACTGTAAATGCACTTAACATAGACATGCATGGCTTGGGGCATGGCTATCACGAATTCATAGATGGGTTTCTTAGGCTTCAACTGCCGGGATAGGGATGGGATGTATAGGTCGGTGGATGGACGGATGGATGGATGGGTGGCATTGTACACACAAATGAACGTATTGGCTGGGTTTCGATCAAATTTCATTCTTGAGATTAATCTCACACACGTGGGAGAGACACTTGGCGGCGGGGGAGAAACACGCAGATGAGCAGAATAGATATTGTATTATCTGTATAAATGCGAGAATCCCATCCAATGTGAGTGAAACTGCGTGTTTTGTCCTGGTTTTCAGCGAGTAGCGATCTTGAATTTGAGACGTTGATGCGTGCATGCTTTCTTTTCTTCTTTCATTCTTCCTCCGCGGCATAAGTCAGGTAGATAGATGGCTTGAGGTTCGTTCGTCTCTTGTGAGTCAGTGTGCAAACCCAGATCCTGTTTATATTTGTGTTACTATTGGAGATTAAGCTAGAGCAGGACTTGCATTCCTGCCGGTCTAATTATTGTTGTCACTACGAGGGATGCCAGTTGATCATATTGTTGCTTCGTGAGCGATGTTAGTGGCATCGGCTGCTCATTATCACCGTATGTGTATTGTTGTGTGGTAATTCCGTTCTACCATTATCAAGTCGAGGGCAGGAAGTTGCGTCGTTGCGAGTGGTTCTCGGGTTCTTCAGCGGTATTACTTTGGGCTTGCATGTACGGAAGTCACGTCATTTGTTGAAGCACACAATTTCAGAGCAGCGTTTTGAAGACATGGTATAGTATGGAATTATCAAAAACATTACTTTAATTGCGAACGACCTCGATACAAGAAAAACAGTTCCAGACTCCAAATCCCCAAAACTCCATTTCCAAACGCCCAAGCCCCAAAACGCCGATCCTGGTATATCCACATCCACATCCACATCTCCATCTCATTCTCCAGCTCCACCTCACACCCGCCTCGGACGACGACGGTATCGTCCCGTCCCCATCCTAGGCATCGCCTCATAGTCCAAATACGCCAACCCCAACTCCTCCAACCGATCCATATCCCACATAGCGTATCCCCACCCCAGCAATGCCAGCCGGAACTGCCACAACTCATACTCCCAATTCCGGCCGCTTTTGCTCGACGCAAACCACTTCATGATGCGCCAGCTACCATACGAGTTCGGCAGTGCGGTGGGGTTTGCGTCGTTTGGACCAATCCGCATCTCGTAGCTCGGGCAGTAGTGTTCGAAGCGGGCTGCGCATGTGCTGTTATTGTTGTTTTTGGTGTCGATCCGTTTGATTGAGCCGCGCAGTGTATTCCCGAAGATACCGAGAAGGGGGATCTTGGAGATTTGCTGGAGGAGGTCAGGCTTTAAAACGGAGAGCTTGCCTAAGAGGTTGGAGTGCTTGTGGATGGATGCGAAAAGTTCGATTCCCAAGCTGACAAGAATGGTCGAATGTCGACTAGAAGGATCATGAGTGTCAGATTCGAGAGGTTCACGGACAAAGACGCGGAGATCGCGTCGGCGGGGCTTTTTGATCAGGTGGGCGTTTTGACGGATTTCCCGGAAAAGCGACACGTTTTTGTTGTACATGTATTCTTCCATGCAGCTCATTTCCTCTACTTCGGCGACTGGGAATCGGTGGACGATGGAGAAGAGTTCGAGGTCTTGGGCGTGTTGCTCGGGACCGCTTCCGCGCCATTCGATGGCGGGGTTGGCGGCTGGGTTGGCGGATTTGAAGAGTGTGAAGTAGAGCTCGAGGTTGTAGATTGCGCGGTGGATGTGGAGTTTCTCGAATTGGGATAGAGGCCTGAGATTAACCCGCTCAAGGGTTAGGGGATGTTCGCCAAGGCAGGTCTCAAGGTAGTTTGAGGTTATGGCCCGGACTGACTTGTAGCACTTGGCGACTTTGAGTAATGTCTCAAGAGAGATTTCGGAGTAGTCGACTGTGCCTTTGGATTGTCGTTTAGCGTACTCGTCCATGAATTTGTGGACGCTGAAGAAGCGGGCTGGATGATTGTATGGTATCTCGCGGGTAACGAGAGGGATCTGGACATTTTGAGCGTCGATAAGGGCGAGGGCTTGGATGAAGACGGGGATGGTCAGCTCCCGAGTGAGGACGTCGAATAGGATTATTTTTCGCATGCGTAGATAACAAGCGTGGAAATCAGGACATGAATGAACGAGAGCGTCCAGGCTGGCCATGTCGGGTAGTTCGGTGAGGATCATGACCTTGATATCATGACTTAAGTTCTTCATTGCTGCGGTGTTTTGGATAGGTTGTTTTTGGTGTGATGATATATTGAAGATTCGAAGCGAAGTCGTACCTGAGTGATATTGTGTCGAAGTGATTCAGTTGGAAGTGTTGTATGAGTGGTATTGTGTCGAAGTGAATGGGTATCCTGTATGATGGTAGAGTATGTGAAGACAATAATGTAAATAAGTAGAACGGACTGATTTTGATAGACGGGTATTGTTAAGTGTTTCAGCAGAGAGAGAAAGATTAGACGGTCATAATGAAAGAATTTATAAGAAGAGACGACACCAGTAGTATAACTTCCAACTTGATATTTGGGACCTAAGTCTCTGGTTAACATTTTAAGAGGCTGTTAGTACTCACCGACTTAGTATAGCTTTCGGGAAAAGAGAGAATTTTCTTTTTAACAGTTCGGATAAACGCATGAAATGGCTCTTGGTCATTCAAGTTCCAGAACACACTTAGGGTTCCTGTTAAACCTGCAGGACACACTTAGGGTTCTTGTCATGCTCGTCGGGCAAAGTAATCTTATATGTTACCCCCTTTAAAACAAGCGACAACCGACGGCTGTGCTCCACCGACGCGAGCGGCATGTCTGCAAGTTGGAAGTAACCATTCAAAAGTCTCATGGTACACAGTAATCGAATGTTTTGGATTGAATGCAATGTGGAAAGGTAGATGCTTGAATTGTAGCGATTTTGTGTGTGAACGTGGAAGTATGCCGGTTGCAATGAGGTCCGTTTGTTGCATGGATTATTTGATGATTTTCGTTGAGGGTAATGAAAGAAGCCAGCCACATAATATAAGCATGGTGAATTTGAAGCTTGATCGGTGATGTATCAACAAAAGTAGTGGGTAGTGCCTCCTGCTCCTTCCATATGGGTCAAATCACGCGGCCTCAATCTTGATGAAGAGGAAGGCAGCGCAGAGAGAACTCATCCGAATCACCACAAAATCTCCACGCAGCAAATCCGTCCCGGACATTGCTTTGAGATTGATTTGATCTCGTTCTCGGATCTCCGTTGGAAGTATATACTTCGGTTATTGCGTCGCGAGAGTGCCTCATCTGCTGATCACTTTCATTCCAGGTTTTCTTGCGGTCGTTTTCGAAGCGAATTAGGAAGACACTTATGCAAAACTCGAAGTCATGAACCAATCAGTGGGAGTTCAAGAGGACCTCAGCTTACTTTTGATGATAGATGATTTCGCGCATACGGGCGCCACCTCGATCCATGACTGAGCTCAAGTGAACTTCACCCGAAGCCTACGAAGCCGACTTCGACGGAAAACGATCGGCGCTGGAAGTATAAGGGATTGATCACTGGCAGCTCCACTAATTTCCAGGAAGACTCATGGCAGAATAGAGTTGACTTAAAAAGTTAAAGCTGCCTCAACCGCGCATCTTGCGAAAGAATACACGAGGATGTCGCAGACGCCAAAGACAAGAGATACCAGGCGGGGCAACAAACAATGTGAACTAGAGTTTAGTCTGATAAGTATAAGGTAAGAAGAGGTGTCAAACAGTTTGATTAATTCTAAGTTCTAACTAAGCTAAGCATGAAAAGGTGATTCTGCAGGTATACCTCGTCTTCTGCATTAATGATGTATTTGTAAATTCTCGAACGACAGTGGGGTGAATGGTTTTTGCTGCACAGGATAGACAGACTTGAGACTTCTAGCACAGCCAAATTTAGCAAGTGCCATTGGCACAACATGCGGGTGATTCCTTTGTGCATCCACTTTCATCGCAGTGACAATTCTTTGGATCTGGTGGTAGTGTAACTACTGGTGGCGGCGGCGGCGGCGGTGATGGTGGTGCAAAAGTTTCTGTTGGATGGGAACCTGTTGTTGCTGGGACCGAATCGTCATATGGTGGTTTAACATAGTCGCAAACAAGTGCACGGCCATCCCAGTCGTCAATTGCCAAGTTTCCATGACAGTTCGCAGGCCAGGCTGGCGCCGGTATATTTGCGGCGTTTGTATCATAGATCCCCAGGTCAGTAATGATGGTGTCTGCTTGTGCGTCGTCTTGGTTGGTGATGAGCTTTTCAGGTGCTCTTCCTGGGTAGGCATTGCCCGTGCCAGTCCATCCCCATTTCTGTCCGTAGATCTTATCGACAAAATACCAGACGTAATTCTCCACTACATAGATCTTAGTTTTCGTTTCCATGAAAATGGGAACCGAGATGTCTAGAATTGAAAAACGCAAGACGTACCATTGGCAACAACTTTTTGATTGATGTGCATCTTGCTGCCGCTCATAAATTTCCATGCATAGTCTCGTGCTTCGCTCATACCATAGATTTTCTAAATTGCTGTCAGCCTCGAATCAGACAAGACCTAATCAGGTGGCTTACACGTGCTGGGAAATGATCATCGATAGTATCTACAACATCTACAACTGACGTTGGAACTGGAGTTAGCATATACTGTTCTGTGAACTTTGAAGTGGCAGCACAAACTTACGATGTTGACTATAACCCATTAAGTCGGTATGTAACCACTGTTCCTGGTGTTAGCGTCTCTATCGTGACTCTTTAGTGAACTTGGAAGTTTAAAAATTATGCTTACTTCGTGAAGTATCACTTGTTCATACGATACGTATTTTTCGGACCCAAGATCAGCTTCGGACAACTTTGGACCGTTAAGTATCTCGTTCAGATACTTCCTGTCGGTGAAAAATTTGTCACAGAACACAATAGTCCATCCTACGGTGAGAAATGTTAGACAAGTCGACTTCAATATGTAGGTAACAAATCAAGTTACCTTCATCAAAGACTGATGGATCTACAGTGTAGGCTGATCTTTCCGCTTGTCAGCTTGATATACTACTAGTACACATAACGTTAGGATCACTTACGCCTCTCCTGCGCATCCTTTAGAGTTACCAGGCAACCCTTTAATGTCCTTGCATTGATAGCCGACACGTCTAGCTCTTCTCCGCCTACCAGACCCGTCGAGTGGATACCTGGACGGCAACAATAAGTTGTGATGGATCGATGCGTAGGCGTTCTCGATACCTCTGGACTAGATGATCTTTGAGACTTTCTGTAGGCCGGAGAGGAATAGGAAGTTATTACTCACTGTCCACCGTCCACCGATCGGAGCCACACTGTTTCGGACGAAGAATTTGTTGAACGACCTATCTTCCAAGATTATATCTTGTCCTTTATACTCAGCAAGCCTCAATGCCATCCTCGTAGCTTCTACAAGGATTTGAAACCTTTCGACCTGCAAAATAGAAGGTTAATGAAAGATTCCACAGAGTATAATAGAGTAGCAACTCACAGTACATCCACCGTCCTTGTCGCTTCCTCTTGGGGCCACAGCGTTGGGATATGCTTTATCCCAATAAATTCCTTCATACGTGTTAGACAGGTCATTGAGCATACCCCTCTCGACGGGGGTTAGGGGATTGTTATCATCTCTGTTATCGAGAGTATTGTTGAATGTATCAACACCTTGAGCATCAAAGTATTGATAGGGTAAAGCTGCAGATTGGACAAGAGAGAATTGAAGAAGCACAACAGTCAACGTGGTGATACTTGTGTAAAGCATTTGAACGAATTGATCAAGAAGCCTATTATGAATTTATAGTAGTCAACAGGATGTAGGATCAAGCATAAAAAGAAGGCTACAAAATGCTATATCATCGAGGGAGCTACGGTATTCTTATATCAATTCAAGCTCAGTCTCACAGTCATCTCTTATCAGCCATCTCTCCTTTTGAAGACTAATTACAGGCATTCTGAGGTTCTCAGAGACATCAAACCAACTGCAACAAATAGACTCCGAGTCTACACGCGAAATGGGCTATGAAAACGGGCTGTGAAGCCTGTGATATTGATACAATTGGTCTCACACCGTTTGGTAAGTAGTCAAGTGATGTGATTCTCTACTAACTAGCTGGGTCATAAAGAACAGTATTTACAAACCATTTATCGGTCCTTTTAAGTTTTAATGGGCTCAGCACAACTTATTAATGCCCTTCAGTACATTCGAAACAATTCGGACAAGTGAAAATGGGAGCCTTCGTATGAAGTTAATTTCTCCTGTAGTCCATATTCTTACAGGCCGCCACGGTTCCTTAGTCTAGAAGTTAGACAAAAAAGTTCCAACGCAGCTAGAAGTGAGAACTACAGAAAGTTTCACCGCTGCGCCGCAGTGCCACCAGTACGAGAAGAGCAACCTGGCAAGGTAGAGTCTCCAAGTTTCACACTATTCCCGAAATCTGGAGTGACTGTGTAGGGGCCATACAAAGATGACCCTAGATATATCTCGTAAATTGCCTAGTATTACTTAGTATGGTGAGTGCGCAGGGTGAATATTGCTCTTCAGCCAAACGGACGGTCGCAGTGGGCCTGACTTAACTCTCAATTTGCTAGGCAGCCTAGACAGAAAGCGAAAAGAAAGCCACACTGGCAGTACACGCAAAGCACAGGCACCGGGCCTTAGTGGTTATGGCTTGGCGACTACTACCCCGAATAGACCCAGTATGGAGTAGAGCTGGAATATATGTGCGAGCAGATCTTACATCGAGGTTTCTGGTTCATCTCTCTATGATCCAGAAATCACTCGGCCATTTCCTCGTCTGGAGCAGGCTAGACTGAAGAAGAGGACTTGGGAAGAGGCACAGGTATTTGCAAGCTATTTTGGGAAATATACTACCTTGGTAGAGAAAAATGGAAGAACACTGCCTCCAGCCTCTACTGACATAAAGAAGTGATATTACTGAAGTTTCAAAATTTCTTGGCGTTCGTGCTTGTAATATCATTACATGTAAAATAAAGAGGCGCTAATATTTCGCGCCTCAACTTAGAATCATTAGTATAATTCATAGAGAGCAGTCAGACATTCTTTCCAACTGTTGGCTGAAAGTCATCTGCTTCCGGATATCTTTTCGCGGCTCCTCATTGGCCGCTTGGTTTGGTGGCTGAGGAGGCACATTGTATATTTAGCGAATACGACAAGTAGCAACAAGTGCACATGTCTAATCGTTGACATTACAGTTGACGAATGCGCCGTATAGGTGTCCAATTTGGAATAAGTGAAGGGAACAATTCGGCCTAGTTATTGATACACGTACCTTTGTGATCAGTATTAAGTAGCACAGGTCCCTCACATCTTCCCAATTCTTCTTAAGAGAAAGTGATTTTTCATTTCGCCATCCGAGAAATCTACCGATAATCTGAAGCTGAATGATCAGGGATCTCCATCATGATGTACAGCTATTTCTTGCGGTTGTTCATGCTCATTTTTGCTACCTTGATATCCATTGTTGTATCAGTGTCGACCTCGTCGAGTAAAGATTTGGGTAAGTTCAATTCCCTCGATCTATGGTCCCCTCGGAGGTACAGATCGAGAGATATTATTCGAGAGCAAATAGCTGATCCCTTCTTAGCTGTTGGCATCAGCCTCGGACTAGATTACATGTAATTTATTCAGCATTATGCAGTCTCTAATACTGACCACTGATCTTTCATGAAGAACATCCGCATACATCACAGAAACTGATGATTTCGTCACTGTGGCTAGAGTCGAATCTATACAAGATTGGAAGAACTTTTACTATTCTCTTCTGAAGATGGGCAGAGGCTACAAGAGGTAGGTCATGGACAAATCTTTCAGCACTGTCTCTTATATGATATATCCTGTCCGTACCTCATCCGCTGACTGAGCCACAGAGGACCCCGGGAATACAAAGATTCCCAAGTGAATGAACTACTAGCCAAAACATTCCTCTCCATTAAAGAAGCAACCGAGACCAAGCTTAATCAACAGGTTGAAATACTTTCTATTACCTATCCATTCTGCATTTCCGACCAGGGGTATAGGAGTAACCTCTTTGAAGCCGCAACAGAGGTCCTTCCCGGTATGAAGGACATCACACAATTCTGGATGTATTTCCATAGTATTCGACAAGCATATAAACTCAACACCGCGGAAGCACTTGGATATCCAGCAGGGACGAACATTGACCATCAGGATAGTATGCTATTGCATATTGACTATCAAGACAGTCTACTTGACGTGGCGGCTACAGATATACTGGGAGATTTCACTGGCGTGACAAGCTCGTTTCAAATTTTTGACTTTGGTAACGGGAAGCAAGCTGCATCTGTAAGAATATCTTTTCTCTCTACTATAAGTGATATACTGGTCTCCATTACACCTTCCTTCACTTGAGGCGGCCTCGTGTCCCAGATTTTCTCGATTTATCAGGGATCGGCAAGCTAACTAACCATCTCAGCCAGCCCAGCTCGAAACCTTCAAGCTTCGTCTACGAAAACTCATTGATGGAGAACTTGCCCCACCCACCAATGCCGGACACTTGCCCGCTCAGCTCGAAGATTTCAGATACGTCATTTTCAGCGGCACCGCACCCCAGTCCGAATTCCAAAAGCTCCGCGAATCAATTATCGAAGCTGTCCCAGAATTCTCTGATCGCTTTATCAAGGATAGCATCGATCCCGAATGGGTGGGAGCGGTGGGAGCAGCGAGGAGAGCCAAGGTATATCAAGTGGAAGGGCCGCCTTCTTGGGACCACTGGGAATATGTTATACATGATGAGACAAAGCATAATGAACTTTAAAGTGGTTTGAGGATGTTTTTGAGAGATACGCAGAGAATATATGTAAAGCAATAAAAGAGAGCGGGGGGAGGGGGGGTTTCTCTAATCAGCTTCTACCCTACCAGTCATTGACTCATTGTAATGACAAACTATGGATTTCAAGAAGAGCACCTCTACGGAATGGAGACTTACTTGGTTTGGGAAAGGTAAAACGTTCCAGAATAAGTTCCGTCCATGATGGGGTTGAACAGGAAGTACAATTCGAGGAAACTTCCAATGTGAGATGCCTTTGGCCGCTATATGCCTCGTACGAAGCTATCTTACGAGTTCGCACGAAATCCGATAAACATCACTCGATGCATTGATTATCGCGTTGCTTTTCTACAGGAAACACTCATACATGATTGCACTCACAGCTACTAGTGGATGCTTGAGAAAAGAAAGTAGCACGCGATGGTGCCATCGCCGGAGGCCACTTCTGTTTCTCCGCAAATTCACAGTCAGTGCCGGTGACTCTGGATTGAAGTAGAACGCGCATGCCTTTTGATACTGCAAATGCCCTCTGCTGCTCACTGAAGAAGAGATGTTTTTGCACGATAGTGTCGTGTGGCTTGGATATGCATAGCCTAAAAGTCACTACTGTATCACTGGTGGCGACATACCCCACCAAATGCAGAGTACATCATAACGAACCTCAACCTCTTCCTCCATCCAAATCCTTCATCCTTTCCGTATCGCTCACTCCCAAGTTTGACATACTTCATCAAGTCTCACCATGGCCTCCTCAATTAGCTTTCCCCCCACAATCAAAGTCTCCCTCCCCCTTCTTGCCAAAATGATCGACCATTCACTCCTGCACCCCACCATGACCGACGCCGAAGTTGCCCACGGTCTCTCCATCGCCGCAAAATACAAAGTCGCCACCGCATGCGTGAAAGCATACTCCATCCCACAAGCCGTCGCTGCACTAAAAGACACCGGCGTCGACGTCTGTTCCGTGATTGGTTTCCCCGCCGGTAATTCCACCACCGAAGTGAAAGTCTTCGAAGCGACGAAGGCTGCGGAAGCGGGTGGTAAGGAAATCGATATGGTGGTTAATGTGGGGAAGGCGTTGAGTGGAGAGTGGGATTATGTTCGTGATGAAGTTAGGCAGGTGAATGATGCTGTGACGGGCAAGGGGGCGGTTTTGAAGGTTATTTTCGAGAATGATTTTCTTACCGAGAAGGAGATTGTGAAGTTATGCCAGATTTGTAGTGATATTGGAGTGGCGTTCGTGAAGACAAGTACGGGGTATGGGTTTGTGAAGCAGAGTAATGGGTTGTATAGTTATCAGGGCGCGACACTGCCGCATCTGAAGCTGATGAAGGAAAATGTGAAAGAGGGGGTACAGATTAAAGCTGCGGGTGGCGTGAGGACTTTGGATGATTTGATAAGGGTGAGGGCGTTGGGTGTTACGAGGGTGGGCGCGACGGCTACGGAGGCGATGCTTGAGGAGGCGATGAAAAGGGGTATCGGAGAGGAGGAGGTCGAGGTGAAGGTTTTACCAGTTGAGGAAAAGGGTAAAGGGGGCGGTTATTGATGGTATTGAACCTCAATTTGAATCTTCTGGATGAAGTTCTCTTACACTCTCGTTCAGCCCTTCCCTATCAGTTTATATCTCACAAGGTTGCACGAGGATTGAAAATCACGCTTTGAATTCCCTCTGTCTCTATCTTTGTCTACATCTCCCCACCCCTCCTATCTCTATGCACCTCACTTCTCTCCGCAGATGATCTAGACTATGCCTTCATCCCTATTGACTATGACAGCTTGGTCGCTCAATTGTAGACTGCAAGTCTGCATCTGGCACATCTGGTATGGAAGCAAGGGCATTGGTATCTGAACATGGGGTTCCAGCGCATGCGGCACTATCTCAAAACTTGCACGTTAGAAGTCTTTCTCCAAACGGGTAGAGTGGGCGAGGGGAAGGAGGGGTGGCTCAGCCGCTCAGACAAGGAGAAATGGCAAAATAGAAAGAGAGGGAAAGTGGAAGCGAACATTGCAACAGAACCAGCTTCTTTTAAGGAGGTTGTTGACCATGGACTTGATCTTGGAGCGCATTGTTGCGGATCTAGTTAGTGGAATTGGATACTTTCTGGGGCCGGATTATCAGCTGTTGGATATTCGAAGGTCTGTTGCTTGTGATTTGTGTGAGCGCTGAACTTTTAGTATCCTGCGATTGATTGGATCCTTGGTTGTATGCTTAATGGGCATGATAAGATGAGGTAGAAGCTCAAGGGGGCCGATTGAGCGAGCTTTTATATCGTCTGAAAAGATCCGGTGGGACCATTGTTGATTCCTATTCAGTTGGAAGGTAGGTTATTCAAACACTTCAATAGATTATGAGGATATCTGTAACAGATACTGATGGTAATTGGATGGTGAATAGAGCAATAGTGCATGCTTAGGAGGGGTTAATTTGTGGATACTATCCGCATTATAAACATGATTACCCAGCCAAGATGTCACTTTTCATGAACGATTCACAGACAGCCGACTTCGGGAAGTTTCTTAACGATAGAGAGATGAAAGAACGAGTCTTGATGAATATTATGCTTGCTGATTGTCTTGCAGGTCTCTGAAAAAGTGCATGAAGCTGCTCAATAAATAACAATACAACACTAGCTGACTGAACCAAGTAACCTTCCAATGCTCAGCATATAAAATATTCGATCTGCAACATGAAATCGGAAAATCAAATCGCCAGATGTTTTTTCATCAGAGCCTCAGTAACGTCAATAATGAAACCATTTTCATCGTACTGCAATTATCTAGCAACCTCCTCAACTACAGCCTCGAAGACCCGACGAATGCGCTTCCTTTCACAGCGCCGCAAATGCTTAATTCGCACCCTTTCCGGCTTTACCCCCAGCAGCTTTCGCAGCTCCAGCCGCGCCTGCAGCACCGCCACTTCCTGCAGCACCGGCAGCACCGGCACCAGCAGCACCAGCAGCACCAGCAGCACCAGCAGCACCAGCGGCACCAGCGGCACCGGCCGCGCCGGCAGCTCCTTTAGCGGCACCCTTTCCACCTCCAGCTTTCAATCCAGCGGCGACAGATCCAACAATTGCGCCAGCGGGTCCTGGCAACGAGCCGGCAACGGCTCCGACAATATTACCGGCTTTGGAGGCGCCATCGCCGCCTTTTGGTGTGCGCACCTCGAGAGTGGATGTACTTCATCATTGTTAGCGCAAGCGTAAGGATAGGATGAGATGATGAGAGAGTCAAGATGCGATAACCAATTGAGTAAAACGGAGAGGATATTTTGAGTGAGTGGCTAGATAGTGGTGACTTACGAATCAATAGGTAAGGCCAAAGTGGTAACCCAGAATAGGGAAGTGACGATGAAAGCGGCTTTTGTGAATTGCATCTTGGATATTATATTCTTTTTGGTCGAGAAATAATTGAAGGGAGGAAGGATACGGAATTAAATGCGGGATATTCGTGCTCGTAATATTATGTCTGGAGTCTTTGAATTAAATGAATATCGCCGCCGATGATGCTTGATGAGTTGCTGATGGGTGATGATGATGGGGGAGAAACAGGATTGCATCTCGCATTTTATACGTCCAGAGAAGCAACCTGGAGATGACATTGTCCTATGTTTACGATCATCGTGTCCATCTCAAAGTTCTGAATCTCCATTTCAATTGCTTGCAAATGCGATGCGAATGGCACATTTCGCAAGAGATGAGACAGCGGGTATAAAAATGACGGCATCCGTTGATACTTGCCAGATACCTCCATAATATTGTCATTCGATTTTTCGACGAGAGCTTTGAGCGGAAACATGAACCTCCTCGAGGTCATGAACGATAAGCTTCGCATGTCCGTAAATATCCACCTTGAATCCAATGAAACGAACGAACAAATGTTGATAAATCTGATCAAACTTCCGATGCGAATCGTCTATTTGTGTTCTCCCGTCTAGTCCTTGTAGTTGTTTCAGAAGATTATTGCGATGTCAAAGTGGACAATATTGGACGAGAAGGGAATTCACTCGAAATCCGCAACTCGATGCAATCGTCCGACATGATTCATCTGATTTATCCATCTCGAAAGCGTGGGGATTATGATTTTACTTTGTTGACTAGTTAAGGAGAAAAGAAAGCTTTGGGTGGATATAAAAGTTGCGATGTGTACCGGACACGTGGATAATCTGGGGTTTTACCGTACTTCGAGGATGCACTGTCTTCACTCAACACAACGAGACATGAAACAACCTGAAGCGAAAGTCATTCGAGCAACAATACGATCAATGTTCAACCGGCTAGGATTTCAAGCGATAATTATGCATTTCGCTACGACGTGCTATGATGACACTTTGGGCATCCTGCCAGCTACCCCTCGATGGAACACGGAGCTGCAAATGGCCAAATGTGCTGAGAAAACCAATACAATCTATCTACTGTATCCTAATTCCACATTTTATCCTGCATGTCCTCCAAAAACAAAACGACAAACGGCAACTTGCAACACGCAGACGGCATACCACAAATACAGCACCAAACCCCCATATACATACCAAAGGTTGGCTGAGCTACAGTTTATGTTAATATTCCCTTAATGCCATGAAAACAAACCGGTGGTCCGATCCAATTGTCCAGCAAGATGGGACCTCGATTATCCTCGTCAACCTTTATCTAGGACCTAAATATCATATTTGTTTTCGATTGAGTCACGGTTGTCTTGGTGGTACTCGTACTTTCCATATAACCTCTGCTACCACGAGGGATCATGCTTTGGCCCGATATGCCGAACATGTTCAAGCCCGGTATGAGCTCATCAATGTCCTCTAGGTCTCGCTTTTTAAGTTGACGGGATTGACGGGATTGACGGGAAGAGGTGGCTGACACAACAGAATCACCCCCCCTAGAAGATGGTGGAGGTCTGACATGCCCGTATGGGACGAGTGCTCCGTTTCTATCATCAAATAACTTGGGGGTAAAACCAGAGATATCTGACTTGGTGGACCCACCATGTCTGTGTTTATTGGAAGAGCTCTTGCGGGAGGCCTTAGAGCTTGCGGCGGTAACACCTGAAGAGGCAAGAGAAGCATTGTCCGATTTGCGGGTAGGAGAAGGGTACCTAGGTTTCACTGTAGAAGCATAGTCTGATTCTGATGGCTGAGGTTGAGAAGTGTGTTGTCGGACAAGTGCCCTGTCTTGACCATGTAAGCGGGAGGAGCCATCAGTCCTCGCGGAAGCACGTGAACCGTCAACGGAATTGGAGGTGCGCCTAGATCCTCTGGTATTCGCTGAATAAACAGAAAAAGGGGCCCTAGTGTCTGGAGGCACCGCATATTCCGGTACCATCTGCAATTTTCCACCTCCAACAATGCTGGTCCTGTCTCCTCTTTCACCATATGGAACAAGGGCATTATGGTCTCCTGCAACTATCGATTCTGCTCGTGGTGGACTGCGCTCTCTATCCCCCGGTCTGTAAGCCGTGTGCCTCGAGTCCCTCGAATCTCTCGAGGCATACGTCCGACCTGATGTGGTGCTCATTCTCACGAAGTTGCGGAAGAGAAGAAGTGATGAGTTGATAAATTATCTAAAGATAACCGAACAATGAACTCGTTTGTTGTTTTATGAATTTACGGGCAAGTGAAGATCTTCTAGAGTAAGTGATTGAATAAAAGTAAAGACACCAACAGTCCGCAGAAACCAACTATATACCCTTCCCAATCACTCCCCAGGCCAGTGGCTGAAAGTCACAGACCTATTTATTCCTTGGTTGCATTACGTATTAGAGCGGTCATATTACCAGCCGTACCAGTATGCATACATCATGTTGCTAAATCAAGCTTAAATAGGTCGGGAGCACAACCATGGGACGTGGTCGATATGGGTTGATTTTACGAACAATTAGGCCGTCGCTATGAAAAAAGTTGGATTTAGTGGATTATGCATGCCTGGAAGCCGAGTTCTGACCTTGGGAAGGAATGCGGTTGAGGGGTGGTCGAGGGAAAGGCAAGGCCGGCTCTGCTGGGCATGTTGTCGCATTGGTAGACGAAGGTGATGTTATTATAGGAATCGGAGAAACTGGGGCTGATCTAATTGGTGCCGATATTAACACACGACGGCAGTCAATAATCTATGTTCTAGACCACTCCTTCGATGGCGGTTTCTTGGGTCGTGCAGTAGCAACAATGTGATTTTGGTCTTCCAGTGACGTGAATTACGAATCCCTTGTATGAACTATGAAAAAATAGTAAATGACGAGCTACGAGTAGTATGTATTCAATTCTACCTTTCGGCAAATTATGTGGTAAATACAGCGATATCGTACTGCTTCAACTGGAACTCAAATTTACCTCCAGCACCTGCGACAACCTTTTTAACCGTCTTCTGAACAACATCTGGTCCACCATACACATTCATGCTATTACCACTCGGGGCATTCAACACGGTCAATGTACCGTGGGAGCCTGCGGATACTCCTTCGAATTCGATGGAGAACGGAATCGGCTGGGTGGTGTTGTAGATCGCGGCCTTGAAGGTGTAGTGGCCGGGAGAGGAGACACCAACGACGTAGTAAGCGGGACCAAAAGGAGAAGAAGAATTGGTTGACGAAGCGACAGTGAAGGGAACGGTTGATTTGAAACGGTTGTTGGAGAGGAGCTGTATATGTTAGTACATGTTACGATCATCAACACAAGGTGAAACACGAATAAACATACCTGAAGTTGATGCCAACTGCAAGAAAGCACAGTCTTTGATGGGTCTGCGCTGAAGGATATAAGATCCGGCTGCAATCAACGTCAGTTATAATTCTATATGTGAGAGATCGATACTTACCGTCCATTGGAAATTGTTTACGTTCTGGAAGCCCGGAGCATAACTTGCGCCAAGTACCACATCGCCGTTTCTTTCCGAACCAAGCAGATAAATCGCTTCACCAACGGCACCGACCCATGAGCCATACGACATTTTAGCCGCATTCCAGTCCACTGGTGCACCATTCGCATTGGGTTGGATAACCGCGTATTCGCCCAATAGGATTGGGTAGCTACGGTTGCTGTGGTCAAACAGTTCGAATTGGGTTGCAAAGTCGTCTGGGCGTAGGTATTGATGGAAATCGGTACCAGAGGTATGAGGCGCACCAACTGAAGCCAAGTCCTGGGTTGACGAAATGATGAGAATATCCGGATAGGCCGCGTGAATTGCGTTGTAGAACATTGGCCATCGGTAAGCAATATAGCTGTCCTCGCCTCCACCAAGGTTATCTTCGTTGCCAATCTCAACATACTTGATTTTCCATGGTGTGGGATATCCAAGAGAAGCCCTGAGAGCTCCATACTTGGTTGATGTATCACCCATTAGGAACTCGAGCTCATTCATTGCATCCTCGACGTATGGTGCAAGGTCTGCTTCGGTCACAACGTCTGGTGGAGTGACGTAGCCTGCGGCAAGATACAAACCTGCCCAGACAGCGAGGATCGGCTCGGCATCCAAGTCTGTACACCACTATAAAGATATTAGCCATGCCATCAAAGCTTTGACTGCAGGGGGAACTTGCGTTCATGTATTCAACCAAACCAAGACCGTCCGTGTTGGTATATCCCCAAGTTCCTGGGCGTCCGGGTCTGTCCTGGAGCGGACCAATAGTCTGGTTCCATGCCCATCGATAATGGAAAGCATCTCCCTCACTTACAAAGGTTAGCCATTTGAAGGGTACTATAAGTGAAGGACATTGTACTCACATATTGTTGCCTCCAGGAATTCTGAGGAAACTTGGGTTCAAGTCTTTCATGGCTTGCATGAGTTCGGGTCGCATTCCGTTTGGACGGTTGTTGTAAGTTGGTGGGAACAAGCTGATGAGGTTGAAGTTTACGGAATTACCGCTATCAAATTCGATAACAAAGCTATTGTTGACGTTGGGAGCGGCAGTCTTTGGTTGTAGCGTGAACTTGTACTCGACCCACGTGAGATTCTTGGAGTTTGAATACAAGTCTGTACTTGCGTAAACCGTGCCGGTCGCGGATACTAGCTTTGCCGTGAACTTCCCATGATATTTTCCCGAGGCCCAGAAGCTCCCGGTGTACTTCTGAGGTTTCACATCTATTCCCCACCACCCAGGGTTGGAAAGGCCAATCTTTTTCGCAGTACTGTTTGTTGTACTGCGAACATTGACTGATGTAGGAAGTGCTGAGGACAATGGCAGTGAGGTGTTTTGCAAGGTCAGTGCAGCACCACCTACAGCTACCCATGGCTCAAGAGTTGAGGGGTATTCTCTGTTCCCTTGGAAAGCTCGATTTTGGATCAGCTCAGCATATATTCCGCCATCGCCTGAATGGCTGATGTCTTCGAACATAAGGCCATATGCAAGAGGAGAGGAGGCATTGCCACCGGACGCGGAGGCAGTGATGTTGATCGCGTTTGCAATGCCGGTGAGGACCGGCAACAAGGCCAAGCCGGTAAACAACATTGTGAAGAACTTGATTTACAGGATGAACTTCACACATCAGGACGGTGCGAGATGATAGTATTTATATTCGGATATACCTTTTCCCATGACGAGCTCTCTTCACTTCTCCACCCCTTAGCCAATTAGGGGGCGGGACCATCATGTTTATCCGCAAAGAAAGGATAGGCAGATATTGACCCGAAGTATGCAGAGCTAGCGGATGGGATGGTTTCCCCCGCATTTTTAAAGTACCGACATCCGTCAAGACTTCTGATTGATGCGCTTCAAAAATTTTAGATGCAGGTCCTGCCTGTGGCGGCCACGAATAGCCTAAACCCCGGGGCAAAACTGGGGTGACGATCTTTTACACCATGGCGGCGAATAGTCAAGTTCCGCGACAGAAGGAAATACAACCAATTTAAACAGCACAAGAAATTGAATTAGAGCAAAGGAATGTGGAGACCAACAACGGCGGAGTTGGTCGGCTATGCAGGACTGGCATCAGCACTGTAGCCTGAATTCCCACCAATAATAGGCTCGGAAAGGTTTATCGAGACTCGACACAGCTAGAAGATTGCTCTAAGTAAATATCGAAGTTCCCTACCGCTCCGCTCACTCTACTTACCTTTAACCTTACATGGGAGGGTCGTCGTTGTATATTGGAGAAGAAAAGTTGCAAGGCGGTTTTCTCATGCTAGAAAAGCTAAGGGCACCACTGAGAATTTCGAAAGTTCGCACAGCAGCTGCAGAACCAACTGACTGCGACTTTGCTATCGTATCGAAATGAGATCTCTTGAAACCAGAGAGACGCGTAGAGCCGCAGCACACAGCGGAAGCGTGGAATGATTTCTGTGTGGCATAGGCGCACCTTCGAGAAGGGCTCCGAAGCTTAAGGCCAGGAGGCTCTGTTGGCGGCCGACCAGGCAGGATTAACACCTGCTCGCATGCATCCGCCTTGAAACTGGGAAGAAACCGAGATAAAAGTTCCACATCGCGTGCAACGAACAACGTGGATGTGAGGATATACTATAAGCTCGAGGAGATACTAGTAACAAATTGATGTTACAGGTCCCCGCATGTTGACAGGTTGACAGGCGAGACAGGGACAAATTTAGCGTGTCTTACTTAAGCTGCGGGAGTGCCCGTTCGGCGAAAAGAGGTGCTTTCCCCCCCACGAGGTTGCAATGACAGCAGAAGCTCACGAAGATAGCAACACAACGTTCGTCGAATTGTTTGGCTTGATCAAGCAATGATGTCGCTTGTGTTTTTATATCTTCGTTTTTGCTTCGTTTTTTTACACTGATGCTCATGGTTTCTTTTGGGCTCGTTTGCTTATTGCGTGCATTGCTTTTCCAAATTCACCTTCTTTGCCCACACATCGATTAGCTTCGTTCCCCCAGATATCGCGAACAACAGCTACCACAGCATTCAATTGTCTATTTATATCGATTCTACATCAATTGGCACGAAGATCTGGGTTAATGCAGCGTATGATTAGGCATCATTTATCGTTTTCGAATCCCTATTGGGCACGGCCGACAAGGTCATCCCATTGCGACGCAGCTTCCCGCTCTCACCCCCCACTACGAATCTGCAGAGCCTTATATCAATTCAGTACAAGGACTACACAAACGAGAAAAGAAGAATCACAGAAAGTAGGAAAGAGATAGGAAGCAGAAAGAGAGGCTCAATGATCAAGAGGGCTTCGTTATCATGTCTACAACACCAAGTACTCCGCGGAAACGGCAAGACCCGGCAAGAATCACATTAGACATCAACACCTACATCGGGATATTCCAGCGGAAATGGGATTTACAGATAAAACCGACAACTTCCACTGACTCGCCAATGGCTCGACAGGCACGCTTGAGGTCCGAAGAAGATCGTATTATCGATGAAATCGTCTCCAGAATCAGATACCTGTATCACAAGAGTGAGGCTCGAATTAACTGCGCCGTGGAGTTATTCAACGAAAATGCACATAAGCTATACAGTGGTTGGGTCTACAAAAAGAATGCGGAAGGAGGGGTGATTCCCGAGAAACAACGAAATAAGCCTACGAGACTCATGTCTGACGAGCGTATGCAGATGTTGCAATGCTTGCGAGGTATATTGGCCGAAGAAGCACAAAAAGTTCAGTCGACCTCAACAACACCTTCATTTGAACGGTTTCTTTCAAAAAGCACTCCCACGCCTAGCATTGCTCGTTCTGCGCTTCGGTCAACTCCCAATGACGCCCCAATTACTATTTCGATTACTCCTACCTCGAAGCTCCCAAACTCGAAGCTCGAAGCCAAGCGTTCACTGGAGGAATTTGCAGACTTGGATTCAAGTATGAAGAAAGCAAAACGACCTAATATGAGCCATGCGTACGGAGATCCTGCTATGCCTCCACCCAAGTTCAATAACTCTCAATCGCAGCGACCGAGAACCGAGCAGACCCGAAAAATTGCTCTCGCAAGTGCGAACACCAGTTTTGCGACCACTGTCTCGAGCATCTTTTCGCAGCAGTCACAATCCGTTTCCAGTACACAGGAGACCGAGCCAGATACTGATACCATCAAGTTACGTGGGGCAAGTTCGGCATGGACTAAGCAATCTCTCGTGGAAACTGAAGAAGTCAGGACTCAAAGTTCTGAGCACTGGGGTAGCAGCCTAGCTACCGACGATCTCTTCGAACTTGATGCCTTGGAAGAGGATTACGTTCGCGAGAAGAGATCATATGATTGGCTGGACCATGTCTTCCGTGAGTAGCTAAATTAGAAGTACACCACCATACCGATTTTTGTTTGGCTGACTTCTGTTACTCTCAACATAGCATATACGCCAACTTGCCTCAAGGAGGCGCCGATATTCGTAGCTTACGAAATCGTTCGTGTTCTACTCTTTACCCAAGTTCCCATGGACGAATTCAACTTTCCATACGTTGACGAATGGCTCGATTATGATGTGCTATGGAGTTTCTTGAGAAGGTTGCCAGCTTTAAGTGATAAGAAATTTCCTGAACGATGCGAACAAGAAGCTTGGAATACAGCCAAAAATGGGTACAAGCTTGGCTTTCGTGGCGTGGTCTTCGCAGCTTCATTACGTCTCTCTCCAAACGATCCTGTATCTCTATTCAGCCTAAAACTACAGCCTCTGAAACTGGATTACTCCCATCGACTCGAACGGCGATTCGGCAACGATCGATTTCTGGAATTGGAGGTACCAATCATTGAAGGTAGGACACAATCACACAATTCCTCAAAATCAGGGCCAAATGTCTGGCAGTCTCTCATAGACTGGTTAGTGGATGCCGATCATCGACTATTAGGTAGGAGGTGGAAAGCATTCTTCGTGAAACCGAAAGAAGACAGGAAGGGCGACAAGAAAAAGAGATCGAGCTTATTGAAGTCAGAATCGGACGGATCGGATGCATCGAAAGCATTCCGTGTATACCTTTTCGCTACCGATGGAATTGGTATTTCGAAAGCAAGCTCTTCTAAGAAAACCAGTGGCCACGTAGCGATGAAGGTGCAAGGATTGCTCGATTGTATTAGGCCTACTCAAGAAAACAGTCACCAACCTTACACCAAGCTATTTGCAAGAACCGCCCTTGGTATGCACTCGAGTTCTCTGCTGTTATCTTAATGTTGACCTTGTGAAGCTCTTTCCCGAAACTCGGCTACCGTAACCGTCAAACGTGAACAGATCAGGTACAGGAAAGATTTTAAAGATACTGAAACTGAGTTGGAGGACATGACAGATGGTGCTGGTCGGATGTCAAGAGCCCTTGCAGAGGCAGTGGCAGACATGCTCGAGTTGGGATATCGACCTACTGCATTTCAAGGGAGATTCGGCGAGGCAAAGGGATTATGGACCGTTGATCACGATGACCACAGCGGCGAAATCTGGATCGAACTGTTCCATTCACAATGCAAATGGGTGCGCAGCAAGAATCGGAGCGCCGCGCTAGATCATCCTTCTAATCGGACCTTGGAAGTGGTAAATTACTCAACTCCATTAAAGAGCGCTGATCTTAATACTCAGCTTCTTCCAATACTCGAGAATCGAACAAAGAAGCCACGGCTTATGAGAGATTCGATATGCCAGATGCTTGAAGAAGGTTTAGAACAACAGGTTGAGATACTGATAAGATCTTTAGAGACTCCTCAGTCCCTTCGTGCGTGGGTTCCTTCAACAAACTCTTCCATTCAAGATAGGCTTAAAGAAGGAGCCGTTGCCTATCGGGCAGGACTACCCGTTAAGCTCAACGAGAGGTTGAACTTACTTTTGGACGCTGGTTTTGACCCCCAAAAATTGCTCTATATGAAAGAACTTGCCAGGGCTGCCTTCAAATATAGATGCGAGGAACTGAAGGAAAGGTTGAACATTACAGTCAGCAAGTCAACATATGTATACATGATCCCGGACTTTTGGAAGATTTTAGAACCGAACGAGGTTTACCTTGACCTATCTAGCTTTGTGGATAATATGTCGAAATTCTCTGGTACGCTTTTGAAGAACGTTGACGTATTGGTAGCAAGGAACCCGGCACATTATGCGAGCGACATACAGCGTGTCACTGCTGTGTGCAAGGAACAATTCGTAGGCCTTCGAGATGTCATTGTTTTTTCCACCAAGGGCAAACCATCCCTGGCGGCTAAACTTTCAGGTGGAGATTATGATGGAGATATGGCTTGGGTTTGCTGGGATAACAGGATTGTGGACATATTCGAAAACGCTGAAGTGCCTTCCCCCTTGCCTGATCTAGTCAAGGAGGGCTTCATAATCAAAGACTCGACGAAGTATGCGGATCTGGTTAGAGGACACCCTGATCCGGCTTCCATTTTCTTGCGCAAAAGTTTCGAGTTCAACATGCGTCCAAGCATGCTGGGAATCTGTACGTCTTTTAAGGAAGATGTGGCCTACAAGTATCCTGATCTCAACTCGAAAGTACTCATTTTTTTGTCGACTTTACTCAGCAACCTGGTCGATCAAGCAAAACAAGGGTTCATATTCGGAGAGCCGCAGTGGCAGGCCGTACGGAAGCATATCATTGCGACCACAGGACAGTTACACAAGCCGAAGTATAAGATGAAAGAAATCGCATCTAGGCCAACGCATATTCTCGACTGGGTGGTCAAGGTAGCCCATGTCACAACAGAGAGGCTGCTCACCGACTTCCATCAAAGTATTAAAGATCCTCCTCAGTGGGATGATGACCTTGCAAAATTCTACTCTTATGCGAGAAGACAAAAGGAAGTTGAGTGGAAGTCGCTTTTAGATGACCTTGATAAAGACATAGAGGACGTCAAGCTGCTGTGGGACAATCATTGGGGCTCACGACACAACGCCAAGGGCTTGGTTGATGAGGAGAACCGACCAGATTTTGGTCCAATCCTTGAAGCATGCTTTGAAAAATACAAGTCAATTCGACCTCGGACGGCCACCATAGTATCGCGTTTACTTCTCAGCCATGTCTCCGCGCCTGACTGCTCACAATGGGAACTTCTGAAGGCTTCAGCACTCTTCGCTTCGTACTCCGAGTCTTTTGTATCAAAGTTGGTATGGTGGATGGCGGGTAGACAGTACGCGCATATAAAGGCTCAGAAGAAAACAGGCATGGTTTCAGTTGCACCACATATGTATGCGATGTTGAAGGCAAATACGATCTTTGTCAAGCAACTGAGAGCAGAAAAACACGACCCGGAATTCTGGGAAAATGCGGGCGCAGTGAATGCGCTAGATGTGGATTTTTTAATGAATGATGACTGAATCTAGGATACCTTGTATAATTAATTTATTAGGAAACCGTGGATATGGGACAGCGTTTTGGAATATTTGGTATCATGACCCATCAGTGGTCAGTCAGTATATCCTACATATGATGAATCAACCTCGTGTTCCTCTTCGGTATACTTACCATTGATGGAAATAGTTACGCCACTACAGGATATCTACAATCTAACTTCATAATGCTCTTCGCAAATGTGATCATCACTTGTCGTTCAAGCACAAGCTCCTGTACAAAACAATACTGAGGAACAGCCCCGCTATTTCCACCACACTTTCCAAACTCCTACACTACACGCATTCTCACCTAATGGGTGAAGAAGGGGCAGCGACACAGCTGATAGCTTCTTCATCTAGAAATACAAGCGCAGATTTCATCGCAGCTCCTAAGAAACCATCCATAAGCGCCTAGTGCCTGTCCTCCATGGACTTCCAATGAGGTCCCCAGAATCCTGGGCGAAATCAGACACGGTCATGTTGGGGTCAAAATTTTTAAGCCCTTTCTTAATCTAGAAGGTAAATGCAATTGCACAGGATTTCCAGATAACTTAAGTCATAGGTCGTATTTGCAAATTGGATCCTCTTTCATTGAGCTCGTTATGTATCCACGTTCTCTTTGGAAGTCAAGGGTCTTCTCAAACCATCTTCTAGAGCACATTATCATCTGAACTATTTAGCTCTTGATCGCTGGCGAATGATATGTAGAAATAGAAAGGTGCTGGGGTGCTGCTCTTTTCCGTGATGACTTCCTGATTAGATCGATGGCTGGCAGGTCAATATATTCAACTATGGTCCTAGCAAAGGCCTAGTTAAGTATCTCGAGAGAAAGGAACTAATTAGGATATCCAGGCAGGGGCGGTCGCTGGTTCCTCAACGGTCCGGAACGGCCTCGCTTCCATCATAAGAAATGAATCTTGATGGTCTAGATGGTTAGACACCGGGTATTTATTTGAAGGTTTCGCTCCCTCTCGTATCACTTCTCACATTACACTACTTTCAACTCATACTTAGAGCGAACAGCACGAACCGCACACCACAAAGCAAACTGAAATACTCCTTTTACATTACAGGCACCGAGGAACAAACCCCCACTATACACACAATGCCCAGCACCCCCTGGCAAACACCCAAGAAAGTCCAGCCCAAGCCGAAAAGCACACATGCGCAGTGCAATCACGATGGGCCACATGGACATACCGTCGTCGACCCGCCAAAGGAAAAGAACAAGCCACCGAAAACTGCTGGCGTGAAGTCGGGATCAGGCGGCACCGTTCATTCTTGATCAATAGCGCCGTCCGAGACGGATACAATGAAAAGATTTTGATCTAATCTCAGCACAAAGAGAAGGCTGATTTATTTGGCGATGATTGCACGAAAGTTGGTTGAAGGTAGTGGGATTTTTGTTTGGGAAATGGATAGATTGTTTTTGGCTTTTGTGCTACGTTCGAAAGGAGATGCTAGGAGTTGAAGATTAGGAGTTGAAAGTTGGGAGTTGATAGTGATGGAATATATATATCTATCCGAAACTAGGGGAGGCAACTGGGAGTCAAATTCTAGTTACTTGTTCTGGATACAGTATATATATATATAAACAGAACCACCAAGTTATAGCATTCATTTATATACATCCAGAATACATGCTTCTTTCTTTCTGTTCTCTCAATAATACGCTTTCAAATATTATATTCCTGTTTACTTTCATTTTATTCCTATCTACTACATCATCGCTCATCTTCTTAATTTATATAAAATTATATCATATCTCCAGAAATCGATATCAATCTCCTCACTTTCTCATCGATGGAGAAAAAGAAGAGTGGAATGTATGAATGTCTTCTGTCTTTAGTATTACCGTCCTATACTGTGTATACTCTTCAAACTGCTATCTACAGCTGTATGATCTTACGTTCATCTTAAGGCCAAGGCCAAGGCAAACTCCCACTTCTCTCCTTGACCCTGTTGATAGGAAACTAGATATTCTCTCCTTCTCTTCTTCTTCTTCTGGTCCTAATTCTTTACGCGAGGTCCTATCTCTTCACCGATGATACTACGTATAATTTACTATATCACATCGTATCCGTATACACCAACCAACCAACGCCCAATCAACAACTAACCAACATCCAACCAACCGCACACCTAACCATCCTTTCCTATGCTGGTTTCTCAAGCATATTACTATTCTAGGCCTACTCACCTGCGTAGTATCAATATCACTCTCGGTCCTACCCCTACTCCTCTCCTCTCCCTATCTCCCATACTGCCACTACTGCCACTATCCTCACCCCTCCCTCCCTACTTCTTTCATCTCCCTCCGTCCTCACCTCCCCCCTCGCATCCTCACCTCCCCCATACCCATACCCATCTCCCCGTTTCTGCCTCCCCCCCAGCCCCACTCCCCACCCCCAACCCAACGGTCCGGCGCCACCAAACCTCAGCTCCGTGTCCCGTGCCGTGCTGATGTCCATCCATTCTTCCCGCTCAGCTTTCCTCAGCCCTAAACGCCCGTTTACGCCCCTTTTGGCTAGGTGTATACAGCACAGCAAGAGGACTAATTATAGATGTAACTTTCACGACAACGTCGGTAGCTTAACGAGGTTTGGATGGAGCTAGGGGTATGGGCAAAAGAGAAGGGGAGGGAAAGAGGAGTGGAATAGAAAGAGGGAAAAGGGAATTCGGATTGGATGATATGGATGGACAAAAGGCCGCGAGATAGATAGATACTTGGATAAATATTGCATTTTTCTTCAATTTCAGTCCCAATCTTAGTCCAATAGATTTATATTTATATTTATCATTCACTGCCTGGTATTGATTGTTTCGTCTGCCTCCTCGCTCATTCATCAATCAGATCACAGAGAAATGATATGAAAAGAAGTAGTAAGTATATACATTAGAGCTCTCTAATTCCTCTTTTCTCTCTCTCCTCTTCTCCTCTCCTCTCATCTCCGCAACCAATCCCCCACCCCCCAGAGCCAGAATCCAACCCGCTCCAGGCCGCGGCGCACGCCCAAATACTCGATGCTGCTGTATGTACATGCTCGCTGTAGTAAACCCCACGATTTTATGCACCCCTCTGCCCATTCTCCCCTTTTCCTCGTTCTGTTTTCATATTCTTCGTCTTCGTTCTCATCTTCATCTTCATTCTCATCCTTTAATCAACCCAACCACGCACCATATTATGCAAGACATATTCACTTCCCGCTTTCCCCCATCATCAAGTCCCACCCATCCCGTCCCGATGCAGAAACGTAGATACCTCCCTGCGTCCCTTCAAAGAACAGGAAAAAAGAAGTCCTTAAATGCCCGTTCCATTCCGTAAAAAATAAAATGAAAACCCTAACCCCCTCCCCATACCCCCAACCTCAGACGCCAGATTAAACATAAAATAGTTAGATAAGAGTTATGCGTTGCTGTAAGGGAAACCAAAATGTAATAAAAATATGCTAGTAACACAGTATGCTCCCGTTCCGTTCTCTTCCTTTCCTTTCAATCCGTTTCAGGGTTACGCACCGGAAAGGAAAATGAGAGAGATGAATAATATACAAGAGGAGAGCAGAGTGCTGGAGATAGAGGAGGAAGAAGACGGCGCGGACGAAACGTAACTCGAGGCGTAGTGCGTTTTGTTGACGTTTTTCATGGGCTCCGGACAGAGGGTTGTGTTGACGAGGAGGGAGCCAGGGATCCATACCTGTGGGGAGGGGTTTAGTGGATGTTTGTGAGTAGGTGTGGAAGTTACGAATGGAGGGAGTTGGGAATAGAGGGGCATGGGAATGGAAATAGGGATAAAAATGGCAAACATACCTGCGGCTCTCCCTTCGTCAACTTAATATTAATCTCCCCACCTATCCCCGCCGTCTGACTTTGACAGCTCAAAACCTCAATCACCAAAACCGACGGACTGAAGCCCGTGTCCCCTACATAATACGGTCCCACATCATTACCTTCCGACCCAACATTCGTCAGCGCCGTCACTACACTATGAACATTGCCCTTCCTCCACACCAACGCGTCGTTCTTGGTGTAGATAATTGACGCCTTGTATGCCCAGTAGGGTGACCAGTTCGAGTAGTTCGTTGCAATCATGTAGTTATTCACTGCGCTGCGCGCTGTGTTCAACGTCTTGACGTACTGGTACAGCGTCGATGTCTTGTCGTACCCAGTCGGGTTAAGCCACAGCGCCGCACGATTCTGGGGGTCATTTGCACCCGCGAAACCTTGCTCCGCACCGTAATAAACCACAGGAATACCATCCGTGAAGAAGTCATACACAAGAGCGTTTTTGCCCTGCGACAGATCAGCAGAATACCACGCGAAGCGCGCGACGTCGTGGTTCTCGCTGAAGGTGCCCATGATGGTGGTGTCGTGGCACTCGCGCTCCACGGCGGCGAACTGCGAGCCCAGCGGCTCCATGCTGTTGGTGGAGTTGGCGAGGATCGATGTGATGTAGTACCAGGAGGGGTAGTTGAGCACGGTGGTGAGCGCGTCGACGGCCCAGAAGCAGGCGGCGAAGGGGTCGGCATCGAATACTTCGCCCATGGCGAAGGTGCCGGCGGCTTGTTGCCAACTGGGCCAGAAGGGTTTGTCGACGTGTTTGGCGGCGTCGACACGGAGTCCGTCGACTGGGGTTGGTGTTAGTATGGTGAAGGGAAGGCATGAAAAGACATCTTGAGCGCAGCGAGCATTTGGTGTTTGGAGGCTTTGCCCATATGGAGAAGAAGTTCATGTGATGGGAAAGTACTTCATCCCATTCTAGAAAAAAACAAAATATTGGGGAACGGGAGAAAATCCGGGGAAGCCAAGACACATTGAGCAAGGGGGGTGGGACATAAAAAGAGTACTAACGTGAATAATTGGCGACCATTTCCGTGACCCAAGTGTCCCAAGTGTTCTTCACGAAATCGGACTCGGTGTCGAGATCAGCGAGCGCGACTATGTCGTCGCCGAGCCAGCAATCTTGCGCGTTGGTATTGTTGCCATAGTCGGAGATATAGCAGAACGGATGGAAGTACTCTTTCTTGTTGAAAGGCACAAACATGGAGTAGTCGGTTTTGGCGCCCGGTCCGGGATATGCTACGTCGTTGATGACCACATCTATCATTAGGTACTGGTTGTAGTGTTAGTGAATGAAATGAAGGGGGTGAAGCTGGGGTTGGTGGGAGGTGAGATGCGATGCAATGCTTACCATGTCGCGATCGTGGAGGGCCTTTGACAACGCTTTGAGATCGTCTGGTGTCCCGAAATTCTTATTCGTTGTGGTGATATCCTGCGTCCAGAATCCATGGTAGCCCTCACCGTATTCTGTAGTTTCGTTGATGTTCTGTACCACGGGAGAAATCCATATCTAGGTTTGGGTACAAGCCATTTGGTCAGTGCAGTTCAGCTCGAGGGAAGGATTTGGAAGAACGAGTTCGCGACGCATGAGTGGTACAATATACGACCAGGCAGAAGAATTGATCCTCGGACGGGACAGAAGTGAAGCGGAAGTTGAGGAGCTGGAAAAGATTCGAAACTCACAGCTGTAAATCCCATATCTTGGATGTAATCCAGCTGATTTATGATCCCTTGAAATGTACCTCCACAGTACAATTGAGCGGTTGTATTACATGGCGAGGAAGTAGAGCCATCCGTTCGGGCAAAGCGATCTGTGATGATTTGATATATGGAGCGACTTCTCCAGTCGTCTGCCGTGGCAGCGTTTGCGGTTTGTGTGAAGAGGACTTGGACGGATAACAAACAACACAAGAGCCACGAAAAAGAATTAGAACGAGCAACGCCAACACCACCCAAAGACCTTGAAACGAGTGCCGTCGACTTGGTCGACGTGGTCAACATGATTGCGAATCCGCCACTATTCTCACTGTGTGTCGCGATTGATAGGAAGAAGAGAAGGCTGAACTTAACCCACACACCCCAAGTCAGCGTTTCCTTTTCCTATTTCCTTTTCTTTTGTTCGGTTTGACGCAGATAGGCAGATAGGAAAATAGAATTGATAGCGAACAATGAGAACACTGAAATGGGTGCAACGATGCGGGTGACGAGTTTGGAGGAGAGATTGGGACTGCTTGGCATATGTGGGCGTCCTGGCGCTACATCTACATATGGTTTAGATTCTGGCAATGCTCCCCCTTGTGCTACTTAACGGTCTGGCTTTTGTGCTGTTCCCGGAAGATTTGGCCCAGCAGATCTTGGTTGTTGCGGTGCAAAAATGTCGGGTCCAGTTCGCGGTCAACACTGTCTGATCGATGATTGGTTCAATTGGATAATCATGCAACAACGCTGTGCCGAATGGAGCGCAAATGGAATGGAAAGCCTGCTCCACCAGCCAGAACAGCCCCTTCACTTCAGACATTTTGGTCCATATTTGGAAGTCATGTGTGATGTGTAGTAATGGTGGCACAGGAGACTGAATGGTGGCGCGGGGAACTGATGGAAATTGAACAAATTAGATGTTCGTATATGGACCAGAGTCGCGTGGGATGTCGAGAATCCCCGCTACAAGTAATTTAAAATCCTGTGCAAGACTTTTCCTTGGCAAGCATAATGGTAAGGATGCCGGTGTGGTGAGGGAGCAGTGGTATGGATGATGGGTCTCGAAATGGAAATGGAAGGGTTATGGAAAAGAGGAAAAAGGGGGGACGGGCCATCCGAACATGGATTTTGCACGTAATTTTGGCTGCCACTTGCAAGAACGGTTAATATGTGGTCCGAGGGCATTGGAGATTGGAGATTGGAGATTGGACGGATTAGACCTTGAGATGGATAATGATGGGACGGACGATGGTTGGCCGATAAGGGAATGGGATGGGGAATCGGGAGATGCTATGCTGTTCTCTTCGACGATGTTGTCTGGCGCAGTGGGCGAGTTGAGTTGGAGTTTTGTTGTCATTTGTTGTTCTTACGATGATAACTGTTTGTTGTGGTGGCTGCTGGTGTTATCATAGCAACAACGCTACCGATTAGCTGGCAGTGAGTACAGTAGTGGTGAGTAGCGTGGGCAAGTAGTGGACGGTTGGTAAAGTAACTTAAAGCAAAAGTAAAGTAAAGTAAAGTAAAGTAAAGTGCCAGTGCCAGTGCAGTCCTGCACATGATGATACGGTAATCGGCACAGACAACGGCGTTAGTAATTGTCGTTCGGTCGGACGCAGATTCTTGCTGGAAGAATGTTCTTCGCCGAACGACCTACTACTTGGAGAGCTTCGGTGCTAACCTTATTACCATATAGCGTCGGTCCTTGAATTGGGTTTGGGAAATTGGTCCGTGTTGGAGAAAATTAGCCAGGGGAAAGTAAAGCAGGCAAGTCAGGCAAGTCAAGGAGTAGGACAAGGAGCCAGTCAAGCAAATCAAGCAAGTCAAGAAAGTCCGTCAAGCAAAGCCCTCAAGCAAGTCAAGCAAAGTCAAGCAGGTGCAAGCAAAACCCAAGCACCAGCGCACTGTTCACATACAGAGTACAGTTCTCGTACAGTTCTTCGTACTGTAGAATCCGCAGCTTCTAAATCTGTAGATCATCGATCTTTTGAATGGGTCTCCGTTGGGTCTCTCTGCTGGCCTTTTACTTGATTGAGAGACAGGTCGGAAGGCGGATAAACAGGGCTCTATTCTCCATTCAGCCAAAAACCCAAGTATTTGTATCTCTCCCGAGGTTCTTGCGAACAGTATGCGGTTTCTATGAGTACGGTACCCAATTTTCGCTCGTGTTCGTCGAACGCTTCATTCAATAATCGCATCCAGTTGGGGATAGTGGCTAATGGCTATATGTAAGAAATAGCGATGCCATGCGATGCGATGCGATACTGTAGCATATTGTAGCGAGTCGCGAGACCGAAGCCCCTCTGTGGACCCGGTTTCAAGGAAGATTCTACAGGTACAGACAGGTACAGACAGGTACGAAGGCATCACCGCCTTCATGGGATTGATTTCACGGTTCCATAGTCCCACAGATTATCGTATTGGCCTTTGCTTGGAGATGCCCATCCATACATTTTCCACTTTTCGCAATCCACTCTTGACGGCATCATGTTAAGCTTGATTTGCCGTGCGATAAGGTTGCCAGAGAACAGGCGGAATTAAGACAGTCGGGAGAGGTCGGAGGTCACCGAGCATCCTGATGGGTCAAGCTGGAACCTGAGGTGGTCTACTTCTATGATGTACGAAGTATGAAGTATGTATGAAGTATGTGTGTATTCTGTTCTGCTCTGTTCGATGAACGCATAATCCACAAAGACACCGACATCAAAGGAGAAGGCGAAATGAACACGAGAGACTTTCAATGCCGACTTTCCGCCTGGGGTATATATTATATGGACGAGGGAGAAGTGAAGAAAATTATTCGCTGCTGTAGGAAATGAACACCGACAAATGCATGATGAAAGGGGTCCGATTGAATTATGTAGTCAGTAGTGAGTCGCGGAATGTGCGGATGCAGGAACCCAGGGACAGGGCCATAGAGAAGCTTTTGGACGCGTCGGGAGTCGGGACGTCGTAGGCTCGTACGGCGTTGCAATACGAGGTATATAGTTTGATGGTTGAGGGTTGGAGATGTTGGTTGGCTTTATAGTCGAGGTGAGGGATTGAGGCAGGGGAGAATGCGGTGCGAAGGCACAAAAGATGAGGAAATCTGCATTTCCATCTTTATCCCCCCACGAAATAGGAAAGTCGCATCACAACAGGATACATCTGGGCAAGTGGAGGTGGGACGCCGTGGGAACTTGGGAAGGCATATCATACATATCATAGGAACCACACAGGAGAATTCTTTGCAGTATGTCCAGACTCCAGAATAACGGACAGAATGTAACATTACAGTCAGGGAACATCTTTCCATAATTCATGGCTGTCCTTGCTGGTGAAGAGAAAAGAAGAAGACGAGCATGGGTGATGATACGGCTATTGCTCAGATGAGGCTAGGTGGTAGTTGCTGATTCATCCACCACTCGATCACACCTTTCCATACGAGGTTTAAAGCCCAACTCTAAAGTATCGTTGGTGTGTGCGTAATACGGTCTTTCGGCCATTCATATTATTGCATCTCCGCCACACCTTAATTGAACGTATCAATGTGAAGCATTTGGGTCCACAAACCAACCCGGGCGTTGTCTCCCAGGTCTAGATACTGCACTCTGTACCTTGCTTATCTTTTCTTCGACGCAGTACCAAAATACACTCTGCAGGCCCAAGTTTGGCTTCCAGCGAACACGTCAGGTATTTGTCAGAACCAACACTTGGGTTTGGAGGTGAAGGAGGTGAAGAAGTGAAGAAGGTGAAGAAGAGAAGAAGGTGAAGAAGAGAAGTTTGAGAAGTCATGAGCTGCAGTGACCGAACGATGGACAGATGGACGGACTGATTGATAGACTGATTTGATCGATTGATTGATTGAGCGCTGGACATTGGACAGAGGGGTGAGGAAAATCAAGCCCAAAAATGATGAAAACAGGGTAAAGCTTTTCATTGGTTTAACCTCAACGCCCGCCCTCAGATAGTGACGCATCAACTAACTGGTCTGATTATCCCCCAAAATATGCAGGAATATGCAGGATAATGTGAGCAGTGAGCAGCGAGCAAAGGGGCTGGCCTCGTCCCATCTCGAGCGCTTGAGAATAGCAGTTTGGCGAAGGGCCAACGGCTTCGCACCGCGCCGTCTGGAAACTTCGTGCCTCACGTCAACATACGGAATACTACGCACTCCTTATGTTCGATAAGGTTTCTCCTCGCCCCGTCAGTGGTACAGTACCCACATCAACAACCAACGGTGAGGTGTTGGTTGGTACCAATATTTACGAAGGACTCAGGACCAGGACTCCAGCGCACGAATCGCCGACTCGCAGGTCTAAGACTCAAATCCAGCCCTCCTGTCATATGATTCAGATATCGTGTTTGAACTTCTACCTTAAGGTAAATGCTCGGCCGTACTATGGCACGCTTTAGCTAACTCTGCTCGGGTACCTACCTAAGAGAGAGGCTAGGTGCGTTTACTGACCCCTTCACACTACTTCACGAAGTACTTCGTACAGTACATGATCGGTCGCCCTTCTATTACCGACACAGAAACTCGCTAGCCAAAAATAATCTGTTCGTTATCAGGCGGGATTTCAGGCCGGTCTGCAACAGCAAAAAATTCTCGTATCTTCCTCTGGTGCAATTCCGCATCCTGGACCCAGTAGTGCGCACACACACCCACACCACGGAGAAATACCCCTGCTTCAGCACTCAGCCTTTATCTGGCGAAAGTCCTCGTCTCACCAATCACCATTCCGAACTCTCGGTAAGGAAGGCGGCTGCAGATCCTGGTCGCTTTTCACATACTCGTTAAAGTTAAGGCTGTGAAGACTGTAGAGTTATTGAGATTACTTTCTGGTAACACGAAACACACGCCAAGTGATTGCACTTGCACAGGCCTGCCGGCAAGCCACTTGCCTTGATCCAGGATGCCACATTCAGTCACTACCTCCTTTTCCCTCCATCATCGCGTGCCGTCTCATTGGCTGCTTTCCTCAAACGGAGAATTACTGTGGGCACCCGCGCACCCACGCACCCAGGTCCTGAGAATAGCGCAGCACTGAAGAAAAGAAAATGAATCCGAGCAGGCTCCCCACTGCCAGTACCATCTGTCGACCTGCTCTGCCCAATGACGCCCTCATGGCTCCATCCTTGCCCCTCCCAGGGCTTTGTGTTTTGCACGAATGCATAGAAAGCTCGTGTTTAAACGTGCCATTTACTTCCTTATTCGGGCCCGCCGTTTCCCACTTCAGCATGGCGCAGGATTAAAAATATGCCGTGTCAACTTCTGGACGGTAAGCTTTAGGCATCCGGTGTGCTCAGGATAGTAAGATCGTCTTCTAGGGGTGATTGCTGAGAATTGTGTCCTTAGTGTCGTTGACATGGACCGTTTGAACTGATCTGCTTACATCTTTACTTCAGCCTCCATCTTCCGTCCAAAGTATCTCATCCCGCTATATACATTTTCCTCTCCTGCATTTCTGTTTGTTGTCAATCTGCAGTTTGCACTTTGCAGTCGACTCCCACGTTCGTTACTCTATTCCCCCCACCCGTTGACGGCCCGTTCTCTCTTACTGTTGTGTCGAGGAAGAAAAAGACCACTTGTACTGGGATTACTTATCTTCAGACACATCATACGAGCTTACTCACAAGTCTTGGGAACATTTGCCTCAATCCTATTAATACACTGCTGGGCCCAGAGGATTGTTTTGAAGAACTTAACTTACGATTTCGACGAATTTTTTGGTACCGGGGAGCGATTCATGATTTCGGCCACTTGAGTATTTGGTCGCTTTCTTTACGATGGTCGCCCCGTGGGTTATCCTGTGCGGTGCGTTGTTGAGTACACAGGTCGACGCCTTGCGCTATGATCCGAAATATGTGGGCTACAACCTGAACGAGAACAAGACGGCGACATCGCCTTTTGATTACGCTGGAAGATGGGACGATGACAATGTATGTGGAATTCCTTCCTCCTTGGACTTTAACTGCGGTTTAGCATGCGGAAAGACTGACTTAATATCCTCAAACAGCACACATTCTTCCCGTCTCCCAAAACTTGGCGGTTTCCTTTTTATTCATTCTTCTTGGACAAATTTGTGAATGGAGATCCAACGAATGATGATATTAATGGAACACATTTCGAGCACGATGTTATGCAAACGCAGTTACGGCATGGAGGAGATCTCCAGGGTCTCATCGACAGTTTAGATTACATTCAGGGAATGGGAGTGAAGGGCGTCTACATTGCTGGTAGTCCTATGATTAATATGCCATGGGGTGCAGATCAATACTCGCCGTTGGATCTTAGTCTTCTGGATGCTCATTTTGGAGACATGGACCTATGGAGAAAAACCACACAAGCCATCCATGACAGGGGGATGTATGTGATCCTCGACAATACCATGGGTACATTGGGTGATTTGATCGCTTTTGAAGGCTATCTGAACTCTTCGACTCCATTCACTTTGACGGAACACCACGTACTGTGGCGTGATCCTAATCGACGATATCTGGATTTTGAGTTTAGTGACAAGTACAACGACACTTGCAACTATCCTAGGTTCTGGCTTGATACCGGATATACTGTTAAGGAAGATGTCACTCATCTTATGAAAGGGTGTTACGACTCTGAATTCGATCAGTATGGAGATACTGAGGCCTTCGGTGTCTTCCCGGATTGGCAACGTCAATTGTCCAAATTCGCCTCCGTCCAGGACCGTTTGAGAGAATGGGTCCCATCTGTCAGAACGAAAATTGAGATTTTCAGTTGTATGATGATCCAGCAACTCGACATTGATGGCATGCGTGTGGATAAAGCAACTCAAATTTCGGTGGATGCTCTCGGAAGCTTCAGTCATGCGATGCGCGAATGTGCGCGGGGTGTCAACAAGACGAACTTCATGGTTACCGGTGAAATTACCGGTGGTAATACTTTCGGAAGTATCTACCTCGGACGCGGACGTCAACCTGATATGCTTCCGGACACCATTAACGATGCTGTGCAAATGACGAGCAACTCCAGTCTGGCATACTTCATTCGCGACCCTGATCAAAATGCGCTGGACTCCGCGGCTTTCCATTACAGTGTCTATCGTACTCTCACTCGTTTCTTGGGAATGGACGGAAATTTGGCAAGTGGTTATGATACGCCAACTAATTGGGTCGATATGTGGAACGAAATGCTTCTTACGAATGACATGATTAATCCTAATACTGGAGAATTCGATCCTCGACATTTGTATGGTGTTAGCAACCAGGATGTGTTCAGATGGCCTGCAATCACCAACGGTACACAAAAGCAGCTCCTCGGTCTTTTCATCACCACCTTGCACATGCCCGGTATACCTTTACTTTTGTGGGGTGAAGAACAGGCATTCTACGTTTTGGACAACACCGCCGACAATTATCTCTTCGGTCGTCAAGCCATGTCTCCTTCTCAGGCCTGGCAGACTCACGGATGTTACAGTGTTGGAAGTGGAAACTTCTTCGAATTTCCTCAGGACTCCTGCCTTCGAGGTTGCCACGATCCTTGGAACAGTCTCGACCACAGAGATCCCTCTCACCCTGTGCGTAATACCATAAAGGCCATGTACCAGATGCGCGAAAATTATCCCGTGCTCAACGATGGGTGGTTCCTCCAACAATTAACCAACCAAACGCACCAAATTGTCTTACCTGGTAGTAATTCCACTCCCACCGAAACTGGTCTCTGGAGTACGGTCAGAAGTGAATTTTTCGGAATTCAAGATCTTTCCAAAGACGGAGGCCAAGGAAATCAATCCGTTTGGTTACTTTACCATAATGATGCTCAACAAGTTACCTATCCGTTTGATTGCAGCAACAATGAATCCTCCCTTCTTGCTCCATTCCTCACAGGTACTACTGTGAAGAACCTATTCTATCCTTACGACGAAGTCACCTTGAAAACTGGACCGAAAGAATTGGGTCTTAACCACGAGGCAGGATTCAATGGCTGTTTGGATGAAGTGACTCTGGTTCCGTATGAGTTCAAGGCCTACGTACCTAAATCCGCCTGGATAGGCCCCTCGCCGATGATAACATCTTTCTCTCCCGGTCATGATGCTCGCCTTGCATCTAAAGTTCGTCCTGGGGAGCAAGAAACTATTCCCATCGAGTTTGGTTTCAGTGATGAGATGAAGTGTTCTGATATTTTGTCAACAATGGAGATCAGTTCTACAACTGAAGATGGACAAGTTGCGAAACTCGCCAATTCAACTGGTGAATACTCCTGCGAGAAGCTTTCCAGTCCGCTCAATATTACGAGCTATGTCGGATCAATCCCAACCACATGGGTGTTCAAGGGAAACTTGACCAATGTCTCTAACGGTGTTCATTCGATTACACTCCGAAATATCAGGTCCAACAGCGGAAACTCCTCAACAGGAGCCACAGATACCTTTTTATTCCGAGTTGGACAGCCGGATAATCCAGTTGTATTCCCAGGTTCTGCGAACTACACCCGACAGCTCCTTCATAAGCAAGAGAACGGTACTTTGTACGTTAGCCATAAAGCTGCTGGCGCAGATCTCTTCAAATACTCCCTGAACTGGGGTACCACATGGTCAAGCTGGCTACCATATAGTGGAGGTAACACAACGCTTACTACCCAGCCATGGAGTGGTACCAAGTTGCAGAAATGGAATGGAGAGCACGTTATCCTGCAGTACTGGACCAGACTCACTGGAAGCAGTGACTACGTTCAACATGGAGATTTGGAGGTCACCCCATACACCCGTCGTCTTCCCCATCTGTTTGCAAATGGTCCCTTCAATCAATATGGTTACGATATTGGTGTGCCAAACGAGTTCACCTTGAGCCACATCAACAGTCTTTGGGAGTTTGAATTCATGCATGAATGGCCAGCTGGTAAGTTATGCAATGGAAAATACTTCTGATCTTTACTAATAATTTTGTATAGTTATGCAGCTTAATGTTTGGGGTATGAATCCAGACGGGCAGCCCGATCAAACCGTGGTTTTGGGCGACGTCGACGGTGACAATATTCTTGATCGCATGCCACCATCGTCTCTTTCGACTGCACTCATCAACATGACTCGAGTACCTCCAAAACCATACCTCGGATACAAAATTGCGGTTGATGATGGAGAGTTCCGTTACTACTTGATTCCATACGGAAACCGTTCTTACCAAATGGTTATGGTATTCCTCATGTGGACCATTCCAGTGCTTTCCGGTGGTTTGAGTATCTGGCTCTTCATGAAGTCCTTCTACGCTGTTAAATTGAACAGTGTTGGTGTCAAAGAAGCACGCAATTATATCCCACTCGCTCTTCGCAGAAAGCTCAAGAGAGAAGAACGCGGCGAGAAGGAAATGGACGTTATGGGAGGAAGTCCGATGATGATGCACGACAATCCGTCAAATGTGGGACTTGCACAAGATCTTGGAGGTAAAGGCCGTCGCACCGTTCTCATCGCCACTATGGAATACGATATCGAAGATTGGGGCATCAAGATCAAGATCGGTGGTCTCGGTGTCATGGCACAGTTGATGGGTAAGAATCTGGGCCATCAAGATCTCATTTGGGTTGTTCCTTGTGTTGGAGGAATCGACTATCCCATTGACCACCAAGCTGAGCCTATGGACGTTACGATTCTCGGAAATTCCTACACTGTCCAGGTCCAATATCATACTCTGCGAAATATCACCTACGTTCTCCTAGACGCTCCGGTCTTCAGAGCTCAGTCAAAGTCGGAACCCTACCCGCCTCGTATGGATGATTTGGACTCGGCTGTTTACTACAGTGCTTGGAATCAGTGTATTGCTCTGGCTATCAAGCGTTTCCCGATCGATTTGTACCACATCAACGATTACCACGGAGCCGTCGCACCCATCCATCTTCTCCCGGAAACCATCCCCTGTTGTTTGTCTCTCCACAACGCCGAATTCCAAGGTTTATGGCCAATGCGTAACAGCAAAGAGCGAACTGAAGTCTGTCAAGTCTACAATCTTCCCGAGGATGTCGCAATCAAATACGTCCAGTTCGGAGATGTCTTCAATTTGCTCCATGCCGGTAGTTCCTATCTGAGAATCCACCAAAAGGGTTTCGGTGCTGTTGGTGTCAGTAAGAAATACGGAAAGCGTTCTTGGGCCAGATATCCTATTTTCTGGGGTTTAAGCAAAATCGGAAACCTACCTAATCCCGATCCTTCTGATACAGCAGACTGGAGTGGCGCTCAAGAACAAGTGGTTAACACTGTCAACCAGGATTTCGAAAGTCAAAGAGGGGAACTCAGGAGACAGGCTCAGGAATGGGCTGGTCTCGATCAAAATCCTAATGCGGAACTTCTTGTGTTCGTCGGTAGATGGTCGATGCAAAAGGGTATTGATCTGATTGCTGATGTTATGCCTGCTGTTTTGGAAGAGAACCCCAACGTGCAACTGATTTGCGTTGGTCCAGTTATCGATCTTTATGGAAAATTCGCCGCTCTCAAGCTCGGGGTTATGATGGAGAAATACAAAGGTCGTGTTTTCAGCAAACCGGAGTTCACTGCTCTTCCGCCGTTCATTTTCTCTGGTGCTGAATTCGCTTTGATCCCATCCAGAGATGAACCGTTCGGTCTTGTCGCTGTCGAGTTCGGTAGAAAGGGTGCTTTGGGTATCGGTGCTCGTGTTGGTGGTCTTGGTCAAATGCCTGGATGGTGGTATACTGTTGAGTCAACTACCACTACTCATTTGCTGCATCAATTCAAACAAGCCATCAAGGAAGCTCTTGCGTCAAAACTGGAAACAAGACAGTTGATGAGAGCACGCAGTGCCAAACAACGTTTCCCCGTCGCACAATGGGTCAACGATTTGGAAATCCTGCAAACCAAGGCCATCAAGATTCATGACAAGGAGGCAGAGAAAGGAGCTGGTAGACCGAGATCGAGAGGTAGAGAAGCTTCATCTCTCTTCTCTTCGAAGAGGCTGTCCAGTTTCGGTACCCACGCAATGGCAAGCTCTTCGCAACTCGATGTTACCAGTACTTTCGGCGGTAGCACACGACCTTCATCGCCACAAAGAGAGACACCATCAACCGGCGGTCTGAATAGAAAACTTTCCCTTGGATACAGAGCCGGTCCAGGTCATCGTGTGATGAAGAAACGACAGGATGATAGCAATGCAGCCACGCAGCGCAAATTCGATCTCGGAGACGAAGGATTGACCGATGTGGATGAGGACAGTGATGGTGATGAAGATGCACGAATTCGCGATGACATCTACGATGAATATGTTCTTTCACCAGAAGAATTACAAGCCCAGCGAATGCAAGAAATGGACAGAGGACGATCCGCCAGTCCCGCGTTCCTAGCACCACACCCCAACTTCCTAGATTCACCGAGACGAACTTCAACGGGCAATACGGGCAGTTTACATGTGAGCGATTCGGATATGTCATTACCGAGACTGAGGGACACTTCGAAGGTTTACTCCAACTTCTCAATGCCTGGATCGCCTGGTTTGGATTCTGCTCCTGGAACTCCTGGTGCACACGATTCTCTACTTCCACCACCTTCGATATTCAACGCTGATCGCGAGGCAAACCGTGCTTCTATGCTCAGTTTGAGCTCAGTTATTGGAGACAAGACGGATTTCAAGCTGCAAAAAGTCGATCCTTTCTTCACCGATACCCAAGGAGAGTACTACCAAGCATTTGCCAAGAATCTTGATAAGCTCGATGGTAAGAACAGTGAGGTTGACCTTTGTATCGAGGAGTACCTCGTCAAATCCGAGAAGAAATGGTTCAACCGATTCCGCGACGCTCGTCTTGGTCGCAATTCCGCCGTTCCTACTATATCTGGTCTCAGCACTGAACACCGCCCATCAAGCCGACGCCGTTTCAGCGACAACGAGTCCATTGGCAACAGCACGATTGTGCACTCGAGACAAAATTCCTCTCAAGAAAATATCGGCCCGAATGGTTCAACCGAACTCCTCGATCAGTTCCTTCTCGGAAAAGATTACAAGCCTCCTACTGGTCTGCGTCTCATCATGCAATACCGTTTCTTCGACTGGCCCGTCTACAGTTTCCTCCTCGCATTCGGTCAAATTATTGCTGCTAACTCGTATCAAATCACCTTGCTCACCGGAACAGTCGGTCAAACGGCAGAGAAACTCTACATCACCGCAACCATCTACCTGCTCACATCCATCATGTGGTGGTTCGTCTTCGCGCGCTTTAAGTCGATCTACGTTCTTTCCGTTCCATTCGTCTTCTACGGACTGGCTTTCTTCCTTCTCGGTTGCGCTCCTTGGGTGCCCGGAGCGGACTCAAAGGGCTGGGTGCAAAATGTCGCTACTGGTGTCTACGCCGTCGCTGCTTCCTCTGGTAGTATCTTCTTCGCGCTCAACTTCGGTGACGAAGGTGGTTCTCCAGTCAAAGCATGGGTATACCGCGCTTGTATCATCCAAGGTACACAACAAGCTTACGTCGTGGTTCTATGGTTCTGGGGTGAGTATCTCAATCGCAGACAATCTGATGGATTGGGTACTTCATTCACAACGGCCAGTCATATGATGTCCGCTGTTACTTTCCCAATTGCAATCCTAATGTGGGCTATTGGTTCTGTCATCTTCTTCGGTCTCCCTGAATACTACCGCCAATCCCCCGGCAAAGTCCCCTCCTTCTACGCCTCCCTCTTCCGTCGTAAGATCGTCATCTGGTTCTTCGTCACCGTCCTGATCCAGAACTTCTTCCTCTCCACCCTCTACGGTCGCAACTGGCTGTACCTCTTCTCCTCCAACCACGCCCCCACCTGGGCCATCATCCTCCTCATCATCCTCTTCTTCGGCTTCGTCTGGGCCGGCTTCCTCTGGTTCTTCGCCATCCTCTCCAAAGACCACAGCTGGATCCTCCCCATCTTCGCCATCGGCCTCGGCGCCCCCCGCTGGTGCCAAATGCTCTGGTCCTGCACCCCCATCGGCCAGTACGTCCCCTGGGTCGGCTCGCCCCTCGGCTCCGCCCTCTTCTCCCGCTCGCTCTGGCTTTGGCTCGGTACTCTGGACGCCCTACAGGGTGTCGGCTTCGGTATGCTGCTTCTGCAGACCTTGACGAGGATTCATATCGCGTTTACTTTGATCGCGGCTCAGGTCCTGGGTTCCATTGCGACGATTGTCGCCAGAGCTTGTGCCCCGGATAATGTCGGCCCGGGAACTGTCTTCCCGGATTTCTCGGGTGGACCCCAGCCTGGATTGAGTAAGCCTTGGTTTTGGATCGGGTTGCTGTTGCAGTTGGCAATTTGTGGTGGCTTCTTTACTTTCTTCAGGAAGGAGCAGTTGAGTAAGCCGTAGATGGTGGTTGGGATCTGTGTTTGTGTTTGAGCGTGCATATGTTTTTTGTTTGTATGTGGGTTATTTTCTGCAGATGGAGATAATGCGCTTTTTTCTTTGTATAAAAAAAACCCCCTCAATCGGTGTGTGTGCGGTGGGTGGCTGGAGTGGGTGGATAAAGTGTGTGTTTGTGTTTGTGTTTGTGTTTGTTATTAGAAGATTGGGGAATATAGGCATGAGGGTATAGGATGGATGGGTTGGTCTGGATGGGAATATCTTTTTGGTGGCGGGCATATATTATATTATACACAGTATTATGATGATGGTTTGGTTTGGTTGAATTGCAAATTTTATAGACGGTGGGATGGGATGAGATAGGGAGAGTTTTATGATATGATTGCGAAAAGATTTAAGATAAGATAAATATTAATTTTTACTGGGGTTTGATTAAGGAATATACTATAGATCATTGTTACTACTAAGTTAACCTACTACTCCTTGGATTTGAATTGGTGATTTGTGAGTTTGGTGATTTGGGGAAGGGCTTTGTTTGTTTATGTGGGCGTGGGGAGTATGAGTGAGTGTGAGTGTGAGTATGTTGGTATATGGTTGTGTATGGTTGTGAGTGGGTGTTTGGTAGCAGGTTATACGTTAGTTTTGATGGAATGCAATCTTTACGCACTACTTTACTGGCTAAACAGAGAGAAGATGGGAGGATAGTAGTCGACGAATGGAGAGGGAAGAAGGATCGAAGCTAGGAGACCAGATCAAAAGAGAAAGAGTAGCAGTTCAGATGGATGGAAAGAGGGGAGACATGCAGATGGATAGATAGAGGGTGCTGACGAATGTAGGGGGTATAGGCTACGAATCGGATCTTGGAGTAATCAGGCTGGAGAAGGAGGAGGAGGAGGAGGAGGATGTTCTGATATGGATTAGATGGTTTGGTTTGGGGTGTTGTGTGGAGGTGGAGTCTGCTGAGGGGTGCTGGGATGGGATGGGATAGGGGTTAGGGTTGAGTGGGTTGGGTGGGGGATGGATGGAGGGATGGATGGATATGTATAAGATACACACGTCATCGCAAGAGTGTATACATAGTAGCTCGAGATATATGTTAGTAATGAACCTCACAGAGTTATACTTCCCATCACTCCTAGAAGTAAATAAAAGTTCCAGATTAGATAAATGTGCAGATATCTCTTTTCTTTAGTAGCTATGGCCTTAAGTGAAAGTTCCAGATCATATGCATATCTTCATGTCATGGTAGCTACAGAGAAGGCACCGAACAGAACGGAAAAGATAAATAGATAGCTCATCAAGCAATCAAATAAGCTAGCTGTCTCCCATTCCTTCCCCGTCTTACTTCTTTATTCCTCCCCTTCCACCTTCTACCACCCTCCTACCAAAACACCCCCACCCCTACCAAATCCCCCGCCCACTCCACCACGCCCCCCTGCACGCCCCCAAACGTCACCACATTCACCCCCTCCTTCCACCCTCCCGTCAACACCCCAAAAACCCCCGCATCCTCCCACCCCTTCGTCCCAAATAACTCGGAGCTCCGTCCCGTAACCGGCATCTCGGCGCGCGTCGCCACGCCGTTGACACTGATACTCATGTTGCGCGTGTTGGTGCCGGTGGTCCAGCTTGTGCTGAAGGCGAGGTCGTTGTTGGTGTAGTGGAGGAGGAGGAATTTTTGAGAGGAAGAGGTTGAGGTGGATGGGGAGGGAGATGAGATATTCAAGGTTGCGAGGCCGGAGGGGGAGAGGTTGCCGATTTTGCTGCCTGAAGGGAGACAGCCGCCGGTGGAGCAGGTGCTGTGGGTAGCGATGCCGGAGGTGAGCATGCTGGTGGCGGGGTAGTAGGTTGAGGGGGGAGGGGTGATGGTTAGGGAGGAAGGGAGGAGGGTTGAGGAGGAGGACGTTATAGATAGGGAGTTGGAGGCGGAGGCGAGGAGGGAGAGGGAGGGAATGGTGAGGGAGGTGGAGGAGGCGGGGAGAGTGTAGGATTTGGAGTTGAGGGTGATGGTGGTGGCGGTGGTGGAGGATTTGCTGAAGTGGAGGGTTGCAGTGTAGTTGGAGCTGGTGGTTTGGCCGTAGATTTTGTTGAAGGTGATTTTGGAGCTGAATAGGAGATTAGTTTGTGGGATAAGAAAAAATAAGGGAAGAGGAGAAGAAAATAAAGGGAGACGGTAAGAAGCGAGACATAAAACCTACCCAGAAACGGTAGCATCGCTAGCAACATATTGACCCGCGACTGTCGTACTCCCCAACTCCAACAACAAAGTACCATGTGCCGCTACAGACGCCGAATACGATGTCAAAACATTCGAAGCCGAGGTTCCCGCCCAAACATTTTTGACCGTCCCAGCTTTCTGGAATCCCACGTCGGGAAGATCCAGAGTCAGTGTTCTTGCAGCATTATTCAGATTGATGAGCGCGACGACCGTGCGATTCCCACTGAGTGGTCCTGCCCAGACTTCATACCCATCCGTCGTCCACCTTCTTCGAAAACTTGCTGCGACACCTAGACTATCCTGATTATAGCTGATGACGTTTTTGTTCTTGAGGATTGCTAATGATGCAGAAGAGATACTGGTATAAGAATCTTTCAACGCAGCACCAATGACCAATGGGCTCTTGAGAATAGCCCACATTGTGAAATGAGTCATCTCTTCAGCAGTAGTCATGACATTGTTTCCAACCTCCAGCATATCCAGATCTAACCAGTGTCCAGGTCCAGCAAAGGATGTTTGAGGGACTGCTTGGTTGAGAATTCGGGCTACTGTCTTATACTGGGGTATGATGTCGTTGGTGATTCGCCAAGAATTTGACAGGGCAGGTGCCCAGGCTGATGGAAAGTCTACTCCCCAGTCGCAAATCTGGTAAAGCATTGGTCGACCTACGGTTGCTAGAGCTGAGGCCATAGTTTGATAACGACTAGATGGTGACGTGGAAGGCTCATAGTTGACGTTGGGGTAGCCAGTAGCAGCGTCGGAATAGCAGTTGTCATCTATGAGAGTGAGTATGTTCCTGAAAAGAAAAAGTGATCATCCTTACACTTGAGTAGATCTGCTCCCCAGGATGCGAAGGTTTGTGCATCAGTCTGCTCGTGGTCTTCCGAAAGTCAGCAAAGTGGACAACAAATGAGACAAGAGCCTATGTAGGTCACAAAAGTACAGGAGACTCGTTCCCACTTCCATATCACATCTAACTTACATAAACTTCCAGCCTGGACAGGATCTCCCGTCATACACATCTGAGTTCCAGCATCGGAATAAACCCCAAACTTCAGACCAAGTCCATGAACGAAATTTCCTAAAGTAGCACCTCCTCCACTGGGAAATCTAGCTGGATTCCATGTCAAAGTTCCATTTTCAGTTCGGTTCGGTAAAGTCCATCCGCAATCTACTGTAACGTAATTGTATCCTAGATCAGCAAGACCCAGATCTTTCAAGGCTTGCGCATTTGAGTGAACGATGGTCTCATTGGGAGCACAAACGTAATGGTTGTAAGAATTCCAACTATGAAATAGTTAATACCGGTGAACAAAGATAGGGAATACATGAATTACCCCATAGGTGGAGTGGTCGCCAAACCATTGTTGATTCGAGGGGAAAGCATTGAAGGAAGAGCAGCGACAGAAGACAGTAAAGTGCAAAGCACCAAGAACTGCTCAGGAGAATGCAAGGAAAACATCTCGAAAGGTTTCAGAGGACCTCGATGACTGGGAACAATGCTTGAAAGGAGTTCAACCTATATTTACAACAATCCAAACTTACTTCAAGCCAGTTACGAACCTGTACTAGACGGCTAAATAGGCAGTTCCCCCAAGAGCTTCCCCACAAACATGCAGAGTTCGTTGAAGCCATTTTGCTTTCCCCATATTATGAGTTTACGCATCAATGAGGTCGCGATATGCTTTGCCCCAGACGGTAATAGAGTAGCAACGGTTGTCGACTAGGAAGAAAGCTATACGGGTACCCCGCACCCGGCAATATGTAGATCCATGATGAGATGCGCCCCAATCGGAGTATAGCCGGACCTGACTGGTGTGTATTGCCGGAAGGTGTCATGAACTGTCATGTGCCATTCGCTTATTAGATGTGAAGCTGGTGCAGAGTGTGCGCAAAGATCGAGACACAAATCGAATCCAGGTTGCCGGTTTGTGCAGCTCGGCATTGGGGATACCGGCTGGTAATGTTCGACGTAATCTTGAATATACTGTGCGAAACATCAACCATAGAAAGCGCACACTTGTACGATTGGGTGATAACCGGAAGATATTGTGAGATGGATGAAATGGATGAGACGAATGAGATGGATGAGATTATTTTTGTACCAAACAGCTGCGGTATCCGAACGTTGTAAAAGTCTAGCTGAACATGGAATTGACTGTAACTAAGCGGCGATTGAAGAAAGAGATAAGGCTTGAAGCGCGAAATACTCATGAAGCCGTCCGTCGCTCTAGATAGAAGCGCATGAAGGTGTTGCGGAAAGCGTGAGATTGAGCGCTGTCAGGCATGAGATAGATGGTTTGTCCCTGGAAGAAGTAGCCGGAAAATGCTCGGTCGGCTTTCTACTGTAGGGTAATGACGCCGAAGCTGACGCCGACGAGACAAACAAGTCCCCAGTTATCCAGTTATCTGCTACAGTTAAGACTCCATAACTCCGTAGACTGAACCTACTCCGTGGTGTTTCGTTTCATTGCAACGTAATTGATCGCTTGTTTTCATCTGTATGGACGTTTGCTTCGCTTCACGGAGACTGCGAACCATGTAATCGCAACGTAAGGGTACGACGGGGACGGCAACATAAGGAATAGGAAAGACCCTTTGTTTCCCTTCTCCTTACGAAGTATGAAAAGAGAAATGCCGATTCTCCACTCCCCACGTCTAAATGTCTCAGACTCCGCTCAGGGTGTTCAGCAATAATACGTTGAATTATCATTTCATCATTTCTCCGGAAGAAGCGCATGCGAAGTAGAGAGTATAACCTCAGTGCTCGCTCATCTTGCCTCTCTCAGGATTCATTGTTTCGTGGTGACGATATATCTGGGCAGCTTTAGGATGAACGGTTCGCTGTGTGTTACTTTGTCTGTTTCATTCCTAGAGACTCCTACATCAGGTGAGCTGGAGTGGTGAAATCCTACCAAGTTGCGCTTCATGCCTTGATTCCGAGGGATGGGATGTCGATCATTCATGCAACGGGATGGGTAGCGGATACCCTGAATATCTGCTTCTGCTTCTGCTTCTCCATCTTCATCTCCATCTCCAGTCTTTCGTTCTTCGGCGTTGAGGGTATGCTTCAAGGCTATCTGGCCAACACTCATCGCAAAACGGGGCAAAACGGCAAATTCGGGAAATAGTTGTATTCCTGCAGGTCATTTGTCAAGGAGATGTATCCGCAGCAAAATGCAAATGCAGTTAAAGGCAAATCAGCGGGGTGGATTAGTGGATTTGTGCATTTTTTGTCCCTTCGTATCGTCTGGAAATAGAATTTGTGAGGGAATGATTGGTCAGAAGGAGGAGAGAGTGGATGTTGGATACGAGGTTGAGACTTGAGACACGTGAAAATTAAACAACCACTGGTCCAGTGGCCTTGGGAAAGCTGGGAAAGGGGATTTCTACTGGACAAGATACGCAACAAATATTGGGTTGAGAGATGGTAGCAGCAAAGGTATGCATGCAGCCGAGATTGTTTGAAGATATTCTGTCTACCCCGTATGAAATGTAGAAGTATGAACTGTAGAAGTATTGAGGCATGAAGGAGGATGAGGTTACACACCTCAGACGGGATCTTTCCTATCTTTAGATGTGGTGGCCGAGGAGGCAGAGCAAGCCACTTCAGCCACGGATGCCACGGATATGCCAAGTTGAGGACCATCGAAACTCTGGATTCCATCACACAGAATACTCTGTACATGTACAGCGAGTCGTAGCAAGTACCTCGCCGGCCAGGAGCCATAAGGAGACGAGATCTACAATAACAGCCAGTTGAAGAACCCATTGCGGAAACCAAGTTTTCATAAATCCACTGCGTCGCACAAATTTTCACAGTTTCCCAGACTAGTCTTGTCCGCGGACGAGACCTCACCCACCAGAACCACAAAATTCCCTAGGTCGTGACCCTGCTAACAAGCTAACAAACAATCCTTACTCTTCTAACTCTCGCCCTGTCTATCAACAAGGTCTGCCTCATTACTCATTACATTCCCTCCTCCTCCGCCATCATCAATTTCTTCTTCTGCACAATACACTTTCGTTAAGGAATAACACCCATCCGCCAATCCACCCATTTACATACAATAAAATTGTTACTTCAGAAGTAATAAAACTGATTCACATTGGGAAGTCCTGTTATCTGAGACGCGACACTCGAACATTCCTCACCCAGAGGAACCAATCATTTTCAATCACTCCATCCCCAATCTATCGTTGAGAAAAGGAATACGAACACACAAGCAGCACCACAAACACACCACAAATTCGAACACACCACTCGATCGCTTTTACTGCCTTTTCCTTCCTCTGTCGCCATCGGACAACTTTGGTCCTTCGTTTTCTCCTCAACAACCCACGATCGATAACGGTCGCTCATATTCAAAATGCATTCGCGGCAGCTGAGGTTGCTGTCAGTACTGGCATTATTTTTCGCCATCGCACAAGCTTCGCTCTTTGATCGTCCGATATACGTTAGAAAAGCAGACGATGCCTCTGCCGTGGTATCCGGGGCCGTTGGGGCGTTAACAGACACCAGTTCACCAAGTACTACAAGTCCTCCAGCAGCCGCGTCTACGACATCAAACACTCCAACAACATCCGAAGAGAAGACAACAGAGAAGACATCAGAGAAGACAACAGAGAAGACAACAAGCAAGGCAGCCACAACATCAACACCAACTACCCCTGCCGCTGTAACGACATCTCCTACCACGAGCCAAACCACTGACGCAGAAACTTCTCCTTCACCCTCTCCATCCAGCACCCCAACACAAGCTGATGTCACTCCAACAACATCCGATACCACTCCTGCAACTCCCACCGGTGATACTACGCAAACAAGCAAGACTACTAGCAAGAGCAGCTCATCAGCAAGCAAAACCCCCACTTCCGTCGTAACAACCATCACCCCATCAGCTACTCAAGTCGTTGTCTACATTACTCAAACCTCAAGCGGAAGCGTCTACACCTCACAATACACCACATCCACCACACCTCCTCCTTATACCACAACCACCGTATCTCTTGCCAGCGATGCCAGCTCAAGCTCCAAGTCCATGTCCACCAAGACCCGAAACACCGTCATCGGCGTAGTTGTCGGTATCGGCGGTGCCGCTATTCTAGGGGGTCTCTTCATCGTCGCCTGGAGAATCTGGGGCCGACCAAAGAAAGAAGATGAGACTGATGGATTGATGGGAGGATACCACGACAACAACATCAACGCAGAGAAGAATGGAAGTGTCAGTGGCCCAGCTGCCAACCCATTCCAAAGCACCCTGGAAAACTATCATCAACCTGGGCGAATGAACCCATCGGCGAATTTCTAAGCCCCTTTTCAATTTCCGGTATATGTGTGAAGAGCGGAGGAAGGTTTTGCATGATGACATAGGCGAGATATGGAGTATATTTTTTGGGATTGATTGAAGCCAGCGAGCGAGCGAAGAGATATCACTTCTCTGTTTACATTTTTTTTATTACCTGCGGGAGAATCTTTTGGTTGGTTGGGGGATATATAGGGGATCTTTTGTTTTTATATCACAAAAGACCCAGTTTGCATTTAGACGGAGCAACTCTCTCTAGCTCAGCTCTTCAGCGTATGGAAAGAATCTTTTTTTATAAACTACTCGGTTATAAGATCTTCTCTTTGTATTTTGTTTTACGGCCGATGCTTTTCGTTGTGCTTGGCGTGGTTGAGGCTTAATATGTTGTAATGATGTTTGTTTGCTTCTTTGAGTGGGTGGTATGGGATACCTGCGTATTTGTGTCTGCGATGGAGGGGTATGGTATGGTATATAGGCAGTTGAGAGGACAGGACTGGTATGAGGATGAGGCCTCTGGTTAGGTAAATAGATAATTGATGGAGGGAGGGAAAGTGAGGGTGCTGGTGGAATGGAATGGATAGAAGAAATGGAAATAAGAGCTTCGACGCCATCTAATAATTCCTACATGTCTCCTTGAACTTGATATATGATATACGATCTGTGATTTCCTCACTATTTATTATGAGATTGTTAATTGTCTACTCCTATTATTTGTTCTATTAACTTGATTCAGCATGGAGAACCTTGGGGTCTCCCCTAGATAGATAGATATATACGTCTAACCTGCCTGCTTGCTACCGGCTATATAAATAGGTAGTTAGTTCGTCCTACCCCACCTTCACTTCACCTCACTTCACCTCAAGATCCCCCACCACCCTCCACCTCTCATTCTCTCTACCTCATCTTCTCACAACTTTCCTCCTAGAAAATGAAGAAGAAAAAATAAAGATCATTTATATCCTTATCCTTATGATTCTATTCATCCAATTCCGCCAACTAGATAACTCCCACAGCTGCAGTAGGTAAGTCTCGTGAGGTAAGATAACCTCGTCGCAAAAGCGTTTCAGATATCCCGTCCCCGTCCACCCCTCCCGTTGGGCTGGGAAGGGAAGTCGTTTCATGTATATGTGTGCTTGCTTTTTCGGCGGCAAGGAAAGGTGAATTTCTTAACTTTCTTATTATCATCTATATATCTGGCAAGTTATCAATTCTTTTGTTTATGGTTGTATTTTCTTTTTTACACGCATACTACAATTTGAGTTGAGCTGGGGCACACGCACGCAACGAATTGAAGGAAAGGAGGAAAGAAAGGAAAAGAAGGAAAAGAAGAGAAGAGAAGGGTGGATGCAAATTAAGCGCCGCCGTCGCATTTTACTGCTTTGATTGAGAGTCGAGCGAGCGAACGAACGAGCGACGGACGAACAGACAGATTGAAAGAGGGGTTGGAAGGAGAAGTGCGATTGCTATTGGAATTGGAATTGCAATAAGAAGAGCACGTATACGAGTTCCATCCCATCATCTCCGTACGAGAAACAAACCCGGCCCAGCAAGCAGAGGACGAAAGATCTTGGTTTTTCAAACGGATAGATTGCACGCATACTCGAATCGAATCGCCAAACACACACACACACACAAGAGAAATGAAACTCTATATAATAGCCAGTGCGCTAGTGCTGATGGGAGGAAGGGTTGTGGGAGTGGCAGCATCGAATATGGATGTAGATGGGGGAGTGGTGTTGGAGGAGGAGATGGCGAGGGAGTTTCAGGGGAAGAGGGTGTTGGGAAGGGAGGAGGTGTCGAATTTGATGGTATGTTTGTTGAGATTTCCTATGATTATTTTATTGAGGGGGTGAGGAGAGGGGCGAAAGGAGGAAGGGAAGGTAGGAAGGGAAGGGATGGTGGGGGAAGTGGAGTGGGATAAGGAGGGGAGGTTGCACATTCGAGGGGGTAGGTGAGATGATATATGAAGAGGGGGAGAAGGGAAAGGAGATTAGAAGGAGTCGATGAACTAAGGAGAGAGGGTGGAAGGGAGAAGGTTTTTAGTTATATGCTACCAAAGACAAGTATCGAAGATACGATGTCGGGCTACTCCAGAGCGTACGGCGCAAAAGAGGTATCTCCGACTTGAAAGGAGAAAAGTGCGATGCGACAAAGACGAATTCAGGGAATGACAGCTATACGTCTTTGATGAATGAATGACTAACTGATCTATGAAAATAGTCATTTACGGGTGCTCTCGGTGGTGTTACTCCCGAACCTGTGAGTTCTACTCTTTTGACTTTTTGCTTTCTGGTCCTCGTCTCCCACGACGGCATTTTCCAGGGTAGAGTTGTGAGCAAACATGGGAAACTAACTAGTTCATTTAGATCACCAAATCGGGAGATAAATCAAGACCGTTTGAGGTTAATGGGAATAGCTTTGTATGTTATGTTCTGCTTCGATATTCTTTCTTTTCTCTCTTTCGTCATCTTTTGTCTCATTTCCCTCTTCTTCCTCTATCTATATCTATCCATCCCTTTTCCCTCCCCCCCCTTTCCCATGCCCTCCACTTCACTTCCATCCCCTCCCCTCCCTTTCCCCTCCCCTCATCCAGCAGCTAACCCCCCATCCCCCTCCCCCCACAGACCACCTTCGACGACGCCTTCCAACGCAGCTGCGACGACCAAAAGAACGCCTGTGCAAAAGTAGCCAATTCGCAAAACAGCCCCTCTTCGCTGCAGGTCTCCCAGTGCGAGACGCAGCTTACGAGTTGTCTTTCGGCGACGGCGACGGCCACGCAGACGGGGTTTAATGTTCTGACGAGCTCGAATGCGGAGTTTGATTTCTTTTGTGATTTTTAGGTTGGAGGGGAGGGGGGAAGGGGCTGTAGGGAGGGATGGAGGGAAGGAAGATGGGGAGGAAGATGGGGGTGGGTATGCTCTGATCTCTTGGTCTTTGACTTTCGGAAAACATCCGTTCGAAGTCTTCGGCGGCCGGGGGTGATTCAAATTCAAATCTTCATTGTGAGATTTATGGGCGGGGATGAAATGGGGGAGTATCTCTTATGAAATAGCCGAGAATATCTTATGGATATCGTGAAAGATTAGCTATGGAACAGACGGATGAAAAGGGCCGAGAAACGATATTTTATGTGACATTATGGATTCATGTCTCGGTCAGATACATATCTTTGTATAAAACCTAACTGTTGGAACGGGAGTTTGGGACGGCATTGATGTATCGGTTATTGAGGAGCTGGATATCCTGATATCCTCTTCTATTATCCCATCCGAGGAATAGCATGCATACTGTGTATACTGAAGATAATAAATGGTGGGGCGGGGCGGCGAGTGGAACAAAGGATATTTTTTTCTCGGTCTTGCCAGTGGATTTGTGCGCCCTGATCTCCAGACCAGATTAGCAAGCGTATGCTTAACTTTAGTGGAAGATCTCAATTGACTCTTGACGATGTTGCTGAAGCAGAGCCTCAACTCACTTGACGCTAGATGGAATGAAATCACACTTTACATCATCAGAGAGAAAAACCGTTTCGTAGATTCCCTTGGCGCATAATTCAATGTACTGTAACTGTACATAACGCCACTCCACCACACCCAAAGTGGTGCAGCAAATGCCCAAATGGCACCCTGATATCTATACTTGCCGAGCTCATACCTACCGACCGACCAACCGACAACCGTTGCACCAAGCATGCAAGCGCAATAAAGAAAAGCAATCTCGTATTCTAATTCTTCCGGTTTTATCCAGGAAAGCACCACAGGATATTGAGAGGGGCACGAGAGGGGGTACCTGGCGAATCCAATTCAGTTAATGTTGACCCAGTTTCTTACGCAGATACTTCCCTACAACAGTTGGATGCTGTACCTTTCCCTCTTTAGGCTAGGCGGGCTGTAGATATGGTGTATACCGGGGAGAAAGCAGGAACAAGGCACAAATCCAATCCAATCCAATCCCATTCTTCGACTCGGCTAACCTTATCGGGCCACGCGGCTTCTTGCACTCGCAAAATCAAGCTTATGATACATAAGGTTCCCACATTAGGTTACTCCCGGGCGACTCTAAGCTTTCTCATCTGCAGTGTGACATGGGGATAATCTCCTCCACTCGTCTGAGCTTGGACGACGACCGTATCCTATCCCAGAATATTGGCCGAGTAGGACAATACAATTTGGGGTTCCATTGCGAGAGAGGATCCGACGAACAAATTAGGCAAAGCAAAGCACGGAGATGCAGTTCTGCGGCACAGCGCGATATGATTGATGAAGAGCTCGGAGGAGCAATTGACGTATGCGGTGTGCTATCGCATATGCGGCGTAGTGGCTAGGCAGCCTTGTGCGCTTATGTGAAGGGCTGGGGATAGGACTTAAGAGGTGGGTGGTATAAAGAGATTGGGTATATCTTCTTGATTTGCTTTTTTCTTGTTGTTTTGTTTTGTGATTCTTGTGAAGTTTACCTGTCTGTCGTCGCTGTGTCCGAAGATCTTTCATCTACTACCACATTGCAGTTATATATATTTTAAGCAAAGGAAGAAATCTCAAAATGAAGTTCTCAGTCGCGGCTCTTCTGATGGCCGTCGCTCCTTTGGCGATGGCGGATAAAACTTCTCTGGATGTGTATGTACTTTATTTACCATATCTCCTTATCCGTCCATATATCTGTCCGCAGACAAACATCAACTAACGTATACTTCTCCAACACCACAGCAAATCCGTCATCTCGGCATTTTACTCCACTACTCCAACTATCCCCGCTGGGGCTTCAACTACTTTGGCTTCGGCTTTGCACTCGGTTGAGACTAAATGGTATGCATTCCCGTTACCATCCACTCCCCCTCCCCATCCCCAACTAACCTCCCTCCCCTAGGGTGGACTCCCCCGCCTTCACCTCCGCCCGCGCCGCCATCTACAGCGCGGCGCCCTCCTCCCTACAAGCCTCCCTCGCCACATCCGGCTGGGACTACGGAGACGTCGTCACCGCGTCCTGGTTTACCAAGAACGCGCCCAAGAGCGTGCAGAAGGACGTCCAGAGCTACAACAGCGCGGTCTATTCCATAGAGGACAGTGTGTTTAGCAAGGTTGCGACGGAGACGAGTAAGGGTGGGGTGCCGGCGAGACAGACGGGCGCGGTGGCCGCGGGGGTTATCGGCGTGGTGGCGGCGGTGGGGATGGTTTTGTAGAGGAGGGTTGGGATGGGGTTCTGGGTGGGATGGGATCAGGATTGGGAGGGGTGAGGGGGGGGATGAGAGGATGATGCGACGCGATGTCGATGGGATGTTGAGTTACGACTATGACTATGGCTATGATTATGTAAATCAGCTTTATGATGTTCCTCATAAATGGATGTAATGAATGCAGAAAGGACATAATATGAATATGATTTCCCAAACAAACTGAATATACGTCTTGGAATGCAATGTTTTCACATCTCACTGCTTGATATTTACTCTACTGCTTGCAAATCCGCATGGTCTGTGTATATGTATGTATGTATATATGTATGCATAGTATCTACAAATGAATGAGCGAGCAAGTGCGAAGCTATGTATAGTACATCTCCCATCTGCATGCTATTGGAGAGAGAGACTTGAAACATCCAGGTGATGTGGTAGAGATCTTATCCTCGCGTTTGAATCCAGCATGCAGGGGATGTGAGTATTGGACTCAACTCAGCCCAACTAGGTAAATGTGACATTAACGCTATTAGCGCCGACACTTCGGGGGAAGAACTAGATTGATGAATATATTAGTACGTATGCAGGGATAAAACTTTTCCTTTATGAAAGAAGGGAACGGGAGAAAGGAAGAAGAAGGGAAATAAAACAATTAAAGCTAAACTCACCTCAACAATCAACGTCACCGTCTGCCCACTCTGCGCAATCACCTGCTGCCCCGCACTCGTAATCGTCAGCCCGGCCGACGAGCTCGTCCAACTCCCATACGTCCATCTCGCCTGCTGCAACGGCCCCAAATACATGGTCCACGCATCCCCTGTGACGGTATAACTACCATCTGCATTTAGCGCCTTGACGGCCGCTACGATGGGGAGACCCGCGTAGTTGATCGGGATCAGGAGGTCCGAGGAGGGGTTGGCGTTCTTGGCGTAGGTGGTGGTGGGGATGGTGGGGGTGGAGTATTGTACGAGTTCGAGGGTTAGAGGGGACCCGGCGGAGAAGGTGAGAGTGAGGGTTTCTTTGGTGCCGGGGGAGACGGTCGGGGAGGTGAAGAGCGTGGAGAGGTAGGATTGGGTGAAGGTGAGGACGCCGGTGGAGGAGATGCTGTAGGAGGAGGAGGGGAGGATGCTCCCTGACGAGGTGCTGATGCTGGAGAGGGTGTTCCCGTTGAGGACGTAGGACACGGATTGTGCGGTTACGGGGGTGTTGTATTGGTGGAAGAGGTAGGCGGAACTGTTCCAGCTGGTGGCGGTGTAGTCGGTGGATTGGTCTGGGAGGGAGTTTGTGGCGCCTTGGACCGCGGTGAAGAGAATGTTGATCTCGATCGGGTCGACCCAGGTGTTGGTGTTGCGATTTAGCGCGTCGAGTCCGTTGTCCCAGATCTGGTGAGAGAAGTTGAATTGCTTCGCTGTGCGCACGAAATAGTCGGTGTAGCGCCAGCGTGCGGCTTTCTCGGTGTATGCGGGGGTGGCTTGCCATTCGCCGATGAGGGTGGGGATGTTGGTGAAGTTGCCGGCGAAATGCTGGAAGTCGGAAAGGAGACCAGCTTTGTCGGAGTCGGAACCCCAGATTGTGTCACCCCAGGCGTTGAAGATGAATTGGTAGGGCGAGTAGTAGTGGAATTGGATACCCCATGGTTGGGAGGGGTAGGTGGTGGGACGGACGAAGTATTGGGATGTTAATGCGGCGTCCATGTTCATACCGACCAGAGTGACGACTCTTTGAGGATTGTATCCTCCTGCTTGGTTGATAGAGTCGAGGAAGATGCTGTTGAGTTTGTTGATCTCGGTGGCGTGCGCTTGGGTTGATCCTGGTGGTTCGTTGATGGGCTCGAAGAGAAGTTTGGATGATTTGCATTTCATTCTTGTTGCAATCTGAAGCCATAGACTAGCGAATTTCTCTTCGATCAGGGTATAATTTGCTCCGCTGGCCGATACATCTGCCCAGACCCAAGAATCATGGTGTACGTTGAGGACTACGTAAAGACCTGTTGCAAGTGCTTCATCGACAACCGTCTCAACACGATCCATCCAAGTACTGTTGACAGTCCAACTTGGTGAATCTGTAACAAAGTGGTACGCCCATGTTACTGCGCTTATTAGCCAAAAGTTATCTTTGCTGCGTTTTACGAAGGGGGTGCTCACCTGGAATCCTAACACTTTTGAATCCCTTCGCTTTGACATCGGTAAAGGTACTAGCTACCACTGGAGGATTGTTCCAAGAACCTTCATCTGGGGTTGCATCAAGAGTGTTTCCCAAGTTCCATCCTGGATTGAGTGCAGCAATTGCAGCTGAAGCAGTAACTGGGGTAAAAGCAGCGGTACAACCTCCTTGTGTCGTCGAAGATACCGATGAGGTAGTTTTGGAGGTCGACGAAATACTGCTTGTTGACTTGGAGGTGGTGCTGGTCGTATATGGCTTAGATGTTGTGCTGGTCGTTATTGGCTTGGAGGTCGAGCTGCTTGACGTTGTCTTTGAGGTCTTAGTCGTCAAAGTAGTCGGCGCTGAGGTAGCAGTGCCAGGAACACATTGAGAGTAGTCTATGGGATGTAAGTATTTCCCGTGAGACTGGACAAGGCACACTCACAAGCATTTTGGTATACACAAGTATACCCCGATACACATGTTGTTTGACCTGTGTATCCTGTACCCCCACCTGCATGGCGTTATTATGGTATGCAACTGTTAGGGCAATGGCACTCACACTGTGCATATCCAGCAGCCTGCGAGTACACTGACTCCACGGCCAAGGAAAGAATACCCGCAACAACAGGAAATCTCATGATGAAATCTTAAAGCCAGGAAATATGACAGGGAAGACTTATTCCATTAGATTAAGGGGACGATACATTCATATAAATACATTCGCGGAGACTTCCCATGATCGATTAGAAATCCTTCCCCTTCAGCTCATCCGGTCAGTACATTCGCAAGAGCTACAATCCGTCCGATATCCGACCCTGAAATTAAAACTTACATTGGCAAAATGATCTCCCCGCAAATTCGGCAGCAGATCTTCCGCTATTTCTCCATGCTTGATTCTTTGTATTCACAGTAGAAGCAACGTGGTCCCATCTTCGGGGCTACCGGGAACAGTGTATCGTTATATTCGAAACAGGATTAAGGTAGTTTGTCGAATGTAAGGGGCGTTAATGCGATAGGACGGGTATTTCACCCGCCATTTTGCCTTTTTATATACTGCCAATATATATCGGTGACAACGGGCCGCATTGTGGGGAAATGCTTCTGTGGAACATGTGGGTGTCGTGAACTCCTTGCATGCGGGGAAATGTTTTAGCGACCTCGAAGCACTCGCCACATTTATTTGGCATTGCGCAAGTGCAGCCTTTATGTCACAGATAATATGAGAGGGAAATTCCAGAGTAAAGAGCCAAATTTTCTCTCATTGTTTATTGCCCGGATTTGAGCGCAAGCAAGTGCAATGGTTGTCTTGATCTGGGCCCGGCAATCTTCGACTGGAGCGGTTCTCGATCTTTGTACATCCAACGACGAATTCAATTCGTGAAGTGGACAGGCTATATGGAGCATTGGAGCCTATATCTGCCCAAGTCTTTACTGAGGCAGTGTACGAAGTATAATCACCACAGCCAAGACCACTGGAGAGCACGGAGAGAATATACCGTGGGACGCTTTTCTAATACTTTCCAGGAGCTGCCCTTTCCGGCGCAGCAAGGAGATCCGATTGAATTAATTCGCATTGGATGGTCGGTATCTGGCCAGATTGTGGAGCAGCAATTTGATTGAAGGAGTGGCCTCCGATAGTTTCGATCATGATGGACTCGTCTACAGTGCCGCCCGCCGTTGGAGCTGTGTGATATTTCCAAGCTACAGCTGATCTTGACGGTGCGGTGTCGTGCGGATGTCTTCTATTGAAGTGCCCCAGGTCGGCGTTGATGCAACTCTGTTTCCAAATCAACCTGCCATGGTAATCCATAAACAAAATGTGGACTTGGTACTTTGAGCTGGTTCTCGAACGTATGTTCACATCGACTTGGACCTATTGAGGGAGGCTTAAGGTAGCAATCTGGGGAAGCGGAGGATGAAGGACTGAAAGAGTAACCTAGCATGCCATATCATTTCGTCGCGGTGACCTGATAATGAGCAGATGAGCTGGCTTGAGTGTTTCAGGAGGTGGGTTAGCGAACTGCGAACAGAGGCAAAGGGTGGAGGACTCAATAATCGGAAATGAGACGACCAAGGGAGCAGCTTACCTGAAATGATACTTCATCTTAGAAAGAAGAGATGCTGGGAGATGACCATGCCCATAATCATGTGCGGACTTCGGCGGAGAGCCCTGAATATGCATCTCAACGACTCATTGCTGTCGATACGAACAGTTCTGTAAGCTCTGAGTGGTGTACCAAACGGTGACAAAGGCAGTATTAAGGGAACGAACGCCTTTGCCATATTGTTACATTCAGGTTATGGACAAGGTGCGCCCGAGAACCAGAGCGTGCCAGAATACTGTATCGTACCGCGGCGTCGTGCCCCAGAACAGAAGCAATCACAAGAGACATCAGCAATTCCAGAGGAGTAGACTCCTAAATCCTAGTATCAGACGTTCATCCGCATAAAACATGCAGAGTATTCACGTGCTGGGAAAATTAGATCATATATTAAACTTCCAGTTGCTTGAAACAAATATAATAGAGCCTATTACGATTACAGCATGAAAATGACAACGTATCAGAAAGTAATATATGACTTTCATCTCATCTAGAGATTCGGAAATTGATGATATAGTTCTTACGACGCGTGTCCTGAAATACAATCATTATTAAGGTTAGTAGTAAAAACGACCGTGGCAAGGCTGGCATCAGATCATCCCTCACAACTCGTGCAACCTCCACATTCCGTCCCGTAAGATTCATGCTCTGCTCCGGTCGAAGACGTGAGGACGAGCAAAGTGCCGAGGCTTTATTTCCTTTGCTTCTTCTTTAGAGTTTTCGTGTATGAAACTAGTCCCAGCACTATTCCGGCTACCACCCCCACCAAGCTAAGGTCCGAGTTGAGCATTCAAAATTTCGTGAGAGGAGATGCTTCAATGAGTAGATGCAAGCGTTTGCACTATTCAGAGACCCTGTCTACGCAGAGTCGTTAATATTCTATCAAAAATTATCCACAGAGAAGTAAGTAGTGGTGCTGTGGTGGACGGTACTGCACATCGAGGTTTAACCGCTCAGCAGAAGACCGCCACCTTATCCCCCCGCATTAAAAAGTGGAGTAGGATAATCGGGGTCAGGTATACTCTAAAGACAGCCGAAGCCATCAAGAGCAAGAGAGCAAGTAACTATCCATTCATACAACGAAAAATCGATTTTGAGGTAGAAAAAATTTCTGAAGACCAGAGGACGATGAAGCAAAAAGATAACATCTGAATGACCTACGCAGGGCTCGAACCTGCAATCCCTAGATTCGAAGTCTAGTGCCTTAACCATTGGGCCAGCAGGCCAGTGATTCAGAACCAGATTGATACCGGCTTGTTGTTGTGAAAGAGTGACGTTTAATGTTGAATATCAAGCAAAAATCAACTTGAGGGTTAAGCGAGGGTCAACCCCTTCATCCACCGTTAAGTCCTTCCCGCTAACGTGACTTGCTACGCTACAGCTCCTTTATCTACTTGGAGGTGTATTTATCTCTGTCTACTTGTATTTTATGTGCAAGCAAGGTATGTCAGTCTCCAAAGCAGTGGCCCTTGGAAAGCAGAGTAACCTTAATCACAGCCCCCCATTCCTGGTATCTGGACGCTTAATAGGATAAGATTGAAAGCGTCTTATCTTCTCTACCACAATCCCAATCACGATTCATATTCCTATCTTCCTCTAGATAATTTTTCCAAAAATATTCCGTACTTCAAACTATATTGGCAGTTACCGTGGATCAGCAATATAGCAACCGTTATTAACCCCACCAAGCCGGTTCATGCAACCCAATGCATGAAAAACATGATACAGGACCCCTAAAACAGCATCATCACGTTTATTCAATCCTCTATCATCGGTGAAGACGGACTTTCCATGAAGCCCGAAACTCAGCTCTCTACGATCTCTACCTCAGTGGTGGAGAGACCAGAGACGGTACTTGTCTGATTCTTAGACGCCGTGTCTAACCATGCGATCAATATAGAGTATGACAGCTCGAGATGTATAAAGATCGAGATGATCTCTTCCTTCCTCGAGGCAGATTCGATATCTTAGCAATCAAAATACAATTTCTACCTACCAGCAATCCCATCAACCAATCAAACAGACCAACCACAAACCAAAAGAAACTACTCCAAGCTCCATACTCGCAATCATGAACGCAAGCCTCGCCACTCGAGTCATCACATTGACAACCAAGCCTGACAAAATCGATGATGTACGTCGTTCTGCCCATCTCCCAAATCATATCTTCCTCTAATGTTCCTTCTATCCCCAAACATTCCCTCCCACCATCGCCCCAAAATAGTACTTCCAGCTCAACTCACACATCACAGGCGATCGCCGAAGCATCCGAGTTCGCCAATCTCGTCAAAGACATTGAACCCGACTGTCTCGTATACTCCGTCTCCAAATCCAAACCCTTGATGGGTGATGGACCCGAGCAGATTGTCATAACTATAGTGTATGTTATTCTCTCTTCTTCCGTCTACCTGTCGTCCTGGCCCCTTACCGTCATTCTTCTCTATCCCCTTCCCTTACACGAGTAGCTGACGACCGGACTTCGAAACAGCTTCAAGGATGAAGCAGCCATGAAAGCCCATGAACAAACCCCCCATGTTAAGGCACGCATGGAGGCCAAGAAAGGAGAAGAGTTTTTGGCTGGTCCCCCTGATGTGCGGGCGGTTGTTCATGTGGGTGGATTCACCATGAGAGGATAGGATGTACGATGAGTGTTGGACTGCGTCCATGATGTCGTGCGTTTGGTTCTGGGAATGTATATGTGTGGGTTGATATGGAGGGTTTTCCGTCTGGGGATCTTCAGGTTGATGATGAAATATCTGGCATCTGCGCACCCAGGCTACCGGTAACCTGATCTATAGAAAGCAAAATTTAGTTTTTCATCTGGTCCATCTCGACTTTCCTGTCGATCGCTCTGTCTCCTTTCTCTGTACCGCAAATCTTGCTTGCTTTATAATTGACATAACTCGCCATGGATTCTTAGGCTTGAAAGGTCTCGAAATGTCTGAGAATATATGTGGAACTTCATGCCTATCCACCACGAAAGAGTAAAGTCCATGCCCTGTGGACTTCTGTCGAGTAACGTAGATCGTTTCACATGGAAATCTCTATGGAAGATCGGGTATGCCTCGTTCTCAAAATAGAGAGTTTTTCAGCACAGCATGCGAGTTCGTTGACATAGTCGAGCTCATTTCATTTGCACAACTACCAAAACATGGAGAAAGGCAAGTGGAACTGTTCGTTTGGTACCACGTATATCAAAATAAGCATTTGGGACCTCGATCTCTTCCAGACCTCCTGGAATATATGCCCACAAACTCGCGTATCGTCCTCTCTTCATCGGCTACTTGTATCCGAAAGCTTCGCGAGACCCTCCTGGTGGTAAGTGCACGTTTGCTTACCAGATCTATACTCCTCGTTTCTATCACCCATGCAACCTCCATTTAGCAGAACATATGCCAAGGAAATACTAGGAGCATTCCGCGTCTGCCTTCAGGGACGACAACAAGGTCATTTCGCATAGGTATATCAGGCAGCAGAGAACCGCAGCGGCATGAACCCTAGGTGCTCCATGCTCACTCCAACTGTCCACACGAATCATCAAAACTAGTCGACCTCGGATTCCTGAGTCCAAGGTCCAGCCCTGAAGCTTCGCCATCCCATCATCCACAACCGTGGAACGAATGATCCTTCCTGTCACACATCGGACCATTTCAGCGAAAAGCGCGAACCTGAAAATCTTTCTGCAATACCTTCCCCTTGTACCTGCATGAAAGATTCGGTATCAATTTCAAATGTGGTTTGAAAGCTTCATATCTGATGCAAGCGTCTTATTGCTCGTCCCAAACCAGAAAATTTCAGTGGTAGATCAGACTTTGTATCCCTCCATTCCCAGGATCACGACGATGTTCGATTATTAAAAGAGCAGCCAAAGAGCAAATTGTTGTTGGTAGATCTGGTCTTACCTGAGACGAACTTTACCATGCAAGATGCCATCAAAGATTTCTGCATGTTTCCCATTGGCGGACTTGAGAGGAACGAAAAGCAATGGAGCGAATTGTTGGCGAGGAACGGTTTGAAGACTAAGAAGATCTGGAGAGGAAGCGAGCCAGAGGCTTGTGTTGAATGCGAGCTGATTTAAAATATGGGCTAATATGGAAGGGATATAATATGATATACACGAAATTGTTCTTTTAGGTCGATATAAACGAGTATGACTCCGCTCGCAGGCTCGCGGGATGAATTTAAGGGTTTAAAGGCTTCTGGGCCTCGCCTCAGGCTCGGCGGCGTGCCAAGGCAGACTGAATTATACACAGGAGATATATTGTACAGACCGAATTTTTGATTTTCTTATCAGTTGGTCAGGTGACCAGGATTTTTCGATAAGAGGTGGCCTGAACATAGGACAATATAGAAATAGATGAATTCTGGATTGGAAGTACTTTAAAATGACCGTAAACATGACAAGTTTGTCGGATATTCACAGTTGAGGTAATTCCTCTCCACCTGCCCTTTGTAAAAAAGTTGGAGTGCGGCTATCCTTCAGACTTTTAGCCACACCACCAATCCCGCTTCACCAACAACCTAGCTTTCCATGTTAACGTCTGTCACTTTCTGTCGCGATGTACTTGGAAAAGAGCATTGGTGAAGAGCGCACAAGCAAACAGAGCATCCCAAGACGTGGAAGCACGAAATCCTTCAGGAATTTCCTACGACTTTGCCTATCCACAATTGCCACTATTTTGCTGTCCAGTATTCTGTTCCTCGTAAGTACGAGCCTTGGAGATGTGCTTCCAACTAAGAAAAGAAGGGTCCGAATGTCGTCCCCTTTACTCTTGAACATGAGGACGATTTATCACCTTTCGAGAGCTTTCGGAAATGCTCCATCGAAAAGTTTATCGCGACCGGTTTGCGTTGGCTCGATGGTGTCTCACCTATTTCCAAACATGAATTTATGCAAAGACGGAATAATCTAGCCGTTGCTCTCAAAGCCGAAGGCATTGATGCATTTATTATTGAGCCAGGTTATACATTTCAATACTATGGTAATGTTAGTCAACGTGATTGGGAGGTTTGGGAGCCAGAGGAACGGCCTTTCCTTATGATCGTTAGCCCACGGCAAGATGAAAGCTCTGGCAATGTGGTAGCGACAACAACCTTTTTAGCCCCACACTTTGAAGAAGGGAGAGTACGAATGCTGGGAATGCCATTTGAGGAAGATCTCAATGTTGTTACATGGGAAGAACATTGGAATCCTTATGTAACATTATTGAGTAACTGGTATCAGACATCTGGTGGAGAACTGGGCAACGGAGAACTGCCCAAGGTTATGGTCGACGAAGAAATGAGAGACTTCATTCAAAGAGGTCTGGCGGAAGCTGGGTTCACAGTTGTTGGACTTGAGGGCGAAGTCAGGCGAGTCAAGCAGACCAAGACATCCGGAGAAGTCGACAATCTACGAGCAGTCAATACGGGAACAGTTGAGGCACTACGAGCAATGCGAAAGTGTTTGCTGCCAGGGTTGACTGAAAATGAGGTGATGAAGGGCCTTGACAGTACGATGAGGGCGGGCGGCATGGAACCATTCTTTGATATTGTTCTTTTTGGTATGCTATCTACCCCATCTGCGTTTATTTGCTTACGAAAGAATAGATGAGAATGCAGCAATGCCACACGGTGGACCAGACGGAACGAAAGTTTTAGAAGCAGAGACTCTGATACTGATAGATGTAGGGTAAGAAGCTTTGGCTGTGGTTACGGTTAGCAGAATCCTGCTAACAACGTTGAAGAGCTCATTTGAACGGATACTCTTCAGATATCTGTAGAACATTCTTCCCTCCATTTTTCCCTGCACACAATACGCGTTCTTCTCTCCCTCCAATCATCCAGCAGAAGATTGCGGTTTGGGAAACTGTCTTCGACGCACAAACACAGGCATTGCATGCACTGATATACAACGGAAGTTGCGCATCAGTGGATTTGGCAGCACGAAAAGTGATCACGGATGCTGGCTATGGACAAGAATTCACGCATCGCGTTGGACATGGCATCGGACTTAAAGCTCATGAAAGTCCTTACCTACATAAAGGAAACACGGAAGAAACATTGAGACCCGGTATGGCTTTTACCCTCGAGCCTGGGATCTATCTGGAGGGCAAGTTTGGTGTGAGACACGAGGATGTCTTTCTCGTGAAAGAGAACGGAGAAGCAGAGATTCTGACGGGCTCAAGGGCGCAGGATGCATGGAACCCTTGAGCATTTTTTGTAGTACGTCCTTCCCAACGAATGGCAATCATTTAATAGGTGACGAGTAGCCAATGAAAAGTATTCCATGTGATACTTTGGTGGTTTGTTGCATATCTGAAGAAGAGGGCGAGAGGGCAACATTAGGGCGTACAGCGCCCTGCGCCCTTCGCCCTTCAATGGTGGGGTAATGGAATGGCCTGTCAGATGCACCCAGCCAAGGTTTTACCTCAACGAGAACAAATCATTTATACGTCTGAAATAATTGACATCCAATCTTCACGCATCAATTCATTGTGCAGTTCCATGTTGTTTTCTCGTGGTCCAAATCATCATACTGTAGCGGTAGCGGTAGTTGAATGTTCGAGGTTGGTGTTCGGGGCGCCAAATCCTCAGCAGCAAAGCACTAAATTGTGGGGAACCTTGGAGGGACACCCGAGCTTCATTTTAACCACTTTTGGGCAAAAGATCCGTCTATTCTTCTTCCATTCTTATCGTGGAAATCAACGAGTCAACGACCACACATGAACGATTAAGCATTCTATCAGTATTATACTTCCATCTCTGGACGAACCTAGAGCTATGACAAAGCCTTCATACACAGAACTAGTGGTGATCGCTCGGCGCCCTCGCTGAAGATACCGATCAGGACCCACGTAGGTCCCCTAAAATGGATCAAGTTCTGGTGGTTGGCACTGCTAGATAGCTCTTTTGAGGTCAAACTAGCAGCTCAGCATCTGCGAGATCATATGGTGCAACCTGCACCAGCCTTCCTTCTCTCCCTCGTTCTCCGATACCGTAGGCCGAGCTGTGCCCGATGTGCCCCTCCTCGAGCTATGGAGATTACACAACATTCCCCCGCCAATTTCCTATTGTAGCAATACAGTCCATCGATATCGAGTCTGCCGTTGATGGGAGACTTTCTTGCTATAGTGGGGTGAGCAAGCTCTTGCGCCATCATGAGCTAATTGAAGCAATGGATATATAAGGTCGACAGCTCTGGTCGAACACGGCCAATATTTCCTCCTCGACATTCTTATCATCTGCAGGAACACACACGAACATCTCACGATACTTCATATCCACGAATCAATTGTCTTGCAGGCAGCCATAGGTCGTTGTTGCTAGATAAGAAATCTTCGATATTTAAGGTATGAATACTCTAGAGTCCATTGCACCGCTCTGGCTCTAGGAACACCATACACATATCCTCAAACATACTCCTTCATTCCTCATATCACAACTCGCTTCAAAGCTAACCATGGGTTCCATCATTAGCAAAGGTAAATCTTCCAAATCATCCGCACCCGAAAAGATGTCTCCAATTGCATTCCAATACCACGGCGGAGCTCAAACCGAGTTCAAGCCCCCTCTCATTGCCAACGAGAATGCTTTCCTCGGTGACGTTGCAACCTCAGAAAAGGAGGACCCCACCGCCCCAATATCGGCAGGTTTCTACAGACTGGAGAAAGGAACACCATTGGTTTACGAGTACACATACCATGAGATGAAGATCATCGTAGATGGTGAATTCGACATCAGTGACGAGACTGGACAAAAGGTTCACGCCAAGAAGGGAGATGTATTCTACTGTGAGTTGATTGCAAGAAATAGGAGGTGAACGCAAGCTGACTCGAGATAGTCCCCAAGGGAAGCAAGATTACTTTCACCACAGAGAGCTTTGGATTGGGATTCTTTGTTGGGCAAAGAAAGGTTTGCTACCATGACAGCTACTTGAATTCTGAATGCTAACTATTTAAATAGACTGGTACCGCATAAAGGATATAAATATTTCACGAAAGGGAACTGGTTACTGGGATAGGAGTCTTCGCTATTTCATGAAATGTAAATACGCAAATTTAAAAAGCCATTTTGGCTCTTTCATCTTCTACCTTCTATGCCTTGATGAGATTTGTGTACCAAGAATCATTCGAGAGTGTCCCTTCCCCCCTGCCCTTACTACGTCAGAAGCACTGGCTCGACTGGCAAGCGCCATGATACCCGCGAATCCTATCAGCGCTAAGCCATCATGCACTTCTCAAATATCCATATATACAACAGCCTGTTACCTCCAGTCCAGTCAAGATCGCTTTCCTTCATTTTATTCCTCACGCGGTAAGAGAACATTGAGAGAGGTCTCATTTCCCCTAGGCTAGGACAGGTGCTGTGGCCGCCATCCTCACACATTCTGCGTTCTGATTGATCTCAGCTACACCACTCCGGTCATGTCCAGTTCCATCACTCCAGACACTCGTCTTTAGGGTGTTGGCCCAGTGTTGTTAGGTATAGGCATAACCCAAATCACTTCGAGAGGATATCTGCGCGCTACTGTAGCACATTCGATTCGGGCCCACGCCGATTTTGTACAGAACGGCCATGAATTAGTATATATACGATACTTCTATTCCCTTTTTGCTCGTTATGTTATTCATATATCATGCATCCAATTCGTTAGCTTGAAGAATGCCCCTCGTCCTGTTGGTCCTACCGTCCGGGTGCACTGTGTTGACGCCCTCATTTGTTTGCTCCATGTGATCCATGCCACGTCCGTCCCATCTAGTTTCCTCTGATCTCTCCTGTTCTCATACAACTCGTGGCTCCAGATACGTCAGCGTCAGGTGCCGTTGGTACGGCCGATTACCAACCAAAATGATGCTGGGTCTTTTTCGCACCTTGACAAGGAAGGCGTACATCACTGTAGGAGAATAAGGGCAACGACATTCAGGAAAACGAGAGCAAACCCTCCGAGTACATCACCCACGATTTGCTCCAATGCTGGTTGGAGAAGGACTTGAGTTGTCGGAACTCGTACTGCTTGCGCACGGAGAATTCGAACTAACAGCAGCACTGGCTATGTTTCTCCGGGGGAGACTACTTGTGGAGGAAGCCGAGGATATGTGTGTGGAAATGGTTTATACTGGCCCAATTTCTTGATGAAGGAACACAGGAAGATGAAGAGTTTGACGATGAAACTTGACCAGCCGAAGATGATGTCACTCGACGTACTCGACGTACGCGCCGTAGTTGGAGTGGCTTGATAGATGTTCGGAGCAGCTGTAGTTAGGTTGAAGCCAGTGCTACGCCGCCTACCCTATCTGAATCGCATAGAAGCCAATCGCTCGCCCATTCCCAAGAGTTCCGTCGCTGGAGATTGGAGTAGTGGAACTTGACTATCACCTGCATTTGAGACCATAGGTTGAAATATCAAAATCTGTCGAGACGACGAGGACTGCACGTTTGCTTGACAGAGGACAGGTTCGTTGGGAGAACAGATATAGGAGGCTCGGAAAGAAAATGGTGGTCTAAAAGGACGTCCTACTGGTGGTAAGCGAGGATCGGCTGCGCAGAGATGTGGCGGTTGCTTTAAGCCATACTGAAGTTGACTCTGCCTCTTCCGCGGCGCAAATTCGTTCGTCAAGTATTCCAAATACTTTTCAAGCGATGTGCTTCTTGGCACATCTCCTGCATAAAAACTGGCCAATCGATAAAAGCCGGCACAGAATGCACCATCATTCGGATGTGTGGGTGGTGGGGTCGTGACTCGTGAGCTGTGAGCTGTGATGTTTCCGCGGCCAATCCAATGCTCAGCAAGAATAACCTCACTTCTGCCACAGAGCCTCCGAGCACGATTCATAGATGATATAACCACAGTGAAGTCAGTATGAATATCACGAAGAGGTATTTTGAGCCGCATTTCATTTATGTACTGTTTGCGAAGGTCTGCGGCGGAAAGAATTTGTGTTCTTGCCAATCGCTTCTTAATACTTGAAGCTCACCCTGGTTCCAAATCTCCGCTTTCAGCACCAACAGTTGGTGATTCACAGAATCATTGGCTGGCAGCAATAAAAACAAACCAGACCAAGATCGGATGGCAGACATCGAGTGAATTGTTCTTTGCTGCGATCGCTTTTATTTTTACTTATCTACTTATGGGATAACTTGGTTTCAGTTGGCTGCTTTGCTTTCGTCTCGTACCGATCAATCTTTGCTGCTTCTTCTTCCTCTCCTCAGATTTTTCCACGTACAATGTCCAGGTAGCAGCGGTAATAATTACATCTATATGATGCGCGCGTTCTTTTCCGTTTTTCTTGCCGCGCTGCTCGCGCGATATGTCCATGGAAAGGCAATCGATGCGTCGCATATCCGCGAAGCATCGAAGATGGAGATCACACAACCTCCCTTACCAAGAAGAACTTATTCACCAGAAGCTGTCAGGCGGGACCCAGATTCAGAATCAAGCTCCAATTCTTTTGTCGGTTATAAATACTTTGTGTCAACATGCGGAACCTACTCCATCGAATCCTTCAGCCTAGCATTGGAAGTGAATACGCGATGTTTGGTAGACGATAGCGCCTTATTCTTCGGAACATGCGAGGTTGCGATCTCTGAGGCAACTGCCTGTGGTTGGCCGGAGGTTTGCTCTGATTCATTCGGATGTAAGCTAGGATGTGGAAGGACTAATGTGCCGAATGCATCGACGCTGACTTGGTATGTTGTTTCCAACCGGATCAAGGACCAAGCAAAGCCTTACTGACTCTGCTCTCCATAGTAATCAAGTGGGATTGAATAATTGTGCATTTTGGTATCTCGCTACTGGCTCATCCTTCTATACGAGTTTACTGTGCAGCTCTAAAACAGTATTCTCAACCTTTACCGCGCATGCCTTCACCATAACGAGTGATACTTCGTATACGGACTTCAGTGACAGTCCCAGTACCAGTTCGAGTTCCAGTCCGAGTTCCACAACGCCTGCTGGGAATACTTTCATTACTACCGTCACTGCAGTGGTGACACCCACGCCAGCGGCAGCCAGCAATCAGCCCAGCGCAACGCCTTCATCAGCCGGAAACAAAGGGGGATCTTCGAAAACAGCAGCAGCAGTTGGAGGGGCAGTCGGTGGAGTAGGAGCCGTGTGTATTATCGTAGCAGCCATCTTTTTCGGTGGGCGATGGCTCAAGCGATATAGGAGGAAACACAGTCCTGTTCCAACGACAGAGCCTGACCCAGACCATAACCCGGAGCTCGATGGGCGACCTATGAATTCCGAGCTGGACGGAGGAGACGCGTCAAGGTTCTCGAAGAACGAAGTGATGGAGAAGGGGAACGATAAACGCGGGATCACGGAGAACAGAGTGATGTCGGAGATCGATGGTCAGACTATTCAAGAGATGATACATGAGGATCGACCGGTTGAGCTGCCGGGGTAGAGAGAATTGCAGATTTCCGTTTATGTATACAGCACGGCGTAATGGACGTCTAGAGGATACAGAGAATTAGTATAAAAGTAATACAAAGTACGGCCCGAAGGACGATGTATACTAGCCCAGTTTCTAAAAAGAATCCGGTTCCAAATGTTCGGTAAATCGGCGTTGTTGATCTGGTATGATGTTCTGTGTCTGTATCTGTGTCTTCCTCCCGAGTTCATAGTTCTACCCCGCCAACAAGCGCCACCAAAAAGCCCTTATCGACGGGTCCCACCAAATTGTAGGTTATCAGACACAATCCGACAAAACGCCACATTAAACAGCACCGTAATCTTACTCTCACGTCAACCTTTCCCACAATCTAGACCCTTTCCACGCTCCCACTTTTTGCCTTGCCTGACTAAGTGCTTAGACTTGTTGACGACACAAACAAAGCTAGAGCTCAAACCGGAACAGAGTTCTGAGTTTTGGGCATTCTTGTATCAAAACATCACGACTGACTCTCCCAACTTTGCAAGTCGTCTTTATTTGTGGAGGACGTGAAAATCTGGGAAGGCCCAAAGAGGCAAAATCAGCCCATCTTTACATACTGGCGCACACTATCGAAGATAGTGCAATTCTCAGTTATTCTACCTTTCTTCTCTTAAACGTTCCTTGATCTTCCCCGACATGTTGCATGCGCATCCTTTCATACATGAACTTATTGCCAAGAAAAGGATTCGCGATTCTACGACTACACACTTGTGATACACATACACTGAATACCACCTCGTTACGAGAGATCGGGGGGGAAAGCTTCTTGGGACTCCAAAGTCGAACTTTATGGTCATTGGCCGATTTACTGGTAAACTTATTGACGGCGCTGCACATGTGATAGGTCAGATTGGGAACAAAGGATTCGGAGTTACACGGGCAGCCTGGAGTAGTATATCTTCGACTTCCGTTCACCCACGGAGGAAGAATCTCACCAGCTTGGACTTTTTGGATCTGGAAAATTGTGTGAAATCAATCATAACACAAGCATATTGCGACTGTTTGGTTTCCTTTGAAGAAAGTCACATTCATATTCCCCCACTGTGCCCTTTTGCACAAACGTCCTGACTCATTGTCCCTCACCGTTCCTTTACTCCTCTCTCACCTCGCACTCGCTGCACCTGTTCGAAGAGAACGTGGTAATTCTAAGATCGATATCAGGAGTAGTTCAGGTACGCCACTTGAATTGCGCACGCGACACCCTCGATTGCACAATCCCTTGTGTTCTGTGAACAAAGAAAGTCCCTCCAGTTCCCCAGCGCGACAATTCATAAATTGAGGAACTTGATTCGCTCCCACCGCGCCTATACTTCATAGATAACTTGGGAATTCGTTCCGTTCCAGAGTCGAGTAGGAAGCCCAGAGCGACCAGTCCAGGAATCTTCCTACCTCCACATACGCCCGAGTACTAGGAAGTCAAATCAACCGCACCTTCGAGCTATCAACCGACCCCTAATTTCGACCGATTGTATACAATAACCTTTCCACCGGAAAAATACCCAACCCACCGTTCGCTGTCAAGAAGCCTTGGATTGTCAATCCCCATTACTCTGCTCCTCCACCAGCACTTCCAATGACGTTCTTAGATAAATTCAAATCCCTCTCCCTCCCTACCAACTCCAAAACCTCGAAGTCGAACGACTCTAAGAACCTCCGACGTCAAACACCTCTCGACAGTCCAAATTCCGATCGCAAGAACCCCCTCTCACCATCCACAACCAACTCCACCACGAAAAGCACATCGCATTCGCATCGATCGAGCCCCAAAACCGGAGTACGAGCGGGAGCGATCGAGATCACCAAGGAGAACGACCTGCAGGAGGATGAACACGAAACAGATGACGAACAGGAGAGTCGGGATTTCAAAGAATATTTAGAGAAGTGTAGAAAGGCGGAAGAGGAGAAGGAAAGGAAAAGGAAGAAAATGGTTGAGATGGAGCGGAGGAGGAAGGCTGTGAATTTGAGTCCATGGGCTGGGAGGATGTAACTCAAATTATGGGAGAGGCATCGCATCTGCGAAGGAGAGAACATGGCATGCGCAACTGATAAAGGAGATGCGAAAGTCCAAGTCGATGCCTCGTTCATGATGGAGGGCAGGAGACGGGTGCACAGGATGAAGCACACCTGTGGATTCCGATGACAGTACCACGGAAGACACAACGAACTCGAACTTCGTCAACACCTATTTCTCAACAAGTCGAAACAACAGTACCTTCGCGATGGACGGGACATATTGGATCGCGGATAGGGAGCAGTGTCTTTGATGGGGGGCCCTATTTAATATTTCACAATTCTTTTAGCCAGCATTTCTTTCGATCGATACCCGGATTATTTCTTCTTTCCCCTTTCTCCTTCCTGTTCTTCTTCCTCTTCGGAGCTGGCTGGTTCTCTTTTTCACTGTACCGTAATTTGGGCCTCCTCATCCATCGCGTTGGGTTTGGAGAGTATGACGGCGAATGCGATATCATGTATTTATGCAAACATCAATTCAAACAATTTTCTACACGAAAGTAGTTGGAGAGTCGCGAATTTGAAAACCTCAAGTTTTGCATATGTTCGAGAGTGATGGACAGTGGTTAACTTAAACATAAGGGGCTGCCTCCCTCCTTACCCCAGATTCCAGCAATGTCGAATATCTGGTGCGTATTGCGTGCTCTTTGTCCACTCTCCACTCTCACTCCGCACTCCGCATTTTACTTGCCAGCCTCACAGGCTCACACAAGGTATTATATTATCAAGGTATACTTCCTATACTATGCTCCTCTTATGGAAAACTTCTGTGCAAATGGCGCATGGCGTCAGGTGCCAGGACTTCTCCTCCTTTTTATCTTCCCTTGCGAAATGGGAATCTTCACATGCTGTTTTACAATGCGCGACAGGATTCAATTCCACGAGTCGTGTTGACCAGGGACTCCCTTGTCCTACTCGCTCAAATACGACGAAGTTCGCTATGGAAGTAGGTATTTCACCGTGCATGACCTTAGTTTCCTGCTGTTTCCCCTAACGTTACCCTCCCCTCCCACCTTCCTTATCTCTTATCGCATCATCATCAAGCCGCCGGCGCCAGTTTGGTTTGAGGCCATACCCACCTTTGTCTCCACCGTATGGGTCACTAGTGAGTCCACTCCCCGCACCGTCTCGTCTGTGGAAATCCTCGGGAATCCTCGGTCTAGTCGTCTGCATTTCGATGACTACAGTGCTGCTTGGTTGAGGTTCGGAGGGAGATGGTTTGTTTTTCGGAATCACTCTGAGATATCCGTCTCACGTATATTGAAGGAAGACCATCTCCAAATGATGCATTTATAGCAACCAGAACTCTAGGGCTGTGGCTTCGCTTGTTCATTTACTCGTTAAAGCCTCCCTCCTAAAGTAGTCGAGTCAGGAAATCCAACAAGAGCTTCTATTCCTCCGCCACAACTTCTCAACCTGATCCCTACGCGTCCCCCAACCTCGATCTCTCAACTTACTGTACTATCCCCAACCAAGTATCCCGCTCGCCAAGGCCTTCGCCGGCCCGGACAATTCCCGGATAGTATCTCTCCTTCTTTCACTCTCCACTACCTCCCTCAACGACGTCGATCTTCAACTAGCACAAACACGATCAACCCTCCTCATCTACTCCTCACTGACGCAGCTAAACCCCATACCACCCAAAACCGTGAACATCACCCCCTCCAGTGCCCCTTCGATTCGATGATTCCTCCACTCACCACCACGACGGCCTCTTAGGGCTGATGATCACGAAAACACCTACTTCGTACAGATTTACAACACCCAACCACATGATACAGTAGAAATCCATGAACCACAAACTCCCCCCAACTGAGTCAATGCCAAGAACAAGCACTTCCAAGATTGGTTTTCAAGAACCATGCACATGGTCAACAAGTACGCCTTTGTCGCAGTCCCGTCCTATGAGATAGAAGATGGCGCAAAAGCCGCGATTACCTATGGCGGTATTTACCTTCATAGCTAGCATACACGTGCCTTGCATATATCTCTCTCGGGACAAATAATCTTTTCTTGCTGGTAGTTATTTGGATAAATATACTCCCTCCTGCCCCTCTACTCCTCATATCTTATCAACCAAACTACCCAGAAATAACTTTATACTTCTCCTCCCATCAGTCATTTCCAACTAATCCACGATTACAAATCCGTCCGTCGGCGCAAACCAAACCCAACTTCAGACCAGGATAAGTCCGGTTTCACCTCCCACTGCAGTTGGAAGTTGGAACTCGGCTCAGCTAGTTTTCGGCTATAGGTGGTGATTACTATACTTGCCGCGGGAGACAACCTACGCCCTTCGGCTATTACCCCAGGTCTTTCCATCATTTTCGCTGCAGAGCCCGGAGTTCGCGGAGTACTGGTTTGGGTCATTATCGGAGTATAAAGGCTTGTGTTATAAATATATTAAACCACATTTAGAGGAAGAGACTTATATGCCAGTTGATGAATTCATGCATTCTGTCATACCACTTTCTCTGCCTGCCTAGCTATTTACCTACCTATCTCGAAGGGGGAACGTAATCCTATCTAAGTACGATATCCTGCCAACCATATCTCGCATCCTACCTTTTCCTGATTCCAGCCCATCAAATCCAGCGAACGAAAAGGTCGATCTCAAGCAACACCCACAACGGGAGGGCGAACAAGTAATATCGAAAAAGTCCAACGCCACAACGCCTTTAATCCATCTCTCCCCTCCAAAACGCCATCGCTGAAGTACAAATTCAAGATTTGAAGAAACTCAACAACAAATCAAATTCAGATACCCCAGTTGTTTCTATCACATCAAAAGACGTCCCAAAGTATCTTCACGAACAATCATTATGTTCTCCAGCATCAAAGATCGTATTTCAAACACCTCCAAATCCTCATATGGGTCCCAATCCAGCACTCGGCCAGCAAAATCAAATTCGAAAGATATGACGGATCTGAAGGCTTCGAAATCGTCCGAGTCGACAACGAACCTTTCAACATCATCAACCCTATACCCTCCATCATACACGCAAGCTGCGCCCCCTTCATACGAAGCGTTCCTTCAAGACGCGCGAGAAGAAGAGGAGCGACGATTGAGAAGTCAACAAGCGGAAGTGCAGTACCAGCGAGTTCCATGGCAAGGAGGAATGGTGAGAAATGAGCCTAATGGTGCAAGAGACTGGCTGCAGGGCTGCGGACTAGCCAAGTAGGACTATGAAGTTTTTGTTAGCACATAGTTATTTTATAGAACAATCGGCGCAATGGAAATATTCCTAAAATAAATCACAAGACAGAATAGGGTTAACTTACTCTCCCACTCCCAATCCTTCATAACGCCTACCCAATGCAGTCTCCCTCTCACCGTGAGTTCAGGATCCATGTCCTCCGTGATAGGCTCTTGTCTCCTTTTCGCCTCTGCAAATCCTCCTTGAGCCGCAATGCTTCTTCTCTGCCCAACAGGTGATGCCCGGCGGCTAAGAATTCCCGTGTCGTTCAATAAATCAGAGAAATTGATCTCTTCATTTGCCAATTCCTCCTCAAATTTCCTCATTGATCCTTCGCTGTATAACATTCCTATATCTCTCTTTCCCGCCTTTCGCAAATTTTCCTGCTCCGTTTCCCTTGCAACTGCATCACGCCGGGACCAAACTTCTTGCATAACCTCCCAGCAGCGATCAATATTTCCTATCCACATTCTCTGTGCCATGCTTTGCCATCGTTCATCAACCCATTTCCTATCCTCATCTTCTGATGCTTCACATCCTGCGGCGAGGAGCGGGTATATCTGAACAATAACCAGCCGACTACTCAAAGGCACAGTGGCAAGATATACCAAAACTTTCTTAGCTAGCTGCGCAGATGTTAGGGAAGGAATTTCTGGAACGGCTTGATGAAGATGGAGGAGAGTAGCATAGCGATACGCTTCAGCTGTTTGCAGAGCATGCTGTATCTCTGAGGTAGGATCTTCCGGACTTGAGAAAGTGGTACAGGGACTCCATTGTTCGATAGCTTGTTTCAACTCCATGGCTTGAGAAATGATGGCGATGGAATTGGAAGAGAGTTTGCGGACTTTGCGACAAAGATTTGCGGCACGACCTATGAGAGGGAAAAGTGTAGCTGCAGAACCCATCAACGGATCTATCTCTGTGCTGGCAGAAGGAAAGGAAGTAGAGGTGTTGAGTGGGGAGAGGACGTGTTCAAAGTCGGTAGAGTCGTCATCATCAATGGATGTCAAACGAGCGATGACGTCCATGTAGACCCAGGTGTTGCAAAGAAATTTTAAACGTGCAAGATCATCACCCACAAGACTTCTCTTACTGTGCTTCATCAAAGCTTGATTCACCAAGATTTTGGCACCACGAAGATGCTCAATCCCTGTAGAGATATGCTGATCCCATGACTCGGAGAATGCAAGTACCAGCGTCGTGGCAAGTGCGGTATCTGTTCTCATCTTCTCGATTCCTGTGGCCAGGGATCGGATGCTCCTGCGCATGTGTTCCATTCCATCGACTCGTAATGCAGGCTTCTCTTTAGACGTATGAAATGCAGTCATAGATGCTATCGCATGATACAACGCAGGTGAATCCCTTGCTAGAGGCCAAACTAATGTCCTCCATGGGTTTTCAGTCGGCCCATCTTTGACAGACAAGATCCCACATGTTTGCTTGTCAAATCTAAGCATCAGCATTTCCGGACTTCCCGCAGGAACGTCTGGCTGTCGATACATAGGGCTGTAATTTCTGGGGGATGCAGTTGGTGATCTTGGTTGAGGATGGAATGGGCTTTGCGCCAGCCACATATCGGCATCCGATAATGGAGGATCACGAATGATCTCCTCAATATCATCCTCCAGCGGTGGATCATTTCCGAATTGAAAATGATCCATGACTGGTGTGGTGAGAGCCATTGTAGGTGACGGGTTTGAAAGAGATGGTAGTCTGGCATTTAACAACGAGCCAGGCGATAAGAGATCTATCAATCTTGGCGACTGACCAGAGAATGTCGATCTTGTAGTAGGTGTGACGAGACCAGTTTCTTCAAACATACTGCTTAGACTGCTTGTAACCGAATCTGCTCCAATTCGAGGTCTTGGTTCTTGCGTCAAGATAGGGGTGCTCATATCAAACAAAGGAGAATTGCCGAATTGTAGGTCCGGGATAGAGGACATATCAAAGTTGGATGGCGAGGGTACAGCAGCATTGAAGAAGGATTCCTGCATGTGCACATCGTCTTCTCCTGGCGTTGATGCCGACGCCTCAGAAGCTACTGGACTTGCATCAGGGGCAGGGTCCGGCGGTTTGTCCAGGACAATCGAATCTGGAGACATCAGAATAAAGATACATTCTTGGGGTTCTTGCCTATCCTCCTTACCTCTTTTTGTCGAAAGCGCCGGCGCAACCTTGTTTGAGAATGTCGCTTCCTCGAATGGTCTCCATTTAAAATCCTTCTTGTAGCCTCCGCACGTAACACTTCTTTTATAACATTGTTGACATGATGGTTTCGACTCGTCGCATTTGAGACGCTTTGCTTTGCAAGTTATGCAACCTAAAGATATGGTTTGTTAGCATGAAGCTCGTGCGGGGGAACTCTTATCGATCTGATGATAAGGGAACGGAGGCGGATCAAGCATACCATTTCGGCTTTTGGATTGTTTGGGCTTTGTGATACCCGTCTCTTTCTTTGCTGAAGGATTAGATGCCTTTGAAGTAGATTGCTTCCGTTTCTTGGGAGGTGGGGGTGGTTTGGGTGCAGGTGTGATGACTGGAGATGAAAGAAATGCAGACGGAGAAGGTATTGTTATCGTCTCCATCTTAAAGAATTCTTCGGGAGGTACATGGATGAAATGGGAACAGGGAGAGCGAAGGGTTCAATGATAGGAGAAAGAAGAATAGACAAGAAGATTGGTGTTGGAGAAGGTAGAAGGGATGAGATGGTCTCTGCTCTGTGTGGTTTGTTGCTGCAGAGAGCCGTTAGGAGGGTCCTTGTGGTTCCTAGAATTTGAGTCTGCTGTATTTGATAATTATAGTATTGATGTGTTGTTCGAGATTGAGGAAAGAGATAAAGATAGATTCCATAGCTACTTCTCTCAGTAACGAAGGGAGAAGGTCGTACAACCTGTCGGAAGATCAGGAAGTGAAGATGCGCTGCTCTGCCCTGCCCTGGTATAGTATGGTGGAGGGGAGGGGGGAGGGAGATCAATTGCGAGGGAAGAGGCCGTTAAAAGGATAAATGGCAGGTAAACGGCAGATAAATAGCAGATAGATGATAAAACGTAGATAGTAATCCTGTCAGGCCGTCATTTGATTGGTGAAGCCAATGTGTCAGTTTGTGGAGAAAGCTATGAACCTGGGAAGGTTGTCGAGGCTCTGACCGAAATCGCAGCGATGGACCTTGGAGAAGCGCGAGAAGAAAGCTTAGCGAATTGATAAAGATAGCGATAGCAGATAGCAAAGGCAAAAGGTAAATGCATCCGTACCCGTGCCGTTGATAATGCAGACCAGAACCGGCCAGAGCTAGACGTGCAGTGCTTAGGATTGGTTCTGGACAATGCTTAGTGCTGCGAAGGCGAAGACGGAGACGAACCTCCACTTAGGTCGTTCAAATTCAAGGAAAAACAAACAGCAGTTCGTCCACCAGGAGAGACACAGATGCGCTTCATCGCAGGTGCTTCGAGAAGACTACGGCTATTATTTTATATCTTCAGTTTCTCATTTCTCATTTCTCATATCTCGTTTCTCATCGACATCCATCGTACCCATCATAAGGTTATTTCCACAACATCATTTCACACATCATATGATTATCCTTCATAGAAGCCCAACCAATCCATGGTTTTCTTTTACATAACCTCCGCCTTTTGTGTATCGACTTCTCACGAAGTGTGTAGGGCTAGGCGGGATTCAAACAAGCTATCCTGCTGATAGGGCGAAAGAGCGACCAGCTTTCGGCCTTGTCATAGATAACAGGAACGGGGTCCCGAGAAGTTGGAGCGAAATGTAGGGGAGCGGGTAGATCTCGGAGTGTGCGAAAAGCTGATGATGGCAGCCGAGTAATTCCTTGCATGATTGGAAATCGAGGGGTTCGCAGTTAGAACTAAATCTAAAGAAAAAGGCATTATGATAATAATAGGTACGTTACATGAGGAGGAAATTTGAGAATTAACGGACTTTGGTACAGCTGCGAAAGGTGGAGACAAGCCAACACCTCCACTTTCTATCGTACTGTACAGAGCCTCTTCTGCAGGTTAGCACCTAGTCTGTGCTGTATATGACCGGGTTCTTCAGGTTTTCAAGGAATCACATAATACGACGGCTCCTTCGTTGTTGGAGCCCCTTCTGCAATCGTGCAATGGATCATATACCCCAGCATTGCTTCCATATTAGTCGGTATCTAAACCGCTATTCATAACAGTTGGCAATGGTGTGGTACAGTCAGAAATCTGGTCAGGTGTGGGGGCGGACTGTGCCTCATCACGTAGGTTGAGGTGGATATAAATTGTTAGCTTCTAATAACAACAGGAAGCAGGCAAGAGAGATCGAGCCATCGCCCTCACGATACCCGTGTACCCTCCCAGATTGCCTCTTAGAAATCGAAAGATTTGCATTATTCCGTAGACCAAAGGGTCGACCTGACGTTGCCTTCCATCTACCTTTTTGGCCCTTCTGCGACAGACCAATACATGCCATAGCTGGATAGTAAGGTGTCATGGCGCCTCCGATGTATAAAGACTACCCACTGAATGTGATCAATACACCGAAATTTACGACCGGTAAAGTATGATTTCTTGACGCAAGGTAGAAGACCACTGCCTGACAAGCCGTGTCCCTGCAGACAGATCCGTTCACCATGGAAGCTTCACATATGGCTTTGAGTCACAACTCCTTTATCCGTGGCTTCAACAGCATTTACCAGCAAGCACCACGTATCCAACTAGCAACCGACAGGAGTGATTTCGTAGGATATTGCCTTGCGTGGGTCGATTGCATTGATCAACATCACCACTATGAAGAGACAGAATTCTTCCCAGCCCTTGATAAGGCCGCTGGGAAAACGGGACTGATGGCTGGCGCTGTAGACCAACACGGTAACTCGCTATGACATTATCATTCTACAGATGAATACTGTGCTAACAAATGCAGCGGAATTCCATGACGGTCTCGAGAAGTTCAGGAATTACCTTAAGGATAAGGGCCCTGAGTTTTCCGCGGAGGAACTCATTGCCACCATGGACTCGTTCTCGCAGCATCTCCACAACCACCTCAAGGAAGAGCCTCCAGCGATTGCAGAGCTTGCACGTTTTAACACTCCCGACACACCAATCGACATATTGGCGATAGCCGCAGCAGCTGGTAAGAAGCAAGTCAACTTGCCTTTCCTCCTCAACACCCTCCCAGTTTTCTTCTTGAATATGGAGAGCGTCGAGTTTGAGAACGGCTTGTGGCACAATTCATTTCCGCCTGTCAATAAACCTTTGAAATGGGTCTTGACCAAGGGTGCACCCATGTGGCAGAGTCGATATTGGCGATTCGCTAGCTGTACCGCGGATGGTGAGTTTAAGCAACTAGAAGTCTGATTGTTGGGTATGGAGATGAGGGGCGGTAGTATTATCTTAGAAAGGATGAAGTTTAGCATGTACGTATTGTGGCAAGGGCCAGGCTGCTAGTGATTACCATTAAATTAACTAGCCTTTGCTGTGAGATTGCTACATTTTACCTCTTCCACTCGTGAATGGGTGACCTGAAGAAACCATGGGCTTCAAAGCAAGGCTACTATTGCCATCCAACAAGGCACTAAGCCCGACAATCGCGAGCTCGAGCTCTTGTTCGACGATGTGTCTTGAGCTGTCTAGATACGCCAGACACGCCAGCCGGTTGTTGGCGATCTCTAAATCAAGACGGAACGACCATGAGTATACCGCAAATGGAAATCTAAAAGAAAAACTAAAACGTGTATCTCTTCATTTCTCGATCCGTGCGAGTAAATGCTTCCCGCCGAACATTTTCGAAATTGCACCACAATATTGACAAAACCCAAGAAATAATAGCTACCCGAAATGCAAACCCAGAAAAGAGCAGATGCTGCTCGAGCATCAATATCGTTTAATTAAGAAAAATATCCAACTTACAATCCCTTCGAAGAAAAGAAGCAAAGTCGAAAATCCAGTCGGTGAACAGCATCCGATATGGGCACAATCAGCCTCTGACTTAGCTGAAGTGGAAATGTTGCAGGTACTGACTGCATCTTCAGCATAAAGTTTCTAGTCGAACATACTGGTTCCAGATTTCCGGTCCCACAACCAAGCAGCCAAATTCAGCTGGTGCGATGTCGACGTTACCGCAAGCCTCAAAAAAGTCAATTGCTTTCCGCCCCGAACACGACCACCATCATCTTATCCAACAACATAACACAGCTTTCATGACAGCAAGCCAACAACTACAGCTGAAATGAAACTCGTCCCGTCTTTTGTGATCTCTTCGCTGGCGCTCATGGAACCTGTCGGCCGCTGTACGTGGACTTCCAGAATGCATTATTGTTCGCTCGGAATCAATCTCATGCGGTGTGTGCTTTGCTACCGAGGCCAGTTACAGCATCAAAAATATGCGGTATGACAATCTCCCCGTTTGATTTTAATCGGGGACAAAACGTCAAAATCCTTGACGATGGACATCTGAAGGTTTGTTACAACCAGGAATGCAACGTCTGCCAATCTTTGATACTCATGGTTCGAGTTATATGAAGCTTTCGTGGTGCTGGGGTTGAATTGTGCTGTGCTGCCTTTATGATGGTTGATCACGATGATACTGATGATGACGATGCTATTTTTGAGACAAGTGGTCCGAGGATAATATAAAAACTCTCCGATGATCTACCTCCGTCTCATATACCGAGGGTATTACTTCATATTGTACTCACTAGCAAGTACAGTCCCGAGGGTCCCCACGTAGGAGTTTGTAACCATAGCCTTAAACCTCACTATTATCTGGTAATTTGAGCCGAATGGGCCCGTAACCCATGAGCAACAAGGCGATCCTTTTTCATTCTTTATTTGACAACATGTTGACCGACCTTCTCTGCACCTCGAGAACCTAGCGGGTGGATCGAAAGTTATCGGCGGGATTGAGCTCGACCTGGTCAATGCGGACTACGGTAAAACCAGTGTATGAGGATTAAGCAGCAGTCTGAGACGGAAGCGCCGAAGTTCTGGTCTTCGCTTGGGTTTCATGCAGGTGGAAAAAAAGATGAAGTTATCGTGAAGTTTCTAGAAGGGTAAAGGGGTACGTTGGCGCGAGGTTGTTGGCTACAGTATATTTCTATTAGCAAGTTGTTTGAAAATAGCTGACAATGGCTGACATGGCGTGTTGATGCTCTGGTACGAGTAGAACCGTACGAAGCGTAGCTCATCGAAATCACCGATCCCGGGTGGGTAAAATTGCATATTTCGCCCCAGAATTGGATCCATTTGTGTCGCTTGCACCGATAGTGATGTCAAAATACGGATGGCTTTGATTCATCCCTGTACTAAAAGAGCTTTGATATACGAAGTGCATCATATTATCGATGGAATATACCCGCATCGAGACTCTCGAGATGTCGAAAGAGCGGGAAAAAATTCGTCTGTAGGTTTCATTTCGCGCAAAAGATCTCGACGTCAAGACAAATTTAGACGAAGTCTCCAGAGTACCCCTTATGCCATTCCCAATTGGTCCAAATGCGACGGGAAAAGTTTGCCATGGCGGTAGAGACGTGTGCCAACTGTCCGGAAATAATCGTGTATGACTTACGTTCTTCTTCACCGTCTGAATGCAAGCGCGCGACAGTGAGATGGCTCAGAGGATGGAGGAATGAAGGATTGCGGCCTTTAAGGCAGTGAGATCGGTACTGCACATCCATTCTTTATCGACCTATGGATACCCCTTCATCACACAGCCACAAATATGTTAAGATATCAGATGAATTGACATCCACAAGAACCACAATTAATGATCAACAGAAAGGATGGTACGTCTACTTGGTCGTGTTTCGAACGACAAAAATGGGCATACCATAACATGAAGTTCTTCGAGCTTCTTCACTGCGAATTTTCTCTGTGCACGTACCAACTAAATGAAGCTATCCCGAGATTTCTGTTGGTATAAATCCACTGGTAAATGGTCTGATCGCGAGATGGTTCAATTTACACGCTGTCATGAATAACACTTCTTCGGACTCGGCAGCTTTGAGGCTCTCAGCCACCTTTAGTGCGGGGCCAACCTCCTCACTTGAAGAAGCTTGGAAGAAGGAGGTCCGTTGCTGAAGCTCTAATGGAAGTCCATGCCGCTCGCTAACGCACTAGATAAGCTGCCAAGCCGATCTTTTTTCCAGTCCTTCCGTCAACCGTCGCTGAATTGCAGAGATCTGGTTGGTCTAACCTTTCCACATTTACATGCATTAGTGCCTTCAACGATGGCGTTGTTCATGGTTCCTTGATAACTGTCGAGCCAACCGCCTATTTGGGTAGGGCAGGTAGACAAGTAAAGTAGGCAAGATAATTGCCGCCAGAGGATGGACGTGTCCAGGTGCAGAATGATTGATGCGTTGACATACCAGCATGTTGATCAAGCATCGGATTGATCGAAAGAATTGAATAGTAACCAACTTTAACCCTCAGAATGCGGAGGTAAGATGGATGGAATCTTCATATCGGAGGGCCGACGTTGAGCAAAGAGTATGCCTAGGAAAGAAGCACGGACGGGATGGCAACCATGACCTACCTCAAAGTAACTCAATTTGCGAGTGTGAGTGCGACTGTGAGTGCGACTGCGACTGTGACTGCGACTAGGAAGAGAAGGCAACGCGGCACTGTATCTATGATCTACTCAGACTACTCGTAACTCACCAACCTAGCAGATCCAAATAGCTACACTGTACAAGTACAAGAAAGACCGACATTGAAAAAGCTACTTGTACAGTAGTAATGAGTAGTAGCGTTATTGTAGCTCGAGGTTTCGCTCAGAAATCCAAGATTGGGGAAGATCTCTCTCGTTACCCACGAACTATCTGCAGACTTCAGAGGCTAGTCTCCCGCGCAATATCATGTTGTACGAATACGCGGTCTTGATCATCGGTTTATGCATTGTCGTGACATTCACTTTCCACCACTGTAGAGATGTGCGCCGCCCAGCCACTTTGAGGAGCTGCACCTACACCTACGCCTACACCCACTCGATACAGATCCAGCCAGCCGAGTATCATCAATTGCTCCTCAGTTTGAGGGGTCGTCAGCTCTGCTCTGATGCAGGTTTAAAAAGGGCCTAGACGGTAGTGTACTATATGTACGGTAGCTGTGCCTCTACCAAAGCAGACGTACGGATACTAAGTTATGGACATGGCTGCATTGTGCTAATCGTTGCATCTATTTTTGCTGGACTCTGTACATTTTCTGAAACGCCTACATAATCCAATGAATCCATGCTTTTGCCTATGAAAGTACTGCGCTGCGTGCACATTAACTGTAGCGCATAACCTCGTTCTCCAACATAACCTGCTTTTTCCCTCCGCGTCTTCCTCCTGATACGCTGCGCTGCTCTTACGATTCTTACGATTCTTACGATTCTCCTCATTATTCCAGTGGATGATATCCTTGAATATCCTTGGTTATCCCTGAGCATCATTGAGATATCCACGAATACCTTGAATTAATCCTTGATTTCTTCCTTTCTTTACCGCAAACACACGCCCACTTTTAATTCGCTGGGATCGTCCAAAGGAGCTTTAAGGCCCTTGTCGAGGCTTACAGCCAACATTATTTATCCTTGAAACGCCATACCTGGGTAGCTCGCTACCCTGGTCGACTTTTGAGCATCGACCTTTCTCTTTCTCATTCATCTAACCTTACTTCTCCATCCAAGGCTACGAGAGGAGCAAATATACTTTACCATTGCCATCTCCTCTCCTCTCCTCTTCCTCCTCCTCCTCCTCATTTTCTATCCAACATCCAACATCCAACCTCCACCCTCTACCCTGAACCTCCACTCGTTTAAAACAATCTTCGTCTCCTCTTCTCTGACTCTCGTGATATCATCCTCTCCTAAGGTTTTAATTAATCTGGGGTTAGTACGACGGCAAATATAAGAGATATGGAAGCGATATAACAATACCCATCAATCGCCCTACTGTCTGTCTTCTGAGGTCTTACCCACATCACCGCCATTAATCTCAGCCATGGGAAATGGTCAATCGGTTCAGGCCCCAAGGCGGGGCAAAAATAAGTTGTCCAAGCCAAAGACGAAGCCATCTGCCGTCCCATCGTCGACCTCCAACACTCCCAACGCAAGTCGTCGAAATTCCGTCATTGGAAAGGGTGCTGTGACTTCGACTACGATTCCCTATGGCAAGCATCTTAGTATTCCGGAGAGGGCACCGGCACCGGCACCTTCGAAAAAGAAGCGACTGAGCATTTTCAGATCAAGAAGTTCGAAAAAAGAAAAAGATATCTTATTCTCAGACGCCATTCCCGATCATATCCCAACTAATACAACCCCAATTGTTGCTGGCCAGTTCGCCAGCAGAACCAATTCAATTAATTCTACTGCTGTTGAGGCACCTTTGGACAAACCCTGGGCGTCGACGCCAAGTTCTAGGTAGGTTACCGCCTTGGTCGAAACATCTCGGGCTGACAAAAGAATATAGACCTTCCTGCCATCGCTCGCGAAACTCCCTCCCGCATGTCCCATATGCCTCTAGCTCTGATAGCAATCGCCTTTCTCTCGTCTCAGAAGCACTTTCTCCAAAGCCAGACTCGGTACACATCGCGACGGGCCTGGCTGGACAGCATGGGGATTTAGACTGGCAACGGTCCGATCCGTCCTACCAAAGGAGTCAATCTGATCCTGCGATATATGCTCCAATTCGTCGAAAGTCACTCCTTCAGCATGGAGTGGCAACAAGACCAAGCATGCCATTGATTACGCGGTCTACCTACCAGAACCAGAGAGCGACATATAGTGATTTCGGAAGATGGACACCACCACCTCTGGCGTTAAGAACGAACATTGATAATCAAAGCCCAGGAGCACGTACGTCAACCCCGAACGATCTCAGCCATATTGGGGCATTTAAATTAGGTTCGCTGAGAATCACGAATGGTTCAGCAAGTCCTACACCTAGCGTGGACGATAGGAGAGCTAGCCTACCGTCAACCGATCAAATTGCCGCGGTTCAAGCAATTACTCAGCACCACGCAATGACCCAACGAAGTTACACAATTTCAGTCCCCACAGAAGCTGTGAAACCTCGTTGGTCTGTTGAACCGCAAGCCTTTACAAATGAATCCCATACTGGAAACAGCTCTCATGATTCTTTGACCATCCATATTCCCAGTGTTAAACAGAGTGTCAGTCCTTCAGTATCGCCCAATAATGCTCATACATTGAGTGTGAATTTTCCAACATCTGAGTTTAGCCCATTTTCATTTGTTGCAAGCCCGATCGCATCACCTACCTTGCAGGCGACTAGCAAGAAGACTTCCGTAGAAGATGAACTGTTCGAGGCGGAAATGTCTACACCCACACTTGAGCCATCCTCGGGCATTGATAAGAGGTCGTTTGATTCTGGCTACGGACCTTCACCGGCCACGCCCGAGCAGCAAGTTCTCTCTCGTCTTCGAGGCCCACGTGAATTCGATGCGGGATCTCTGGCCAAGACGGATAGTGGATATAGTTCTTCGACTTCTAGAAGGAATTCAGGAGCGCCAACTGTACCGCCAAAAGAGGCTCCGCCACTTCCTAGCAAGGAGCCTTTGAACAGAGCTCATCCCAACACATGCTCAGAGAACGTGCGCTTGGCTGCCCCAGAGAACCATCCTTACAGCATGAATGTTCATGCTATCCCAATGACGAGTCCCAACGCTCAGCTGGTTTCCAGAATGAACAAAGGAGCGTACTTTCCAGCTACGAACCAGTCTTCCCCATTAGAGGCAAGTTCAAAGTATCACAGACAGAGTATGCCTGTCTCTCCGTTACTACAGGACCAAGGTACTCCCACAAACCATTCATCAAGATGGAGGTCTTTGCGACAACGCCCTCAATCCTACCAGGCAAGCTCGCCTCTTTATACAATACAAGCCTTCAGATCAACTAGCGAGCAGTCAGGGATACCTCCAATTCCCGTTTCCACTGAACGTCATCTTGGTGAGAGGGTTGATAGCTTCCCGACTAAAGCTTTTCCAAACACAGAACATATGGGGTTGAGGAGACCAAGCTCGAAAGAAACACTTGCTACTATCATGTCCGTTGGATCCGCTGAAGTTCGAGATGAACCCACATATGCTAGACTGCATGGCGCGCTTCCACCTGTGCCAGCTTCTATCCCAGAAGAAGATTATCTCGTCGGTTGGAGACCGCCTAATATGCGGAGACATACTATGACCCCATCGGCTCCAACCACCCCGAAGACCGAACGACGTTCTTTACACCCATTTCCTACACCTACATCTCTTAATACATATCCGCACGAGGATCAAACTGACTTCGAAACACATCTTACTTCAATTGATAATATTTCTTCAAGTTTAGGTGCTTCTCCTTATGATTTGGCACTTACAGCCATGGGCGATACATCCCCAAAGCCAGCTCCAAGAACCAAGAGCATGACCGCTCAATTAGAAGCTCCTGTCGCTCGCAAGCCCGTCTCCAAAGCCACACTTGACGTGTCTCCAATGCCGAGACCGGAGTTAAGCAGCCGGCAAGCATCATACAACTCCATAGCAAATGGAAACCCATTCGCTAATGGCAGCACTGGACCGAATTCGAGAACAAGCTCTTCAGGATCGACATTTACTATCCGTGATTTGCCATCCCAGAGGCGCACAGCCGACGAGGATGCGAAGAGATTATCGCTGGCCAGGGTGGACCGTGTGAAAAGTCCTCCACCTATTTCCATGCAAACACAACGTAAACCTGTGCCAATTCCAACAGCTCCATCATCTGTTTCAAAATCGACACTTTCAATTTCTGGGCAAGATAAGTCAGAGAGCTGTTCACGGAAACAATCTCCTACCAGATTACCAGAAGGGGGGGCGAACCGCGAACAAGTCAAATATCAGCTTTCGGAACAAGAAGCCTTTTGGCATCCAAGTCAACAAGTTAATGAGCTGCAGTTAACGGCATACCCTCCAGCTCCGTATACCGAAAGAACGCTCCCACCCCGCTCTCAAAGTGCTCGACCTGCTGCTCAATGTCATCGACCTTTGCCTGTTCATCACTACACCTTTGATCTCGATAAAGGGCAGTCACGTCGCTCGTCCTACAGCGAGAAAGAATGGGAAATGCATGCTGGTGATTACGATCATACATATGGGTCACAGCTCACCGTTCATACTGTTCCCGAGATCGATGCATCGTATTTTGACGAATATCAACCGTGTAAAGTGCTTGACACCGCAGACGACGTATTGGTTCTGGATCGATATGCAGGCGGGCTCGGATATGGATACACAAGCGATTACGAACTGGGCAACGGAGGTCAAAATGATGCGATCATGGCCGCTGGCGGAAGAAAAGGTGTGGATGCAACCGAAGCTTATGGCCTGGATTTTAGTGATGTTCCGGTCTTCCAACAGCGCGTCAGAGTTGGTGCTTAGTCGTATCCTTGACGCGCTTGGTGATTCCGCTCATCCAAAGAGAGCTCCTTCAACTTATTTTACCATGCTATCCTGAGATTTGCATCTACGAGACGACAAAGTAGTTGCAAGCTGGGTTTGGCTATTCTTATTTATTTCCTTTGTATAATGATCTAGACGGTTGGGATAGGATCGAAATGTTATGGCGGAATTGGATCGGATACCCGGTGGAGTTATTTTTATATCGTATTCGGTATTGTTCATTCATTCTCTTTGGGTACATATTTTTCTTCTTTTGTCATACGTCCACGGTGCAGGGCGCGGTCGCATCACCTTTTGCATATAGAAAAGTACAGGCTTGATTCACGGCAGGGCTACTGCGACAGATCTCGGGCAACTGGATAGTGAGGTATGAGTCTTTGTTTGACATAACTTTGGTGGATAACTTGGGCATTCGAAAAGAAGGGGGAGAAAGAAGAAGTATTGTATATACATGGGAATGAAGCTGGTGGATATCAATAGACATGATTATGCATGGTGTTGCGCTATTGTAGTTATTGAATCGAAATGTGGCGATCAACTTCATCCTTGACTTGCTCGATGTGCTACTGCTTTCTGTGATTTGAAAATGTCGCAAGTGATGGCCTATGAATACAATAGCATGGTGAAGTGGTTCCTATCAAATCGTACCATTGAAGTTCTTGGTAGTTTTATCTCTTAATCTACTCCTAAACAATCTTAAGTTTGGCCAAGGCACATCGCATTTCTGCCGTGCTTTTCCCTTAGATGTCGTTGGAAAGGAGCTCAGTTGTAGTGATTCATATAGCAATGAAAATACAGTAGGCAGTTGTGCTGCAGGCTGCGAAGTTCCAAAGAACTAGAAGTATCACGGAGAGTAGCTAGTGTCTATTTCAAGTTTCTCCATGTTGCGAAGCACTTTTAGTCTAAGGGAGTTGATACTTTATTAGTTGGGCCTCTGAGTCTATCTCATTCAGATCATGAAAGGAGTCCAGGATGAATGCAGAAGACACCTGATTAGATCTTGTCGCCTCAACATAGCTTATGACGCAGTGAGACCACACGACGTCGTGGGGTCATCAACATGCCTGGTTCTGCTCCTTCGGTAGCCCTTGAGAAGGGTTTCACCGAAACCCAGATATCTGCGCAGCTCAGTCCTAACAAGACTCCATTTACCTTTCCCGCCGGCTTCCAAACTACAGTGATGATGGATTTCCCCATTTTCCTTGGATTGGACAACGTATGCATGAAGTTAACCGGTATAATGGAGTTTGTATTTGTCGATTCCGTGGCACTCTGAGCAGTGATACCGCATGTTTGCTAGGAACGACAGCCGTTCTAGGTAGGCAGTAGAAATCAAGTGTAAACTACACGGCACAAAACCTCGAGGCATATGCAGTACATGTTCCCCCCTCCCCCCCCCTCAACTCTGCTTCCTAGATAGAGAGCTTCTGTAGATTACGATTTGAAGGCAGCCGACTGAAGTATGCTTTCATGTTTAAAAGGCCATAGAGGATGAGTACCCTAAGAGATTGCTGCAGGACTGGTTTGCTGCAATGCAGTGCACGGAATAGAGAAAATGGTGGCTAGTGCAAGCCAGAATGACCCATGGCTGGCGTGAAATAGTCATAGACTCATTCAGAGACGCCAAATGGCTCCTTGTTGCGATTTCTCCATCCAACATACGAGGTACTTCTTTTGGGCTTTGGGTCGAAATGCGAGCTCTTCGCCGGTTGTATCAATCCCGAGGATGCCGTGGTCGGTTGAGGAGAGTGTAAATTGAAGCGTCTTATATACTCGCCTTGAAACCAAAGGAAACGTATCAAATATGTAGTAGAATGAAGTCTCACTTACGGTTAACCTCGAGCTCTACTCGTACTTACAGATACCTGAATCTTTACTCGATACTACGTACTTGGATATAGGTAGGACCTAGCACAAATGATGATATGAATCTAGATTTCAGGATAAATCAAGAAAAAAGTTGCATCCCAGACTAGTAGTTTGGTCATATGCCCAGAGGACGGCAACACAGATGCAACAACGCTCGAATCATTAACACAAATGGTAAGCGCCCCTTCCTTAGCCGACAAGTGAATGCCCCCACTCCACTTAGCCACAAAACGATAAGGTATGAATTGCGATTCAGTTCCATACTTTTGCTCGTGGAGGAGAGGGGGGCGCAGAAGGAATAAGAAGATACTTTGTATATCGCGGGTTCAGGTGCGTTCATAGCAAATGAAGACTTAAACAAGATATTCACGAAGCCCGGCGTTGAATAGCAGATACAGGGCCGACGGCGTGTCAAGCACTTATCTCGAATAGCAACTAGCATACCTGGATATTATTTCATATTGTCCAGAACATTGACAGTGTTTCGCCGGTATGGCGTATATTAGAGAGAATGCGGGCGAATTGCAATCGACTCCATAAGCCTGTGAATTATCCTGCCATCTCTTCGTGCGACCCAAGCCAATGCATCACCTGCAATCCCCGTGTCAATATGTACTGAGTATTTGTAGGAGTTCGATGATAGTAAGCGTGGCGTTTTGTATATCGCGTTTCGTCTATTCGAAGGACAAGATGGGAATCGAGGGTATGGTGGTCGCACGAAGTGAAGATCAATCCCATCGTGAGGAAGGAATAGGCCGGCTGAGCTGCAGGTCTTTGAAGCGCCTGTTCGCGGAGAGGTCTCGACCCTCGATGTTGCCAGTCTTGCTCACTCGACGTGCTGCCGTTGTTGCTTCCTCCCTTTCTCAGAACAGCAGCGATGGGATGACGATGGGATGACGATGGTCGGCGGTCTGACATGTCGATTTTACCCAAGCAAAACAATGAGAGCCGACGCTATGAAGTCGTTGCTAACTCACCGTGCAATAATGTGAAAGGCTTCGTGACGTCGCTGCAGCTAATTCAGGGTATTAGTACGGAAGTATCAGTAGCGGGAAAGAAAGATAGACATACGAAGCTCTAATTGTCATACAGAAACCCCTAAAAATAATTACCTCGGTACCATTGGCTGAGCTTATCTTATCTGACATCGCAGTAACAAAATCTTCAGACGCCAAAAAAGTCGAACATTTTCTTTCTTTCATCCAATCACACGATATTCAATCCTTCTGACCTATCAGTGAGACATCGACCAAGTGATCTCCAAACATATCTATCCCCCAGATCCGCCTCCATACTTTTGGCATCTCTTCAGATTTTCTTCGCATTTCAGGGGACTCAATTTTCTATACATCATGGAGCTGCTCAATAGCTTATCGCAAGATTTGACTCTGCAAGAAGCCTTATCGGGCATTTTTGGGAGCGTCAGCTTGGCCACTTGGATATTCTTGTTGGTGAGTAACACAAAACCATCCCATCGTGTTTTTTGGTAAAAGGTGTGTGTCGATCGTCATATTGACAGGATTCCCAGGTGCCACAACTTATCCTGAACTACAGGACGAGGAGCGCAGAGGGGATCTCGTTGGCTTTTCTGTTTGTTTGGCTCTTGGGAGACATAACCAACCTGTCGGGTGAGTCTGAAAGGGGATTTGCAGGATCTTAGCATCTTCTCCATGTAGCATTAGCAAGCTTGTGAATGCATCAAGTTTACTGCTTGAGAATCGCGGTGTCTTCCACAGTTTCTCAGCAGCTGGCAAACTACGTCACACGACCATCACGTGCGTATACTGATGTCTATGTAGGTGCACTTTGGGCTGGTCTGGTGCCTACAGTCATTGCTCTGGCTATTTACTTCTGTTTCGCCGACTTTGTGCTCATCGGGCAATGTCTTTACTACAATCACATCAACGCGCAAAAGCTTCAAAGCCTGGAATCAGCAGAGCCCAGCACACCAACAGAGGAGGATGCTCTACTCACTCGTCGCCGAAGTAGCAGTATTGGGCTACCTGGATCTCACCGACGTCGCTCTTCGACGATGAGTTCTAACATGGACTATCATAATGATTCCCTTAGCAAGATCACCGAAGAAGACGACTCAACGACTACAAACCCTTGGCTCAAAAACACTCTGAGCATTTTGGCAGTCTTTGCTGCAGGAACCGCAGGATGGGCCATCGCCTGGCAATCCGGAGTTTGGACTCCCACTCCCGAGAATGGACATGATACTCCAAACACGAACGATGTTGCTGTTGGTGCCGAAGTTCTAGGATATTTTAGCGCTGTTTGTTATCTTGGGTAGGTCTCATTCCTGACCCAAATGGGCATGATGCTAATTGTTGTAGCGCACGTATTCCACAGATTATTAAAAACTATAAGGATAAATCATGCGAAGGTAAGTTCTCCATGGTGTTGGCACGAGCTTTCAGGTTGTAACTAAACGTCAAAGGACTCGCTCTTCTGTTCTTCCTTCTTTCTTTAATGGGTAACCTCACCTACGGTGCTGGCATCTTATTCCATTCCCTAGAGAAGGAATACTTGATCACCAATATGCCATGGTTGATAGGCTCTCTTGGGACAATGGTCGAAGATGCTATCATTTTCGTCCAGTTCCGAATGTACACACCGAAGCCAGCTTCAACGTTGGCCATCGACGACGAATGAGAGTTTTACCAACAAATAATTAAGCACCGTGTAAAGATAAAAGCATTAGGATAAGGCGTTCAGAGAGAGTGTATGTTTTATCGTCTTTATATAGCTGGCTCGGGGAATGATATATAAATGAACTGGTTGGAAATATCAGCAAAGCAACGAACCTTATTGTATTCATAAATCACAATTAAACACATCTGCAGAACTGCATGATCTTTCCGACACCGGTTTCCTTCATATCATGTAACGGGCGAGTACGTGATCGTCGACTTCAAGATTGCTTCGTTGCTTCTTCGCTCTCCCAAGCTCATGCCAAGCATAGGTTTTCAAATATAACCCCGCCAAGCCACATAATCTCGATTCCGAATCCCATACGGCAAAGCGCGGAAATCCCCCTTTGTGTAATTTCAATTGACCTTAGGTTACAGGTATAAGCAACTTCGTTCTTCATTCTCTGCTTGAATTTCAGTCACTCATTAACCTTGTAATATTTCGATTGAAAGTCGCTATCTTGGTGCTTTCACAGTCATTCCTTTTTCGTACAGTCAAGCAGTTGATTGGTTCTTTCCTTACAAATAAACAACCCCTACGATAGGAAGACGCGTCTTCTCTCCACACCAATCCCTATAACTCCACCTCCGCAAACAGGCTCAAGATGCCTTCCATTTCCACCTCCGCACTTGCCTTGCTCCCTTTCGTCGTCTCGGCTGTCTCAGCAGCTGGCACTCTTGGTTTCGCACTTGGCGACAAAAAGCCAGATGGAACTTGTAAATTCCAAGCCGACTACGAAGCGGACTTCAAGACTATCTCGAGCAGTGGTAGTAAGCTAGTTAGAGTTTATGCTGCTAGTGATTGCGATACTGCGAAGCAAATCTTGCCTGCCGCAAAGTCGAGCGGATTCCAGGTTGTCTTGGGAATTTGGTATGTTCATTCTCCTTTCCTCATGGCCACAGATGTTCACTGGGCGGAAGGCTAATTTATTCCATGATCATAGGCCCGATACGGAAGATTCTTATGCGAAGGACAAGGCAGCAGTAGTGGAATATGCTCCCCAATACAGTGACCAGGTGTACGCCATTACGGTAGGAAGCGAGTCGTTGTATCGTGGAAACTTTACAGGAAGTGAGCTCTCGGAGAAAATTCAGGATGTGAAGAAGGCTCTTGGTGGACACTTCAAGGTCGGCACCGCGGACAGCTGGAACAAATACATGGACGGAACTGCAGATGCTGTCATTCAAGGAGGCGCTGATATTTTGTGAGTTCTCCCAATACTTGACCAGTTTGCTCAGGGGAATTTTATACTTAAGGAGGCGCACCGCAACAAAGTTAAGACAAGCTAACAAACGTCTAGGCTGTGCAACGCCTTTAGTTATTGGCAAGGACAGGAAATAAAGAATGCTACCCACAGCTTCTTCGATGATATCATGCAAGCCTTCGGACACATTCAAGACGTCGCCGGGTCTGCTAGCTCTGGGCCAGAGTTGTGGGTTGGTGAAACTGGTAAGTTTATTTTCACCCCCCTTGAATAAAGCCCACGGAACGGTGGCTGACAATGATTAACTACAGGCTGGCCAACAGCAGGCTCCAAATACCAATCCGCAGTTCCTGGGGTCTCGTCCGCTCAAACTTTCTGGAGCTCCGCCATTTGCGGTATTCTCGACTGGGGTGTGAATGTCTTTTCGTTTGAGGCCTTTGACGAACCATGGAAGCCAGTCTCTACTGGTCAAGATGGATCAGTCGCAGATGAGACCCACTGGGGTGTCTGGAACTCCGATAGAAGCACCAAGTACTCTGTTACTTGCTGAAGTGACTAGATATATGGAAGATGTGTGTTCTTCCGCTGACATATTGGTTGAAGTACGTGCACGGGATATGTCCGACGGGAGCTGTAGGCGTTTTAGAGAGTTGTGAGCTGAGGATTTCTCTCAAGATTTAGATAAATTGTGATTCTGCAAGTTGAGATACCATGTACTAGTTGTCGAATTTCCTTACCAATTTGCACCTGGGGGTATCATTTTCGTTTTATCTGTATAGACTGTATCTCTAGCCAATGCACTGTAGTTGTATGTGTAAGAGTTTTTCCACTACAGATTCAAACAAATTGTGTTCGCTAGATGGAGCTATTTAAAACTGCAGAGTAATTGTCACTATTCACATACGAGTAAGTGGCGTAGCACCACCACCTCCGCATTGCATTGCATTGGCGGCCCGGATCATACATGATGGTCGTCATTGAGCGTTGAGATTGTGTCCCCCTGCCTGCTAATGAGATAGTTCCACGTTGCTGCATGAGCTGGTTCTGTTGATTCTCTGAATATCTTGAGCGTGCAGCGAGGTATTCTGTAAGCATACGGTTTTATTTTAGCTGTATCGGCACTCCTAACAATGAGATCTACTCGCAGAGCTCCCGGCTTCATCTCTCTCGGAGCTCCTACCACACTTAAGATGCTTTGGTGCTTTTGCTTTGGTGCTTGGTCCTCCAGCCGCAGCGAGTAAAATCCCTGTACGAAGCTCCCGTACAGATGAAGTACAAGAAGGCACAGAAGTCCCAAGGATCAATAGCTCACAGCTCATAAGGTTAGACAGCTGTGAACCTGGGAACAATCTCATTTAATATCAAATCGAACGTTCGTAGAAGCAGAAGCGGAAGGGTCACTTTGCGGAAGTAACCTATACGAGTGGCTTCTCACTAGGTTCGTCCCAATTACATCGCATGAATTTCCATTTGCCGGCTCATCTCATACTCTCGTCATCCACCACCTATCCATCCAATCCTACGGTTCCAGTCCAGAGCTTGACTAACAAAATTAATCGCCAGCAAGACCTCAATACCTCGAGACCTCTCTTTCACCAGTGAATTGTTTGACGGCACACAGCACTTCGTCAACAACACCACTTTTCTCCTAGACCTATTGAATGTCGCTGGGCAACAATTCTCCATGTTACTTATGTTTTTTGCTGTAACCTTACCTTACCTACCCTACCTTCAATAATTGTATCGTAATTGTTCTTCCGATTCTCTCCATGCCGTTTTCTACCTCTACAGAAGTCTCACTTCCCTGCCATTCAGCGATCTCAAGCAGTAACCCCGGGCTTCACCTGTCAATCTTTAATTACCGAAACGCGTCGCGATAGACCAAGAAAACCCCCAAATAATTAATTGAGGGCGTCGGAAGACTAAAACTTCCAAAATATCAACAAAACTGCAACAGCAACAGAGGTGTTCTCTCGTCGAACGGAATTTCTTGAAGTTGTCCATTGAAGAATATCACATGAAGAACGGTTACGGACGATTAATCTTCGTCTGTACTGTTCTCTGATAGCGTGGTGAGTTAGTTTTCTTGACCTAAATGTTTTTTCGGTCCCATCAGTCCTGTCGGCAAAATACTGTAAAATGGATAAAGGACAACTGTGTTAACACACGCCTTCTTTTACGCAGTCAATATTCCGACACTGTCTTCATCCTCTTCGACTTCTTTCCGTACGACGGCAGAGGCAGGATTCGAACTTGAATATCCTGATCCTTCCAAGTCCCCTGCATTGTCGACAACTTCAACCGCTGAGGGTGGAGGTTCGTCTCCTATCCTTCCACCTCTACCAGAACCAACCATCAACGGACACACTCTCGATCTCCTGAGAACGCCCCCGTCAGGACCACCTTCGGAACCTCGCACGGATACTAGCGTTTTTTATACGGCTAGTTGGGGATCGCCTTACCAAGACCCCTTCGAATCTTCAGTGGGGACTCGATCCGTCTATAGGAGCGCATACAGCGAAGCATCTGAGGACTCGGAAGATCTGCCAATTCGACATCTTGAGTTGCACACACCCTTCCTGCGTCCTCCGCCACCTTTCACAAGGTCTCAGACTGAGCCGGATTTTGTGTCCCACGACGGTCTCATCAGTGCTGCGGTGCTTGCCAATCGAGCACGTCGCCCAGCTCATCGATTGACCGAGGACTGGATACGACAACACACTGGAGGGGAATCTACAGAGAGGAACAATTGGCTCAGCGACGATCAGACTGAGAGTGAGAACTCTTCACTGAGCGGATCATTCTCGGGGGACGCGGCAGACTCATTACACCCCGAGTCCGACCCAAGGACCCCAACTTTACGTAGGGTTTTACCGTCCAGCGAACAATCGATGCGGCAATCGTATGGTCATAGGAGACAGGACACGGCGGAAACTTTGACACAGGCAGATATTGTGACCTTGACTGAGCACGAAACCCCAAATATGGCGACCAAAAATGAAAATGCTTCGGAGTTGAGGACCTCAAATGGCGCATCTATTGACGAAAAGCCGTTACCTCCCCCACCACAGGCAGAGCAATGGGCGTCAAAAGCTCTACCACGACCAACATCTTCCTCCTCTTCTGTTCCACCACGACCAAAGAAGAAGATACCATGGAAAGGCAAGAACATATTAGTTCTGCTTCCATGGGACAACGAGCGCGGGAAGCGAGGTGGGCCGCCAAAGCCAATGACTGCAAAGGACGTAGCAGCGATGTTGAAGGACTGGGAGCAACTGGGTTATGATACTACAGGATTCAACTTAGGTTCAGATGGCGACAGCGAAGGCGATAGCGGCCCTGGCCAGAGTTGCATTGACTGGCCGCTTAGGTCGGATATTGAAGTTGAGAGAGCCCAAAGGAGCTTTCGAGTTAGTATTCCGGACAGACGAGGTAAGAAAATTAGATGTCTTCTTTTGTGTTATTTGTAAGGGAAATTTATCCCTTGCTTCGCTTGAACAAAATTACCCCTTCATTCCTCGAATTGCTAAGATCAACGACATGCGATGCATCGTTTCGCACTTTGATGATATCGCTTTTATTATATATACTAATGGACTGGATCAATATAGAATGGGACGCCTACGTCGAAGAATTAAAAGAAGCCAAACTACGGGCGCTAGGGGTATCGCTTGGTGACGACGATCCTCTTCCCACAATATCTCCTGCTATACCAAACCTCAGTCGCCGTACTTCGATGCAATACCCTTCATTGCCTTTCTCGCCACCTTTACCAACATCATCAGCCGCAAGTAGTCACCTTGCTCACAATGCACACCTCCCATTTTCACCAGCCCTGATACCTGGAAATGGATTGTCTACTAGTCAGAGCTCAAATCAAGGATCAATTGCTTCTCCAGCATCCATGCACGCACATTTACATGGAAAGCTTGGCATGCGGCACAACTCGGTATCTTTTGGGCCCAGCGGGGATCATCCCTTCGGCTCTCCGTTTCAATACCCGCGACAGTCATCGCCAGGTGTCTGGTCCCCACAACAAATGCTTTACCAGCATGGCCATCGTGGTGGGTCGCCTTCTATGCATAATTTGGGTTCCATTATATCACCTGCTTCACCCCTTTCTCAGGACGGATATCTTCCACCCAATGATCTCATGTCGCAGCGACAGATTTTATTGCAGAATCAGTTACTGGCCGCTGGGCCGCGCGTTTCCCCACGCCTTCAAGAAGTCCGCGAGAGTGAAGATGAACATATCCATGAGATGCAGAGCAAGAGCCCTTCTAAAACTCCAGAAGCGCGCCAACCTATTAAGCACAATGCGAGCGCAAGCCTACAAAAGGAAATTGACGACGCCGAATATCATCTTGAAGAGCAATTCCAACGACAGCTTGACGGCGATGACTACAGTCCTCATTCTAATAATGGAGACATGGACAAGGCATTTGAGAACAAGCCTACGCCTCACGTGAGGACTACTTCCATTATTGGCGGTGGTATTGGATCTTCTCGTTTCATGGACGAGTCCAGAGAAGGCCCTGTCTTGCATCATCCACAGCCTCATAACCGCGGACATTCTTTATCCCAGCGTCCATTCCAAGATAATGAAGACATTTCAAGTGGTGAATCAAAGACTGGATTGCGCGGTACGAAGGATGCGAGCAAATATGATTTGTCTGACATCGAAACTAATCCTAGCAATCTTGGAACGCCGACATTACAGAGTGGTATTCCGGTGCATAGTCATGATCGGAATATGTCTGTGGCAAGCAATCCATGGATCGACGCTGAATCGATGCAAAGTAAAGCCAATCAAGCCGCTCATCGCAGCAAGCCCTCTACGTCAACCTTGAATGTGGCCGCAAAGCCTTTCAAATTTGATCCATCTAGCTCGTTCCAGCCGAGTCAATTTTCTTTCATAAACAACAGCAATTTCCAACCCACAACTTCTGTCAATTTCGCAGCTTATGCTCCACAGGGACATTCTTTCGGCGGTGCAAATAATAATAGCAACCATGTCATGAAGAATTCCTTCAGCAAAGTCAATGCAGCTGCTCCTGTATTCGCACCTGCAACGCCTGCTTTTACTCCTAACCAAAGCGACTTCAATTTTACTGGACCAACTTTCAGACCGGATGCACCCACTTTCACACCTTTCAGCTCGAATAACTTCTCGAATTCTATGAGCGACACTTCTGGAAATGAAACTCATAAATCCTCCATATTTGGCAACATCGATCTCAACGCGATTGATGTTAGTAGGGCTGGCAAAAAGTCAAAAGCAATTCCTATTGTGCGGCCAGACAGCAGTCATGAAAAGGAGAATGAGAGTCAAGGCGCTGAGGATGAATGGGGTCGACCTAAAAGAGATGAAAGCCGTGTCAAAAGAATGCGCGGGACAGATGATGATGGTACATCTATACCAGTATTTGCCGAGCCTTCTCTTCCTCTCGGAGAAGCTACCTGGGAACAATCGCCTCCAAGGGATATTTCTGCTCTAGCCACACAAGCCGACAAGGAGAACCTTGAACCTGTTGGTGAAGAGTCCGAAGAACTGCCTGAAGCCGGCTCAGATGAGCAGACGGGCCAAGCCGAGACAGAGTTTGAACCCTACGAATTCCATCAACAAAAGTTAGCAGAGGATTTCAATGCAGCGCGCCCTTTCTCGTCTCGTACTCAGGATTCGGGCAAGAACGCTGATGATTCCGATGACGACGAGTCTGTCTTTCAAGAACAAGCACATTCTAAGACTTCATCAATCAGCAGTCAATACGCACATAAGAAGTCGACACCTTCGCTTTCCGCGAATGCAAAACCTTTCGAATTTCGACCTGCGGGCAACTTTTCTTTCACGTCTGGTGAGAGTCAAGGCCCTAAACCTGCACCAGTTGCCCCTACTCTTTCCAAAACTGGACTCGCATCGTCGAGATATGCGTCGAGTTCTACGCCACCTGTTGCACCTACGAATGAGTCACCAATCCTTCAGCCTGAGGAGGCTCCTCAGTTTCAAAATGCGCTACCTCAACCTCAGAGTCCTCCTCAGTATGAAGAAGAAGTTAACCAGTCTTCAGAGCTAGAAGAAGGCGAGATTCGTGACGAGCCTACATTCGAAGAGATTGATGCAATGATGACGCACATGAACCAAACAGAGAGATCAATGGCAGCTCATATGAGTGATAGCCCTGGGTGGCACCAATCCAGCCCTACAAGGCAAATCCAACTCCCAATTCCTATGTCATCGCCAATTCGCCTGAATCCGCAGCAACTCCTGCGTAGCGACGCTCCCAGCCCCAGTCCACGTCGTTACAATTATTCTGCAGTTATGGATTCGCCTGATGGAGTCTATGGTCAAGAACAAGATGACCCATTTGCAGATCCCCACTCCACAGCAGCTCTAGGATCACCAGTTCATCGCCTCAATACCGGAACAAGCCTTCCTGTTAGTGATTGGGATGATGTCCTTAGCGAGGGCGAAGAAATCAAGCTGCAAGAACGCGTTGGCTTTTTTGGTAATCATGTTAACGACGTTGTTGGGGGATTGTTGGCCGAGAGGCTTGATCCTATGGAGAAAGCCTTGGAAGCCATTCAGATGTCACTTCAGATGTTCTCCCACTCTTCAAAAGCTCCTTCGCACCGGAGAGAGAGGCGCAGTCTATCTGGTGCTCTTAGCGATGCCGACGACGAAGATGACGAGGATCCCCGGAGATCCATGAGCCCACGAAGGAACACTAAGCTCGACAAGATAAGAACCGTTGTACTCGATGCCCTTAATACTCACCAATCGAGGCCTCAGACTGCCATTACACCAACAGCTCCATCTGCTTTCCCAGACTCCCACAGTATACTTCAAGCTGTTGAAGAAATGAAGCAACAATTTGGCCAGTCTATGCGCCCCGATTTCCGCGTGGAGAATCTGAAGACCATTGTTGAGGAAGCTATCGAAAATCGTATGCCTGCCGCATCCAAAACCGATGATTCTTTGGCTGCTAAGTTAGCGGAGGCGGAGGCGAGGATTGCCACCCTTGAGGAAGAATCCAGGTATAGGCTGGAAGAACTTGAGCAGAAGTCGGAGGCTAAGATTTCGGAGCTTCAAGAGAAACTCCATCGGGCTGATGAATGGGTTGAAGAAGAAATTCGGAAGCGCAGATCTGCTGAAGATTCCAAAGCCATGACGGAAAGGCTCATGGCAAGCTCATTGGAAGAGGAAACACGCCTACGACACCTCGTGGATGAGAAGACCGCGAAGGCCGAGAATGAAATCATTGACAGGCGAAAAGCTGAGGATCAACTTGCCGAGGTTCAAAGACTCCTGCGTATCGCATCTGAGGAAGAAGATCGCCTTCGTGATGTCTTGATGGAGAAAGATGCTAAAGTCAGACAAATCTCAGAAGAGCGCGATTATAAGGTAAGGAGCGTCGAGGAATCGAGAGGCAAGACGACCATGCGTATTGCCATGCTGGAGACTGCTCAGGAAAATGCTCGCAAGACTGAGGCCGATCTTACCGCAACAATCCATATGGCAGAATCGGAATTACGAGAATCCCGCGCTCTTGCTCACCGGTGGCAACTAGAGGCCGAAAGCGCTATGGAAGCTGCCAAGCGACATAGCGATGACGCCGAACAAGCCAATGAGACCAACAGAGACCTTCGGAGGACCATCGAGACCCTGAAAAACCAGATGGAGGAAAGTATCCGCGTCCGCGAATCCATGAGATCGAAATTAATGGATTTGCAGGAGGATATGGCTAGAGCCGCCCGTAACATTTCCCACGAGAATTCACGACGTGCCAAGAAGGAGCAAGAGCTTCTTGCCCGACATGAAGTCCTTGATGCTAAACTCCAGGCCGAAGCAAGAACCCGGGAACGCTTGGAAATGGAGATTGAGCGGCTGGAAAGTGGCGAGCGACAGGGAATGCGCGCCGTCAGCGAATGCAAGAGGCTGGAAGCTCTCGTTGCAGAACTCCGAGATGAAAACCACGCAGCTCAGAAGGATGTTCTTCGATACAAACGCGAATTTGGGGAAGCCCGAGAATCTGGTCTAGCAGAAGTCCAGCGCACGAGGAAATACATGCAAGTTGAGGTAGACTCTGCCAACAACCAGGTTAATGTTGTCAGGGAAGAACTTGAGAATCAAATCTTAAGTCTTCGCAACCAAATTGATCTGGTCAAGTTGGATGCCGAAACCGCAAAGGAACAACACGAGATGCTTCTAGAAGAGGCGCAATCTTCCAAGCAAAGAACGGTCGATGAACTTCGTCGGAAACATCAGGATGAGATCGAAGACATGGAGACCCAGCATGCGCGACGACTCAACAACGCGATCGAGGATGCCCAACGTTCAGAGCAACACCTCCTAGAACGATTGAGTCTCTCAACGGCTAAAACGGAGCATCTCCAAGATCGTGTATCCCATCTTGAGGACAAGCTTGAGATTGCTAAGTCTGCAGCTCAGGCTGCTGCAGGAGCCGCGAAAGCTGCAAGGTCGGCAAGCGGGTCCTTACCATCGCCTGCTATGCCAGGAATGGCATCTCGTGCTGCTGAAGCGCCAGAGAAGATTTCACCTCAAGCTTTGCGTGAATCAATCATGGTTCTCCAGGAGCAACTACAAGATCGTGAGCTCAAGATCGAAAGTCTCGAGCAACAACTTTCCGGCGCCGATCCAGACGCGGCAATTAAGATCAGCAAACGCGACGATGAAATCATGTGGCTTCGTGAACTTCTATCTGTCAGGAAAAGTGATCTACAAGATATTGTAAGTACCTTGTCGCAAAACTCTTATGATCCCGACAGTGTTCGCGACGCAGCCATTCGCCTAAGCGCCAATCTGCAGATGGAGGAACAAGAGCGCGAACGTGCAATGAACGGCGGTTCTGCCCTCAACCTTCCAAATATCGCAGCTTCAATCGCAGCAAGTCCACGTGTTGCTCAGGTTGCAAACGCTGTGGGACCATTTGCAGCCGCCTGGGGTAACTGGACACGCAAGACGAAGGAACAGAACATGCCCGCCAATGCAAGAAAAGCAATGGAAAGCAACAATAATGCCACGCCTAGCAAGGCTGGAAGTAGCTCTGGCTTCTTGAGCGGACTGATGACGCCACCCGCGAGCAATACCAGACTCATGGACACTCCTCCTGGAGCGCCGGGTCCTGTGCATCCTAGAAGAGAACCTACAGCCTTTGCGAGAGAGAATTCAATGAGTGCATTTAATGCCACCGGCCAGCGATTCACCGCTGCTCAATTAATGGGCCGTCCAGGTATTTCCACACCAAGACGTGCCGATAAAGTCCCGGTCCGGAGAGAAGTGCCAAGTACGCCACCAATGATGAAAAGCAGCAGCTATGACAATGATGCTGTGCCACGTGGAGAGGAAGCTAGCAACGGACACGCCCTTGGAATGAGTCTCGGGGAAGAGCTTGGTGATTTTGGAAGTGATGCGGGCTTTTATGATGACGACGAGAGCACTGTCGATGAGATGGCCGGAATTTACTCTGGTGGATTCGGGCGGTGATATCTATCGTCTATGTATTAAGGATTTCTTTTGTCTTTCTTTCTCTTTCGATTTTAATCTGCCTTTTCTGTGTTGCTTTCTTGATGGAGATACAAGGATACATGTGGGAACGAAGACCTTCATTCTTTCATAACCCTTCTCACATCACTGTCTTTTATAATTACATATTTATACATATAATATGTAGATAATTATTCATACTTTAGTTCTAGAATGATACCCGGATCACATTAGGAGGAGCGAAAAAAATTGAGCACCTTTTGGATAATAGATTAGTTTCATCTCTTCTTATTCAGAGAGATAATATTATACTAAACGGCAATATAAGTGGGAAATCTAGCGGTCCTGTTACCCTCTACTATATATATCAAAATATTATTTCTGGTGCGATACCCGTCTGAAGCAGTGAGGATTCACCTACTCCACCCAGTTCTCGCCCAGCATCCACAATGCCTTCGCCAACGGCCAAAAATCGATGATATCAAATCTTACATACGTCCATCATGCTTTCAAGGGTTGTCTACATCTCAAGGCCACTGCAAAAGTCATCGGCCCGTCGCACAATATCCTCGCATCTTACAGTCCAAGTCTGATAATATACATTTATTTTCAAAATTCACGTCCTACCTGTTTAGATAAGACGGGTGGCTACATGAAGTGAACTAATCGCTGCATAGAAAGCTTATCATATGATAGTTATGCAGCAATAATCATTTTATACCCTTGGTCTCAACCTGAAATATTTGCGAATACAGATACGGATGTTTTTGCGCAAGTGCAATTGCATCACGCCGCTGTCACCGTATCAAGCCCAAGTTAAGAACAGTAGTGACTAGAGAGGACAATGTCACCTCCTAGAACAATTCCGGAGCCACCCCTCCCTCATCGTATATACACACTTCCCTTCCTGTTCCACTACGAATCTCTCACCGTCTAGCTGCGCAAACCTAAGATATAATCTAATCCAAATCTAAATCTCACTTATCATCTCCCCTAAAGTCATAATCGTTCACGCCCTGGTCGGCTTCCTTTATCAAATCCGCTCAGCTAACTGCAGTGTTTTCACCCAATAGCACACTGGGGTCTAGACAGATCTGTCACGTCAACCCACTCTGAACGACACTGTACTATATTCACCTCACCTCACCTCACCCATTCAGCCAACCCAGCCTCAATCCCCCGGCCAAATTACCTGCCCAATCCAACCCCCCTCAAGCAATAAGCCAGTCAGAGCCACCTTACCGCACCTACAGCTAGCAAGCTGCTGTTCCAGCTCTAGCTCAGTTCAAGCAGATTACCTGACTCGTCAATAGTTTGTTCGTCCTTATATCACTAAGACAAAAACAAGCAGGATTGCCGGTAGGGTGGCCTCGGTTGTTAAAATGAGCTTCTGAATTACTATGCAGACTCTATTCGGAGTCTATAACTGTATCGTATTATCCATGGCCTTCGGTGCTATAAGTGAATACACTTGGAGACCAAAAGCACCATCACTGATGATGACGGAGAGCATTCAGTCTACTGCCTCTTCTGGGTGAGCATTCGGACTTTACTTAGATTTCCAACCTGTTGTCAAACTGTTGGTGATACTGTATTGCAGCGCAGCTCGTGCATAATCGGTGCTGAATAAAGTAGATGCAGTCACTTTGCCTTCCCGCCATCTTCGAACAGATTGTTTTTCATTTTTCTACTGCTACAATGCAAGATGACTTCACATTCAGAATCCGGAGAAAAAACGGAGGGAAGAGACGTTGCTTCAGCCTTCGCGGATGAAGTAAAGCAAGAGACTAATATGGAATCCGTGGGAATATTTGAACAGTGGGCTAAAATTAACAGTACTTATCACTGGGGTGGACCCAAATGGACTCGGAGCAAGTCTTGCACAAACGTTAGTGCCCAAAGTCCAAGCCTACCCATCCTTACCGGATCATCTACAGAAAAGGTGGCGGCTGTCGAAAAAATCCTCAAAGAAACATATCCAAATGTGCCGACGCGAATTCTCAAGCTTGATTTGGTATCGTTCGACGCGGTTCGTTCTGCTGCTGCCGAGGTCAATGCATATGCCGAGAAGAGCATTGATATTCTTATTAAAAATGCAGGTTTGATGAATATTCCAGAGCGTACGCTTAGTGTAGATGGTTTTGTGGTACATCTGGCAACCAATTACCCGGGAAGCTTTCTGTTCACCAATCTCCTAATGGACTAGTTGACGGCTGATGAAGGGGCTCGAATTATGAATGTGAGTAGCAATGGCTACATATTTTCGCCTTTCCGTTTTGCAGACTACAATTTCGAGGGAAACACTCTTCCAGAAGAAGAAAAGCCCCCGAAAGCCCTCTGTGAAGCATATGGGCTTCCATAGGGCCTAGGTTATCTTCCAACAGTCGCATATGGGCAGAGCAAAACCGCAATTATCTTGTATTATGTACAGCTGTCCAAGCTCCTCGCCAATAAAGGGGTTACAATTGTTTGTGTTCAGCCTGGAGGTCAGTCTTGCTTTCCATTTGAGCATCTTCATCGTGCTAATATTTCTACTTCTACAGCCATAGCTACTGATGTATGGAGGCATATGCCTAAAGAGAGTGCCGAACAACTTTTCACCATGATGCCTATGAAAACACCGAATCAGGGCATTAGCACAACTTTAGTTACAGCTCTTGATCCCAAACTCCCAGGTAAATTAACCTTCCATGTCAAATATGGGCCATATCTATGATATCACCTACTTACTATCATACACAAGGCTCCTCAAATTTGTATCTCGAAGATTGCTAGGTCTAATCTCTTCTTGAGTTCGCGACAGATGGTCATTAGAGAAAGGCTTTGGCGACTCACGGAGAATTTGGTCAAACAGACCTTCTCACTCCACAGCACGACTGCATGATTCAGTATACGAAGTCATAGCTCATGATCTGTATTAAATAGGCGAATGGCCGAGGAGTAAATGATCTGTGTTGTGAAATTGCTGCCGTGCTAATACGCTGGATTATTGCTGCTGTTGTGTTGTAAATTGAGTTGTGGTGGGAACGTGCCACCAACATACTATAGCACTGGTTTTCCACATAAATCCAAATTATCCAATACTTGCTCATCTACTTGTGGCGAGTGTTTCTGAGGTCCTTATTTTACCACAGTTACCTTTCTCGTCTTGAAACAATAGCAAAAAATACGCGAATCATGATTCAGCTACTGAACGCCAACATGATCACAAATACTATCACAGAATAAAATTACCTCCAAGTTTCTCATGTGGAATTGAAACCAGGAGTTGCAGTAAAGCGGATGACCTGCGAGGCCGCGAATTGCTGAATGAAGACTTATTCCATCCTCAAAGCAACCCTGAGTAGATTGCCAGTGTTGTCCTAAACTGCGCGAGCTATACCCAAAGAAAAAATGGGTTTGCAGATAGGTATCTAGTGCAGTTGGATCACCGTACATATCGTATATGGTGGAACTAGGTACTAGCCTTGTGCAAATTAATCATGAAATTCGAAGAACGGTAGGTGAAACGAGATTCAGTTGTGCGAATGTCTTTGAGCAATTTGTGCATGGTGTCGTGTGATAATTACCAGCAGCTACCCAATGAATCATTGAGTAGCGATTCATTGGGTGCTACTAGGTCTTTCATATGGAGAGCACGCAATACATGCAGACTTTTCGACATAACTGTGCTAGTAAAGTAAGTGCATATATATTCGATATGCGTTGCTCCTTTTGCGTCTTTGATCTTCGAAACTGGAAAAGCATAATCATTTCGAATATCACCCAAACATCTTAGCGGTGAGTGATCGTTCGGTAAGATACTCTTACTGCTGTCAGCTGAAGTGAAGTCTCGGAAACAACCCGACGAAGTGCAGGTAACGAAAGAATAGCGCATTTTAACCGAATGAACTTATCTAAAGGAGTAGGAAATATCACATACAAGATATGCGTTCCCGATATGGGAACGCCTTTTTTGAACGGTGCAATATAGTGCTTCCGACTTGCCGCCGGTTCTGGATGGCAAGGTGGTACTGAACTCGATAAGTGACACTCTCCCCTCGATCTGTCATACCCTAACGCAGGCAATCATGTTGTACTAGATACTCCGACTCGACTTGACTTGGGGGGAAGTCCAAGGCGAGAATTGGCGGTCAGAGATAATCTGTGGAAGCTGATGGATGACAGCAGTTGTGGTCTATCCTCCCCCGCAAGTTGCGGGGGAGGATGGGAAAAAACATAACGCGGATCTAGTTGTCCGGGGGGGAAAGCAACGGTGTCATTGAGAGGATAAGCCAACGGCTTCATTTCCCGTTGCTACATCCCTACGGTCCTGAAATATTCCGCCATTGATCATACGATAAGACCTGCGATACTGAGATCCTGAGATTTAGCTCCGCCCTGGATTGTCTAGTAAATCCTTCTATGAAGGCGCATCTAGCACGCCTAGATCAAATTGGACTGCATCGCCGAGTGAGTTTGTCCAGATCCATCTCCGAAACCGAAATGTATCGGCATTGATGGTGTCTAGGAAGCGGGGTACACGAGGATGTGAGGTCTTGATGACTGCCGGTGATGGTCAAGCAAACTTCAATTGAAGGCTAATTTCCACAGAAAGAGGCTTGTTTCTACATCATCCTCTGTCGTGAGGTCTTCAAACGTAATGGAAAATGCAAGATCCTAAGTATTAAGAAGTTATTTCAAGTTTCAACCATCGGCTGATTACTCGAATCTTGCTCTCGATGTCGCACAATATCGGAGATCTTGCTTTTTGTCAAGCTCAATATATTTCACATGTCCGTCCTGGCTAGAAATCGCCGAGAATGTTATGAAGTGCCTCGGGAAGCCCCTCACTTTTTGTGCCTGAACGACTAGAGATGTTTCCCCAAATCGAAGGTCAGACAAGGATTCCCCGCATCCGCAATGCATGATGGGGCGGGGATACCGCAGCCTCAATGACGAGGAATTATTATTTGATATGCATCATTAGGGCAATTGAGAAGCTTCAATAAACAGGGGGGTGGAAATTTATGAACGGAGATAGGTCCGGAGTATAGAGTTGAGAAGATATAAAAGGTGGAATATTTCCATTCACCGTCTTCATACAGACATCAATCTTTCCATTCATCACAATCATCCCCAAGCCCTTGATAATGAAGTTCACAAAAATCGCCCTTGTCCTCGGCACAGCCACGAGTCTCGTGTCGGCTCAGTCAGCCTGTAGTGCTGCTGTCTCTGCTGTTCCTGCCTGCGGTGTATGTTTCCACCTTCCCCAAACCACAGTCTTTCCTCATTAGGTTTTTCGTGTTCCCGCATTCTTCGTCTTTTTCATGCGCTTTCATATCCTTCTCTAATAGTTTCGCTACTTCTGACATGAAACTGACATGACGTTGTCATCCAACAGACATCCTGCATCAGCTCCGCTGCTTCAGCAGCGGGATGTGCCCCAACTAATTACGCTTGTGAATGCGCGCCTGCAACTTTCACCTCAATCCAAAATGCAGCGGTTCTTTGTGTATTGGGGGCTTGCGGTTTGACTACTGCGACGCAGGTGTTGAGCTCAGTTAGTGCGGTCTGCACTGCTTGTGTATGAATGCGAACGGGAATAGAGAGGGAGTGAGATGAGAGAGTAAGATTTAGGTGTGCGGCTAGAAGGAGGGATTGGGAAAGGAGCGCATATGTAGTCTGGTACGACAAGGAAATATGAAAGATGTTTTGGTGAACATTTGAATTACCAATAAATCTGTAATGAATGTGAATGTTGTGTAGCACTCACCTAGGAGAGGCAGTAATGGACTTGTTTTGATAGAGATTGAGGAACACACTCTTTACCATAGTTCTGCAAAGCATAATAACTTTCTCGTGGCTTGTGGCTCGTAGCTCGCAGCTCAGTTGATACTTCCTCGGACTGTCAGATTCCGGATATATCAAAGATGGCCGCATCGTGAAGGGAAAAACAAGATGCAAACGAACCAAAAACATTATTTGCATAGAGGTGAGCTCGGCGAATGATTGCAGATCTGTCAACTACGCAGAGAAATCATACTTGCGCTGAAGACTGGTACATGGGCTGATTCCTAGACATAATAATCGTACACAAACATTGGTGGAATCTTCAGTATTCGAGCAGATCCAACACATTGAAATGCTCCAGCTTGAATGCCGCGTAAGCGTCCAATCAGGACATGAGTAGAAAGATCCTGGCTCTAATGCCTTTGGGTGAATGTATATTATATTGAGGCAGCTTTTTCAAGCCTCTTATGCGCCGGATGCTCATTAAGTACCATGCGTCCTGCTGATCTCCATTGCTCTGGTATACCTTGCCTAGCAAAACCCACAGGAGTCCTATTCCTATTCGACAGGATGACCTAATTTCCAGAGCCTACCCTTTCATGGCCAGTGTTGTGCTTTAACTTATCGTCCGAGTATATCATCTAACAGCGCCCCAAAAGAACTCTTCATTATTCCCTCTGGAGTACAACAACCAATCCCATCATACCTAACATCACTGTCTTCAACCACGGATGCTCACTGAGCAAGATAGTGACATATCCCACGAAAGGGATATATGCTACCACACTTCCAATGATATCCTTTCTTTCAATGTAATCTTGTCCTCTCGCGTACAGTTCTGTATCATCAGCCACGTTGTTATCCCCTTTCGTCAATAGTTTCGCTTCATCTCTGTCGTAAATAATTAGAATGCGTCCGAATTCATTCTCAAAGCAGACATACCCGAAACCAAACTTTCTAACCAGTCGATGTACAATCGGAATATCCTTTCCTTTGACGTTATACACCACGATTTCTCCAACCTTTGTTTCCTCTAGTATGTTCCTATTCCACAGAAACAGTAAATCTCCTCTTTGGAATGCAGGCTCCATAGATCCAGACAAGACGACAACAATTGGAGAGGGGGAATCCGACATGACCGACAATCCCTTCCACATCATAAATGCGGTGGAGAGGATTAGCGCGAAGTTTAGGACTTGCGCCGCAGCCTGGCGGGGGTTCTGTAGAGCGGATAACATGGCGATTGAGGATTCTGCGCAAGAGGGGATATGGAGAGATTGAATTGAGGTCGAGTGTTTAGATATTCCTATCGAATGATCAAGCTCACAGAAATTTGCGAGTTTCCTCTTGGACGAAGTAAATGCCGACGAAGAATGGTGGGAGTTCCTGCTCCAGGATCCGCCTTGGGAGGTGAGGACAGCTGTCCAAAAACGTTTGACAATATGCTTTTAGTAAGGGTATCTGAAAAGTCCTGGTGGATCGTAAGCGCGGGGGAAGCACTCTATGTGAACGACAGTAACATGCGGTATGAGCAATTGAGGTTCGTGGAGTCGCTACTTGCCTTGACAATGTCCAAGGCTCAACGTCTGAAGAATTTGGGGTTGCGATAATTGAATCCGGGGCCGAGCGGAAAGTTCCAGTGTGGCTTGAGCGGAAAGGACACTTAGAACTATTGCACCATGGGGCGCCACAACGCAAGCTTTCCTCTTACTGCTAGAACCGCCTACAATACGCCTCGCCGGCACTGGAATATTCATCTTGGATGGAATTGTTTAGTTAGTTTTGCACGGTACTTTAATGGTAGTTCCATCTTCAGCCGATACTGGGTGCACAGTTTTTCGTTGATGCGCAGCGCGAACCACGTAAGGAAGCCGCCTCTACAGAAATTCTCGATGTACTGATTGAAGAAAGGCGATGCTCAAATATATGTCGATGTCTCTTTACTTGCACGCAGACCTTCTGTGTAATTTGTTGTGGAGAGCTACCGTCAACCCCCTCATTTCATCCTATCGAATCATGGTCAGAAGTCTTGTCAGAAGTGTAGAAGGTCGATTTACAGTCATTTCTTGCAGCAAGGTCTTTATTGTCCAGGGACCACCACTAAACTTCGAACGGTGGTGGACGGAAACAACCATGTCCAACACCATAAGTTAAGCCAGAGCAACTGCTTTGCGTTTTATCCTAGGAATTCAATACATGACCTTCGCCATTTCAACCCATGCATGCGATTGCTCCGGTCTCCATGTTATCATTCCATGTCTCCGTTATGGATCTGCGAAGTCTATGTAGGTGCAAGTGCGCCAGATCTCGGTTCGGGAAGGCTTCCTGTCCCAGAAGATCGTACCGTTCCAATCACATTCAACCACGCAGTCCACATTTCGGTACATCATACCGCGGACTCCGCATTCACGTACTAGATCACGGAAGGAGAAAGTCCATGGTCAGATGCAGCGACTCAATGGCGAATTCATGATGAGAGGCATCATTGACGACACTTATAAATTGGGTAGTAATAGGAACTTTTATAAGCCGTATCTGAATTCCTGGCTGCAACAATGTTCTTCCACCTTGCAAACGTCGTTCCTTTGTTGGCCGCCGGCTACGTGACGGCTTTACCATCTTATGAAGCCATATCAAGTAGGCAGAACACAGGCACGAAATACATATTTTCGTTGTATGTTCCCCAATCTATCTGCATCTGTACAAGGCGCTGAATATTCCTAGTGGGGATTCATACACCAAGACTGTTTTCCTCATATCTGGTACCAAACCATCCGCAGAAAATCCAATTGGAAACCCTCCATTTCCGGGCTCAACGACTTCTGGCGGTCTTAACTGGATCGACTATCTTGTTACAGCATATAATACATCATTGACTCTATCATACAACTTCGCATATAATGGTGCTACAGTCTCTGCCGATATCGTTCCACCATATAAATCGAGTGTCCAAAGCCTTATCGACCAAACCGCCATTTTCACATCCAACCTAGCTGTAAAACCTTCCTATGCGCCTTGGACTTCGACCAACTCTTTATTTGCGTTGTGGTTCGGTATTAATGACATTAACAACAGTTACTCCAACTCTGGAGAGGATGAGCTGCAGGAGGAGATTTTCGATGTGTACTGGAAGCAGCTTGATATCATGTATTACTATGGTGCTAGAAACTTTCTATTTCTCACTGTACCCCGTAGGTCAAGCTACCAATCTGCATCAGAGGCCTAGTAACGAACCATATCTAGCATTCAACAAGTCGCCGTTAGTTCTCTCATACAACGTCACAGCCCAAGCGCAAGAGGCAGTGGGAATCACAGCCTGGAACGACCGCCTACGAGCTGCAGCATCTGAGTTCCAAGCAGAAAGGCATGGGACCATCGTCACCGTGATTGATACCTCGGTACATAATAATCCAAGTCCTGGTAAATCACTCTCTAACCCGAGTCACAGGTCCCATTTAACAAAGCACTTAACAATCCAACGGCTTACGGAGCCCCATCTGCTACTTGTTACAACTCTGATGGTGTAAGTTGTTTATGGTGGAATAACCTCCATCCTGGTATGGCGATACAGAACTTGGTGGCTGGAGAGGTGGCAGCGGCGTACAAGGGAACATTTTTCTAGTAGACCTCCCATCGGCAATGAAGAGGCCTCATGATAGAGTTTTTCTAGTTTCCTTTGTTCAATCTATGAGATTAGGTTCTGTTCTTATTGTCTATCCCTCGGCAACTTTATTGAGGCCAAATATGTGTATCAAAAGAGGGCTACTAATTCTGTGGTGTTATGATTCGGAAGCTCCAGTGGCTATATTTCGCTGGTTATTTCCCAAAGATGGATTTCTCGATTATAGTGTAGACAGTTCTTAGGTGGTGGAGATGGAAGAACTGCAAGATTGGTTCTCCAGGTGAAGCTGGTGGTACTTCACCTGGTACTTCACCTAAAGTAGAGACTTGACCAACACTTGTGCCGAGAAAAGCTTCTTCTATAACTACCAGATGGCTATCCTGTAGATAAGTTACCGGATACTTCTGATTGTTCAGGATGACACGATTATTGGTGATTTACTTTTATCGTTCTATTAGTGGGGACACACTAGCTTCCCATCACAATGGGGAGTTATAGAAGGAGTTATCTGTTGCTGATTGGTAGGAGATAAGTTTTCTAGAGTCTTTTTCAAGTCAAGCTACTTCTATCTAGTACACTTGCCTTTATATCTGCAGTTGTAGCCTCATCTATAGAGCTCTTTCAATAAGAATAGTATATCAACCATATATCAACCACTTGATCAAGTGGCTGACCAATAACTATAACTATAGTTTATTCAATCAAGTTATTATAACAATATTATTTATTCTATTTATGACCTTGTACTATATCATCGTATCGGAAAGCCTTCGAGGTGATCTTGATTATATAAAATATAATCATCACACCTAAACCATCCAGTGAGCTCAGGAAATTCGAAGTCGTCTGTAAAGATAAAACAATCACCACAGATGAGTGTCCAGTTTCCATTTTTATCTGGTCGTAGAACACATGGTGAATCAGTCCCTGAAAGTGTACAAACCATATCTCCATCTTGTACAGCTCCGGCTACAATTGCCAGCTCACTGTTATTCATTAGAACAATTCTACATTGCTGAAGGGAACCGAGAAATAATCGAAATTCCTCGTTTGTCAAGTATCGCTTCCTATCCTTATTTCGATGTTAAAGTTATGACCTGCCAAGTTGAGAGAGGAAGCACAGCTTACCAGAGTGAAAGAACACCGACATAGGTATTTATGGAGATCTCTACCATCGAGGAGGGACATAGCTAATATAATAGTTAAGACCAGTCACAACATATATTCTCTATATACCTACCATCTGCGATTTCCTGCTCAAGCTGGCCATATATATTATAATCGTCCTTTATGTCTTCTAAATTGACCAATTGTCTGAGGTTACCAAGGCTATAATACAGCCTCTCCATCTGTGCTTTAGCGTCCTCCACGTCGAGGAACGAGAAAACTTGACTTCTTTTAATTATTTGCGCATACCTGCAACCTGTAGCAAGCAGCTGAGTGCGACTGTTCACTCCATTCGCGATCGAGTATAATTTATTCGTTTGTTCAGTCAGTGGCTTGAGCTTTGGCGCGGCTTGAGCGGGGTTTGGATTATAAAATTCAATATCAAAGTGCGGATAAAGAAGCGGAAGATTCTGAGACCAATCTGGGATCCACGAAGGAATGTCCCTCTCGTGTGGGTGGCGAACGGCGGCGAGTATCCGGAGCCCAAGTACAGGCAAGAGAAACATCGCAGTTTTGATGAGAGTCTCATCAAAGGTTCCAGAGTAATCAATCAAGTAATCCATCTCAGACTGCTGCTGGAGATCGATCAAGGATTTGAGAGCAAAGATTTTGTCTCTGGGGTCGGTTGCCAAACATGCTCTGCTCTTATATAACAAGTTCCATAGGCTGAACTGTGGAGTCGAGAATTCATCTAGGGAATGTCTTACAAGATATAAAACGAGGGGCAGCGTTTTTGTGGTCACACGAGTATTTCGGTAACCGTAGCATAAAGCAGATAGAGCCTCTGAAGATGCGCTGGCTGAGCCGCACATCAATTTGATAGAATCTTTCATGTAGACTTCTTGTAGAACCCAGACTCTTTCAAACCACGGTCTTCGAAACAATGCATCTAGTTCTCGGATGATACTATCGCTAGGTGAAGGTCGATCACAGCTTTCTCCTTGCGATAGCAACTTGTCTGCTTCGGCCAATTCCTCGAATAAAATGTTGCTACCTGTAGTCGCTTCACCAAGATATACTGTTACGCCAAATGCGCCGCCAAAAATCTTGTCCATGATGCGAACCTGATCTGCTCTTTCTGTGAGGTTTCGCTGATCGATACAGATAGCATCAATCCACACTAATCTGTCGTGATGTTTTTGGCGTAAATGCCAAAGAGCGCTGTGACAATTCCTCCCTACACGCAACTTTCTTCTACCATTGTGAAAGTAGATTGCTTGTTGATCAGCAGTGTCGCCCCATGTATAGGATACTGCTTCGTATTCGAGGGACGCATCAGACAACCGTGCATGTTGAATCGTGCATATGAGAGGATCTGAACCATTCGAGCTTGGGTGCAACACGAGAACCCGAATCGAATCGTTATATTCCAACGAGTGATATCGGTAAGGTAACATAATGTAACAAATGCTACAAAAGTTTCAAGGGGTTCTTGACCGATAGTAGAAGCTGGTGCGCAGAGTTGAAAGCATTTATACTCAAGATAAGATTTTCTGTGTAACCACTTGTCACTTGTGTAACCACTACACTGTCACTACCCTGTCGAGAATGGGCTCTGCCAAGAATCATTTAGTGCACAGCCTATTTCGATCCCTGCAAATTTCATATAGCCTCGCTCCATTAGTTCTTATCATCTACGATTTTTGCTATACAGCTATATACAATATCCACAAGAAAGTGAGCGTCTTCGACGCCGCCATCATCGAGAATATATTATATCGTCATGGAGTTGTGTCGCCTTATTCACCTTTTGGCCACGATGCACTCAAAAAGGGTGCAGTGGCAGTAGGTAGGTGATCAAGGCTGATTCATATTAATCAGGGCATAAGGCCCTTCTATATAGTCCTCTATGTACAAGACTATCCGATGTATGCTGTTGCTGCGCCGTGCATTCGGACCGACACTAGCAGTCTTTCTTAAGTGATTAAAGTGATTAAAGGAAGTAACAAAAGAAATCCATAAAAGAGCGTTCGTAGAGCATCAGTATGAAGTCCAATCTTGTGCTATGCTCCTCTAGCTTCCTCAATCCCTTTCAACCCATCCGATCACGTCTATACTCAGCTTATTTGTATCGATTAGGTCTCTCAATACCTTTCCTACCTTCAACTTGGTCATTGTATCAGCAGGATTAGACTCGCTGTCGATCTATTTGACTTCTATAATCTCTCTTCGTTTATAAGATTACCGTAACGAGAGGATATCAATCATAAGGTGTTTCTCTTGTATCGTTCCGAGTTTAATCAAATAGTTATACAGCGATTTAGAGTCGGTATATATAATAAGGGGGATCTGTCTGTCGAGGATATTATCAAAAGTAGCTTTCATAACTACTAATATATCATATCCAGCTACTATAGTATATAGCTCGTTGGTAAGTACGTTTCTGGTAACCCTCTTGCACTTAGTACTAGACCAGTACAAGATATTGGTATCATTGTTCTTATCTACCAGTATGATAATGAAGCCAATCTGAGATATAAAGTCCTTGTTATTCGCAAAGGCTGTATCTGTAAAGATAACAAGGTTGAGCAATTCTATATCGAGTGGAATATAGGTAATACCTCTTTTGGCGTTGTCGATCTACTACTACAGATATTTGTTCAGTACTTTAACATTATCGTTACTGAAGTCGAGGCTTTGGGCAATATACAAGAGGTCGAATATAGCTTCCGGTTGATACATAATTGCGATATAGACTGCCTTCGTATATATCGAGATATATTATTCCTTGGTCGATACGCCCTTTATAGTTTTTCCTCTTATAGTGACAATATCCGCCTTCCCTTTCTTGATTACTTGTAGATTCCTGTATTGATTCTCTTGTATCAGCACGATCTTGTCGTCAATTAAAGAGATCAGACCGCTATTAAACTTGATAAATATATCTACTGTAAGCACTTCTCTAGGTTTCGCAAGGAATCCTATCTTTTGGAGCTACTGCTCTTCTTGGTTTATAAAGAGTTTATCTACTAGGAAAAGGGTATCATCAACTTATAGCTCTATAATACCGAATCTGTCTTCTCTCTTATACAATAAGTAAGTATCAAAAGTCGAGATATATAGTTTCAGCTTATCTGTATAATGGTTATAATATATACCGAACTAGTAGTTTCCTGATTCCGATATACTATAAAGAGGATAAACAATCTATAGGATTATATCTTCTGGTAGTTCCATTTCTTTTGGTATATAAATATAGATTGTATATTGGAGCTCTATGGCCGATTGTGTATAGGCTTGCTGGATATCACGAAGAAAGAGCTGAAAAGCTTTTGTAGAGCTGAGAAATATAGCTATTATAAAGATAAGTTGTTGGCTAACATATTAGATTGTAGGTACTTGTATTAAGATAATCTCCTTATCTCTATTATTGTATACTTAAATAACCAATTGCGACTTATTGTATACCTTATCGATACCTTTATTCTTGACTTCGTCGATATACCTAAGGTTTATGATTCGAGTATCTATAGGTATATCTGCCTTGTCAACGACTTTGAAGATACCCTTCTGTATTAATCCATCAATCTCCTTCTTCCTTAACTCTGTGTAGTCAACTGTAATATAGGTATTGTTCTTATTCTCCTCAAGTATATAGTATACTCTCTCTATAATTCTATTTGCATCCTATCTGATATATGGATTCGTGGATATCGCGCTTCGCAAATAGCGTTGCGGTTGCTCAAGCTCTATATTAATTGCTGCTGGAGGCGGTTGTTCTGTAGGTTGCCCTTCTTCTGTTTCTTCTTCTTCGCTCTCCAGTATAGGTTATATATAAAAGGGCTTAACATATATAGATCTGAATTCTGTTGGGCTGCTTGGCAGTATCACTATACAAGTCTTGTCCTTCAAGTTGCGAAACTTGAATAGGCTAGTCCATTTGCCTCTTCCTACCGCTGCAGCTCCCTCTCTCTATACCAGAACTTCTATATCGGGTTGTAATGTATACAGATATAGATATGTTGTAGAAGGACTATTATATTAATTAAGTGTATCTGTAACTTGGTACTTAGTACAGATTCTTTTTATTTCGTTTATTGCTTTATTGATGGCTGTAGTACGTTACTTGGTTGAGGGTGATGGTATATCTAGTTCGACTATTCGAGGGTATATACCGAATACTAGTAATATTGGTATAAGTCCATCTGGACCTATAGTATCGTTGATAGCTTTAACTACTATTTGTAGTACTATTTCCTTATCAAACCCTAGTCCGCTAAGCTTTTCTTGGATGATTTCGTATACTCTGCAGAAGGTATAGTGATATTATTCAACTATACCGATTGACTAATATACTTTTATAGAGATACTCTTTATATCTATTCCTATTGAAGCTACTAGCTCCTTGAATTCTCTACTAACGAAATTCGTATCGGCGTTATATAATATGAAATCAGATAGGCTAAGGTAGATATTGATCTAACAGATTTGTAGTGCTTCCTATATATACTTTGCTATTATATCTGGTAGCTATCTCGCAGCTTGGAAGCAGATACTTTCGTCGACTATATAGAGAATCGACTTAGTATCTATAAACATAATATCGATAATAATAGAGAAGTTGAAGTTAGTATCGTTATACAATTTGAACTTGAATCTGTTTGGTAACTTGCTATACTTTTGGTAGTAAGTATAGAACTTGTTCAGTTACTCGATAGACTTCTTATTAATATCATCATATCCTACTTGTTCAAGGATACGATACAATATTCTATAGATGGATATCCGAATCTATAATATAAGTACTAGAGCTTAATTTCTATAAAGTAGTAGTTCATTATATAGATTATATCTTCTATAAATATCTATAGTGATATCTTCCAAACAAGGAAAGAGTAGCTATACTTATATACTATAGAGAATCTCTTCTTATTATTATCTATAAAGATATTCTCGATATTATTGAAGAATATCTTCAGATAGTCTATATCTATAATACTTAGTAGAAAGAGTATATCTATATATACAATATAGAAGTCGATAGTACTAATAGGTATAACGATAGTGATAGTTCCGATAGAGGATCTAACTCCAACTCCAAATTTAACTTATATCTAACCTACTACTCTTATATTGATCTCGATTTCGGCGAGTTTAATATAGGCCCTATATTGATTATAACCGATAATCGATTTAGTAAATATATCTATATTGATCATAATACCTTAGAATTTTATATCATTATACTATAAGTTGTTTGTAGTCTATATAGTGCTTTTTCTATTATTTTGGCCCAAAAGTATATATATAAGTATTTATTGAGCTAAAATCTCTATAGTGATTTTATTATTAATTGAACCGATATTCGTGAAAAATATATCTACAATAGATAGTTCGCCTAATTGATCTATTATAGAGCTTTCGTAATCGGAAGTATAATAGATATCGATAAAGTTGTCGTTACTATTATCATTGGAGTTATAGTATTTGTATTTATTGTTCTCAAGAGCTTCCATTTCTGTAATATAGTAATAGATCTTATTATATTCCTCTTTAGTTGTTGCTATCTTGAGCTCTTCTCTATAAGCTTTCAAGGATATTATTTGTTCTTCTTTTATATATTTTGTTGATTAGTATCCGATCTTTTTGTATACTTAGTAGAACTTAGTCTTATCGATATATTATCGATATCTACTATTATCTCTTTATCTACTATTGTTCCTTAACCTAGTATAGCTTCCTGATAATAGATACCTTGATTAGTCTCTATTATATATTCGATATTCCATAAGAAATATATCTGTAGTATAGGTATTACTTTGCAAAATATTAATTATATTCCTACTTATTATATTGTTTATATAGATAGAGCTTCTTAACTTACTTATAAGAACTTCAATAATATCTGCTGGTTTGAAGTAAGCGAAACTATATATAGAGACTAGTCTGCTTATTATAATGATCTTATCAATTATTATAGTTATATTATCTCTTATTATAACTAGAAGTTTGAATTAGAGCTTCTTGAGATATTCGATTGTTTCGTTGAAGTATATAAGTATACTCTTTGAAGAGTTATTTTTAATTCTTGTTTCCAAGGAGATATTATTCCATATTTAGAGGGTTTCTCGTTGATATTCAATATCTTCGTAGTTATCTCTAATTTTTGTATATATTATCTCAAAAGAGCTAATATTGCTTAGCTTGTTATCGATATAGAACTACAATATATCTCCAATAAGTATTATTATAAATATCTCTTTATAAGACTCCTTAGGTATTCTGTATCATACAAGGAATTCACAGAATAAATCAAGTATTTGGTCGAAATAGTTGTTCTTATCTAAGTACTTTATATTATCTCTAAAGAGTCTGAATATATTATTGATTACTTTGTTTATTTATTTATCGAGCTTTTCTTGATCTGGTAGTAATATACTTCGCTTAGTAGATATACTGAACTATTATCTAACTATATTTCTATTATTACTGTAAATATCGTTGCCTATACTATAGTTGTTATTATACTGATTTCGTTATTGGTATAGGTTGTTTTAACGATTTTGGTGATTTTCTCGGTCCTTGGGTTAAGTAGATATTTATCGATTTTGTCTATATTCGAGCAGAAAATATCGGTATACCCTATCGGGAACAGTCTTTCCAGATAGAAAATTGGTAGTAGGAACTTCTATCAGATAGATAGCTAGCTCTTCTTTGCCTTCTATAGATATATATCTATTTACTTGAGGATAAGAATTTTGATAAGATATTTCATAGCTCTAAATATAATTTCTGGCTTAATACAAATATTGAGAGCTTTGATTAGTATTTTTTGATTGGTTTTCTTCCTATATTTCTTACTATCAGGTCTTCTTCTTATCGGATTCGTTTAGAAGTCTTGGCTAACAACTTTGAATATTCTATTATACTATATTGGCTATATCTGAATAAGTATCCGAAGGTATGAAGTTGAATCGAATAGATATAGGAGAGATCGAGTTCGTATTTTTTGATTTAGTAACTTTATTAGATATTGGAAATACTATAGGTAGTCTATTGGATAGAAGGGGTCCTAACGATCCAACCAGAGGAGATCCAGTTCGAGACAGAGTCCTGCCTCTGACGGATTCGGTAAGGGGTATAGTTGGCTACTATAATTCTTTGATTATATCGATAATCTTGTTTATTATCGGCAACTTCGTTGCGAACTCTATCTCCAAGAAAACTCTTTATACTGTATCTGTATCTTATATTAGATATATATTTTGGGCTTCCTAGAGGTATATACCATAGCCGGAGACTACCTATCTCTTTCTAACGAATATACTATAAGATCTGAGAACGTTGGTCAGTATTAAAGCTGCTCCGAAGCTGAAGTTATAGTTGTAGGACTTGAAGTTCAAGAAATCGTTGTGGAATACAAGCTATAGGTCTCGATTATAGAATCCCTATAGTTGATATTCTTTTACCTTTTCGTATATATATTTGGCTTTGTATTTATTCTCCTCAGTACTTCCAACCGACGATGGTATAGCTAGGTATTTCCCTTTTTGATCAGGTTCTTACTGTTAATATTCGGTGCTAGATTCGTCTTGTTATTCTGTTTCTTCTAGAGTAATATTACATTCGTCGAAATCGTATAGAGCAGAGCTATCTTCCTATCCTCCTGCTATAGGGGGAGGTGGTCTTCTTGTACTAGCTGCTGTTTGACATCGTTGCCCTCGTGCATAGCGGCGGCAGCATGGTTAGCAGCGTCGATATCTTCTCTCGTATAGGCTGCTCGTGATATCGATCTTGTTCGGTAATGTGACATGATGGTATAAGTGGTTTAAACAAAGTAGGTACTGATTCTGATCTGTAAAGCTAAACTGATCAGTGTCGCCTTATTCACCTTTTGGCCACGATGCACTCAAAAAGGGTACAGTGGCAGCAGGTAGGTGATCAAGGCTGATTCATATTAATCAGGGCATAAGGTCCTTCTATATAGTTCTCTATGTACAAGACCATCCGATATATGCTGCTGCTGCGCCGTGCATTCGGACCGACAAGTTGTTTCCAAGAATAAAGACGGAAGAGCGACTCAGTAGCTCTGAAACCATAGAGTGCAAGGCTACCATTCTACAGGGACCGTCGAAACGGGCGTTCGAAAACAGCGATGATGGCAGCTCCGATAAAAAGAGGTGCCTGTTTCTTGGAGAATCGTTTATATACACTGCACTTCAGCCTTCAAACGAGGAAGTTCGACTTCTTATCGTGGAACCATCTATAGAAAAACCGCCGACATTAGGTGCGTAATTATTCACGGAGCTGTAAAGAACGCAGTAGTGGTATCATATAACGCCTTATCATGCACCTGGGGAGCTCCTATGACAAAGCTGAGCGGCCAATACTCACGATTCAAGTTACTCAGCTCAGCTTCTCAGCAAAATAACTCCAACTGACCAAGTTGTGCTGTTTCCGCTGTTCATCTGCGCCTGCTTCATACATTTCTTGTGCTGGATTGGTGATATAAAGAAACGTGCTTTGTTTAGATTTGAGGAACTCGTCCAAGAGCTATAAGCTCGATATATATTGTAATATTAAAGCAAACGGATTATTACAGTATATATAGATATACAAACTTCACGGTATATATAGTTTGATTATCTCAGTGAATGTAATAGCTTTCCTCCGTATATTTTCCAGCATTCAAGTTCTGTATTGCTGCACCGTACATAATCCCATCTATATAGATCTCACCTATCAGTGCCCAGCTCATATATTCATCTCTATGGAACTTGCCATCCACTTGCAGACATTTCACTTTCGGTTCAAGCTGACGCAGAACTACAGGATAGTTGCATCCAAACAAGACTACAATCTTGTCACCGGCTCTAGCTGCCATTGGTGCCAAACCGACTAGCTTGCTCTCGGTCACAACTAGCCGCTTACCATGCATTCGAAGAGCAGCCGCTGCCACTGTCCCTTTCGCTCTTTTCTCAAGCTCAACATCATCAATTCCTTCTTCGAGAGGCGCGGTCGGTATAGGAGGCATACCATCCACGAGGTGCGGGAACATTTTCCGAAGGAGCCTGGCGAACTGGGAAACACGTTGAGCAGGATCTTCCCGTCCAAGCTCCTCGTATCGTGGTGCTCATTTTCCACCACAGAAGGTTCTCTGGAATGCTTCACAGTCATCGATAGTGGTGCCTTTGGCTTTGGCGAAGAACTCCCACCAGCCATGAAATGCTACCAACGTCGGTCGAATATCTCGTTCATCGATGGGGCAATAGAAAGGCTGCGAAACGTCCTTGACGTTACAGACTGTGAAGCCTGATGCTTGCAAGACCTCCGAGTTATTCGTCCACGGCGGCCAAGAGAATTTTGCTTTCGTGGTCCCAGCCGCTTCATAGGGAGGCTCTCGAATTCGCATGTGCATGACTCGGTGATGGGGAAATAGGAGTCTGCGCTGCCAGTCCGGGACCCAAGATGGAAGGGACAAGGGGTTATCATCGTTGTTGTGACGACAGATGACATCGAGGCACTCCGTTTGGGTGATGATGTATTTAGCAGTGTGAATATACACAAGACGTGTTGGAAGGCTGTAGTCAATGACCCCAAATGTCTCCCGATCTGATGACAGTCCAACTAGGGCATATACTTTGTCGACATCCTCAGAAGAAAACTTATTTGCGTGCGAGTATAGTAGATCAACCAATGGAGGCAGTTTCTCCTTATGCACCCTGGTATTTGAGTTTTTTTGGATCCTTAGGTTCCTGGGGCCACCTGATGTTAGAGTGTATATAGAGTGCGGCTGATCGTAATAAACTGTATCCAATATAATTTTCGTAGCTTCCTCAATTCTTCCGGAAGCCTGCAAGAGATCTGACCAGGACATATGATCTTCTCCGCAATACACAACGGCGTTCTCGTTTGAATTGACTTCTTGTACAACCCAAATTCGCCACCAATATTCTCTACTGAAGAGGTCTTTTAGAGCGTCGAATTCTCTCAGTCTGTGGCTTTGTATGACCGTCGTTAGATTCGATGCGACATGAAGCTCCTTCAAAAGCTTCCATGCGAGTGGGCTATTCTCTGAGTGTTCACCCAGCCAAATCGAAACTTGCTCCGCTCGCTGGTAGATTGGCCGCATCCTCTCTACCTCTCTGGCCTTCTCACTAAGATCATTTTGGTTGATACAGAGTGCATCTACCCAGATGAGCAACTTTTTTTGACCATCCTCGTGCCGAAGTTTGCGAAGAGCAGCCTCCAAGGTCTTGGTGACCGTGTGTTTAATCCCATTGAGAAGGATATAACCTTTCTCTCGCTCAGATGGCCTTCCCCAGGCATAAGATAAGGCTTGGTAAGCCGGAGGTTTGTCTCGTGGCACGTGAATAAGGCGACCTGACACTTGTTGAGACCGAGAGTCTGTTGTAACTGGATCAATCTCTACGATTCTGATTTCGTTGTGTTGCAGTTCCCTATACGCTACAGAGTCCGATCTCTGGCCAGCGTCATTATGGGACGATTCATTTGACACGTGACCATTGACGAGTGAAGGAGGAGGCATCTTTGAAAATTTTTTAGTGGACAGGCCGGCTTCAGAGAATCCTTAGAGTTGCTCTTGAAGGCTCGGAGAGAATAAGCATCAAACAAGAAGTCAAGCGTTAAGGAAAGGAATGATGCTGAATAAGCAACGCATACAATGCAGGATGAAATCTACGTGCACGTTGCGTATATGCTGTCCTTCCTTGCACTGAACTTTTCACGCGTTTGCACCGACCGCCTTTCTTGTTCTTCTGCATCGTCCCAAAAAGCCATGAAATGCAGCCAGACCAAGACTATATTTTTAAATCATACTTGAATGTTTGCATCTGAGCAAAATCAACCTTGTGTTATTTGGTGTTCTCCACAAGCCGACTATCTGCTTTCTCAGACCCACGATCAAGATGCCCCCAACCATCATCTTGATCAGACACGCTGATGCTTTACATAGTATATGCCCTCATCCCTTAATTGGAGATGCCTGCTGACCTTGACAGACATCTCGAATAAGTTTTTCCCCTCTTCGCTGATGAACAGATATCTAACCATCCCTCACAGGACTACACTGTTCGTGACCCGCCTGACAGAACTCGGAAAACAAACGCAATGTGCAGTACTCTCCGAGTCGCTTCAAAGCTTTCCTCTATCGCAAAACATATGCCTCATAGTCATGTCCCCAATGACGCGGGCTCTTCAAACCGCATACATCTCTCTCGGCTGGCTGATGGAGCAAGGCGTTCCTGCAATCCCCCAGGCAGAGTGGCAGGAGAACACGGTAAATAACATCGACATCGGACGTCCAGTGGCTGAACTTGAGAAGGAGTTTCCACAGTTCGACTGGACACAAATGGATTCTGTATTTCCAGCAAAGGAAGGACTTTACGAGTACTCGCAAATTCACTGACTGAGCGAGGTGTTGCGGCCAGAAAATGGCTGCACGAGCTTAAGGAGAAAGTGATTGCTGTAATAAGCCATGATGGCTTCATGCGGGTGGGAATTTGTCAAAGGAAATTTGGCAACGCAGATTACAGAGTTTTTGATTTCGAGGAGAATGGATTGGGATTTGTGGAATGGAAGTCGACGGAAGAGAAAGGCGGCGGACTAGGGACGAGTCCTCAAGGCCATTTTGGGTGGTTACTGAACGATCTTAAATACATGCCGAAAAATACAGCAATGATAATGGAGACAAGCTGTGAAAGTATGTTAGAGGGTGACTGGTAGGGAATTGTAAGAATATCACTAGATTGTAGTAGGGTAATCAGGGCCTAATAGTAAGGTCCAACTTCGATACAAACTAATTACTATTATTAGCCACTCTCTAGATTCCTTCTTACATAAGTTACTTTAAGATATTGACTTTATTAGAGGGCCATGAGTTTCGAATGAGAGACGGGGTTCCCGAAGATGTCAATGAGTTCTTTCGCAGTATGGTCCGCACTAGACCAGTTGTCAAATACAAGGATTTGCCTGGATGGATACTCCAGTATGAGATTAAAAATGCAAAGGAGAGGCGGGAGAAGGAAGAAGAGGATATGAGGAGGAAGATACAAGCGGAAAAGGATACAAATAGAGCGTGGTTAGTAGCAGAGATGAGAAAGAGAATTGCTTTGAAGAAGGAAGAAGAGAAGGTAAATGAGGAGATGAAGCAGAAGGTCGACGTAAGAGAATAGAATATAAGAGAGGAAAGTTTTGGTATTGAAGATGATGACGGTTCTACCCGAGGATGTGCGACCCATCGAATGGTTTCTGTGACATCCAAAAAGTATTCTAACCCGTTGTCACTCAGGTGTAATCCGATCTGCTCCTAGTCATCGCATGGTCCTGGGCCCGGCGGTCGTGACGAGCACCCGAAGTCTTGTGAGACGCTCGTTACTCTGGTAAGTCACGATATTATTCCTTCACCCATTTATTCTCCCTCTTACCCTTCCCCCTCTCCTCCGATTGCCTCTGAGTAGTAGGTTAATTCTCTTCCCATTTCCAGCTAATCTCCAAATTTACTGGGAACGTGAGAGATCGCATTGTTCAGACGACTGCTCTCCTCTACCTCCTGGATCCTGGATCCTATCTGTGGCGAGCCAACGGCCTAGGGACTTGATCGAGATGTGTCGAGTCTATAAGCACCAAAAGGAGACGTATTGAAATGTAAGCTTCTTGATTCTTCGAACTCATCACGACAATTGCTGTTAGAATATGTTAAATCATCAATCTAATTGATTATTAAGTATACCTTGTATCGACTTACATTTCACATCGCTGGTGCGCTAATAATTTCTAATGACGCCAAAGCTAAGAAATCGACATATCATCTACCAGCCTCCAATTCTGCCACCAGAGGGTCTGTACTGAGCTCTTGTGGACGTGACTGCGAATATAGCTCCACTGTTACTCCCTTATCATCTTTATACATAGATTCTTCCGGTATCACGGTACTCTTCTGTTTATTCCACCTCCTCGAGAAATATATTCCAAAACCTGCTACTAACGCAATAACAGCTACAACGCCAACGACAATCCCGCCAATCGCACCACCCGATATATGTGAAGAAGAGCTTGATGTTGGTGAACTGGTCGATGTTGGTGAAGTGGTCGGTGTTGGTGAACTGGTCGATGTTGGTGAAGTGGTCGATGTTGGTGAACTGGTCGATGTTGGTGAAGTGATCGATGTTGCATTAACGCTTGGCGGGGTAGTAGAACTGGAAGATGTCTGAGTAGCAGCTATCAACGTAGCTGGATCGAAGATCCAGGAACTCAACGACGGCTTCGCGGAGCTCAATGACAGATACGTGTCATTCAGTACCGACCGATCTATATCCGCGAGTGTGTCGTGGGCTTTATTCCAACAAATGTTGGTCTGTCCCGAGTTCTGAGTACAATCCTCACTATTCATTCCAAAATCAGAAACTATACAGTAACACTGGCTCTTTTGGCACATGATATGAGTGTAGAAGATGAAAGACAAACGTTTTGCTTAGACAGCACCAGACATTGTCACCATCGCCACAGTTTTGCGTAGTGCCGTCATTTGCACATGTCCTATTAATGCTCCAACATACCCGTCCCATTGTAGGTGCCTTGGGATCTTTTGTATCGCAGCAGTAGGTATCGCCAGTTCTGGTATCGCGGGCGCACGCCTGCGGAGGTAGGCAATGGGCGTTTTTTTGGCCGGCACAGACATGATCAGTCAGGTTGGACGTGAAGAAAAAGGTATCGAAAGAGCCTGCTGTAGACATTTTGGGCTATCAACTTAGTGCAGCAGTCTACACCAGCAGGTTTGACAAGACGAGTAGGCAAAAAACCAATATAATACTCATCAGAGGAAATAAAGACAGGAGTTCAACAGACTCACGGCTTATCACCAAAGCAGCCATTCTTGAGCCATTGTACTTGGCAAAGTTCTGTGCCTCAGATCACAGCCTGCTTTTGTAATCTCGGATCAGCCTTGGAACTTGGCAGAATTCAATTCATTGGCGAGCAAGTGTACTTCCGTGGGAACGCTAAACCCGTTCTAGCTCGGTTTACATACATAGCGACCCTTCAATCTTATCTCACATCGTGAAACGCAGCCTTACCTAGTAGGCTAAACATAACTCCTGTAAATATAAAATCTCTATTTATCTTAGAGCCGCAGACATTGATGCAGGCCAAGCAGAAGAGATAAATGCTTGCTGCGGGCCGGTACTCGAGCTTAAGAGCGGGATTTGACGCTTCTTGAGCCCTAGCGACTTTAGTACTTTATATAATTCAGTACCGTATCCGCTTTCTCTTTACCAAGAACATCCCTATCTATAGGACCTAAGACTCGCAATATCTATATTCTGCCCAAAATGCCAAAACATCAGATAATCTCTTCAACAAATCGCGCTACCAGCTGGACAAAAATCGCAATGATGATCAGATCCCTAATCCTCAAGCAGCACTTTCACATTTTGGATAACTATCGCGAAATCGTTTCCGTTCCAGAAAATTGCGGCTTATACATGCTTATCAAGAAAACCATGCTTGGCAACTTGTTGCCGGATTTCATTGGATTTGAAGAGGTTACGATGCGGATGAAGGTGAAGGGAGGAAATTAGCTTCGGCCTACGTTGACGGACAGGGGGCTGCAGCTTTATCGTATGTCGGTGGGGACGGCCTTTGGTACTATATTGGCATGGGGTGGTATGTGACTAACGTGATGGTGCATTTCTCGATGACTACGGGAAAAGGTATAATCCGATGATGACCTTAAAACATATATGATAATTAGTTGATATCTAGGAAGCTCTGCGGAAATCTCAGGCAACATCTTAGGGGTTGGCCCTTTAGCAAATTCCTCCTCTGTAGAAGCACCTTCAGTGCTGGAAGGTGGGTGAATGAATACATTACGGGCTATAAAGAATATAAGTGGCCGAGGTCTTTGAGGGTATAAGTAAGGAAAAGGAAACGAAGCCGGAACTACCGGTGCGGATTATTGACGTTGGTATCGATGCCGACGGCCTGGCTGTATGCCTTGTAGAGATGAAGGGTAGGTAAGATTATTATGTAGCTCTCAGTTATTGCTGGGAACCTCCACCAAATAAACGACTACTTTGTATTACGAAGACTACCTTTCTACAACATCTAGCGGGCATCCCAGTATCAAGCTTATAGAAGATATTCTGTGATGCTGTTGCTATCACAAGACTGTTACACCTCTGTTAGGGCTATTACATTTGAATCGATAGCCTATGTATTATCCAAAACGATAGGAACGACTGGTCTATAGAAGCACTATATATAGGAACTATCTACAGTAGAGCCACCTCATCATCGCAGCTTCCGGCGCCCTAGATTCAAGCGAGGTAAATAAAATAGTAGGGATGAGGACGAGGGACGGCAGCAAGAAGTGAATGGCGTGGTACCGGCGGTCACGCCGGAAGAGTTGGTGATAGTGATACCTACGAAGCGGAAACAGCCGTCCTCATCTTACGACAGCCTAATGTACAAGAAGCACAAGTACTGTCTTCAGCAGAGGTCTACCCGCCAATATAGACCAAACTCCAAACTCCATCGACGCCTTCCGAAATCACACTCCCCTCCTGATCAGGGTTTGAGCGTCGCCAAAGGATCCAGTGGAGAGGGACGATTGCCTTCGCCGGTACCTTCAGCGCCACAAACCATGGATACAGAGACGATACCAAACTACAGCAACTCAGGCGGATCATTTAGTAACTTCTTACCAATGCTGACCGAGGTTACGTTCCGTCCATACTCCCAACACTGCTGCTCCTTTACAGCGGTGATCCGGAAGGGTTATGATAGGCGAGAAGTCTCTTTCAGTCAGGTTGCCCAACTTATCGAGACTATCGGCCATATTGGGAAGGTTGATGTGATCCCGAGTGATCCTCCCTGATCATTACTGATCACTTCTTTCTGCCTGAGGTTCTCCTGTTACCCCACATCGGGTATCTGAGCCTATGGTCCTCAGGGCTTATACGATATAACAATGTGGTGTGTAGATGTGGTGTGAATAGCGATGGAATGTCCTCGATGTAGATTACTTCCTCATCTTGACGTAGTTGGATGGGAAATTGCCGGTACGAGTACCGATGATGCCCGTCCTACGAATGTCAGTTATACATGGGACATTTTGCAGACAATGCTTACCACCAATCATTCGTACTCTCTGTCTTTTTCGTCACTTGGATGATATCACCTTGCTTGAAGCTCAAGTCACCCGGTTGCTTTGAATCGAATGTATAAAGCGCAACGGCAGAATTCGAGGCAAGTTCGTCGAGTCGGTATCTCCATTCACGGTTCAGCCTACGGAATGCGTTCTCCTTCCCCTCGCCATAGATAACTGGCATTGAGATATCGAAGATGCCTAGCAGGGAGTAAGTAAGGTCTTCTTCACGCTTGGTTTCCCGATTTATTGCCCATGACACTCGCTCGTCGAAGCTGAAATGAGAAAGAGGCCTGCCTCGAAGAGCAGAAACTGGAATCCTCGTTATTTTATGAATCTGCTCCTCTAATGATTTCTTATCACCGATTCGCATACTATTCGGGCAGAAGAACTCGACTGATGGCGGCGCAATAAGCTCTTGAAGTGTCCAACCACGGGTAAACCATCGACTGTTCTGAAAAGGTGCTTCCCACGGCTCGGGAGATAGGTCGGTTCGACGGTTTGTCAAAACATCTGTCAGATATACGTAGCACCTTGCCGCATTGCGATACCAGCGAAACATAGAGTTAATGGCCTCCGAAAGCTCAGTACTGTTCGATTTGTCGATGCAGCAACTATCTATCCAGAAGTATTGTAGGCCATCGCGAGCGGCCTGCTGGCTGCAGAACCGTAGCTTTTTATATCCGTCTTTCGTCTTTTCAGTGCCATCCTTCAGGTTTTTGTAGCTGACCTCCTCATCATCTTCCCCCCAGGTATGTGAAAGTATCGCATAGGGCATTGTGGGGGAGGTGATATCTTTCGTGAGGCTAATTTCGCCATTTTCTTTCACTTTTAGAAGGCGCATCCCAGCCTGAGCATTGATTTATCTGCACATGTGGTATTCGACGTAACAAGGGTCTTTCTTGGGTTGAGAGGAGATGGGTCTGAATTGAAGATGTTGGTAAAAAGTGCGAGGTTTAGGCTCCAGTCAAGCGCCTGAAGATAATGTACCTTCAGCTGAAAACTGGAGGCTGTTAGGCTGTGGCTCAAGATGAATCGTGGCTGATTATGGCGTATGGTGACTAAGGTTTGCTTATTGTGAAATCTTGAAAAGTCGTCTCACCAATAACAATAGTGAGTGTTAGAATTCTCTATATATAGACTATCCTAGTAGGTAAAAAACAGGTTGAGATTTCGGGCAGATTTATATAAAATATAATATAACTATATTAAACCTTACAATAGAGCTCTACTGCAAGGAGCTTTACGCGAAGCATATACGGAGAACCTACTCCTTGCTGGTAGGACGGTTTATTAAGGAGCAATGTGGAGTAATCGAACGGTGGATCGCCAGACGATGTAGGCGAGGGGCGGAGAGAGCAGTACAAGAACTACTTGCTAAAAGGATCAGCTGGGTAAGTAGAAAGGAGCAAGGGCTAGGAGGCCAGGGAAAAAGAGTAGTACTAGCGGAATGGAGAGGCCGCTGGTGTTACGAATGCTTGTCTTCTGAGTCACGTGGAAGTGGTCAGGCTCGCGGGAATACTATAAGCTGGAGGGCTTCTAGTATTATCGTAGGTTTATTGTTGATAACAGTCATATAGGTAATCGATCGTAATTGCAATGGTAGGTAAACAAGTAGTAATTGTCGGTTGAGCACGAAGCTCCATATACTAAGGAAGCTATCCGACTATATAGATCTTCGTTCTCTAGGAGCCCGAGAAGTGCTCAAGATCCGTCCGCTCCTTGGGTTATATGACTACTTAATGTGGGGTTCTACTGTGATTGGCCTACGCTAATCCTCTGAGCCTAAGGTCCCTACAATCACATGTTCGACGATTCGTAATATCTCGATTTGTTGTCTCGGCTACAATGGCAGGCCAAGTCACCGTCGCGAGCGATTCATCGACCCTAAACTTCGTACTATTCCCCAAGCTACCCCTCGAGATCCAAGACGAGATTTGGATTTGCATAGCACATATTCAACGGAACATAGACCTACGGGCATATATTATCGCGCATATCATGGATATATACATACATATATACATTTGCTTTTATACAAATTGACCATTCGTAGAACCTGGACTTGATCCTTTCAATAGTGCTAAGAACAAGTCTGCCCCGGAGAAGATGGGCCCAGAAAACAGGGAATGGTTCAGTACCAAGGATGTGCAGGAAAGGTCAGAGTGGCCTGTAGTGGCGCCTCGCTAATGTTCCGCATCACCGTCTCTTCCAGCTCTGCTATCTCCTCCTTGACCCTCCTGTCCAACGACTCCTCGAAATCAGCCGACTGCTCGCCCATCTCTCTACGGAGCGTGTCCATTATTCGTGACTCGGCCTGCCCAACGAGTTCCACTATCTCCTTCTTGTAGGCCGCAAGTGCATCGTCGAAACGCTGTTCAAGGGCTGACAGGCGCGACTGTAGAAAATCCTCTATATCGGCTGGGCGTCGTGATTTCTGCTCTTGGCATATCTCGGGACTGCTGCCTTGACGAAGACGCTTTTTGCCTTTGTCGAGGTCAGGGTAGACAGGGGCAGAGCCTGACGCTTCATATTCTGGAGGATGATTGTCCACTTCATTGCCAATATCATCGCCGTCGCCCGCAGTGCTAGATTCCAGGCTGTCTCCCTCAATTATCTTGCCCCCTTGACCCTGGTACAATGTGGCCGCACTCGCGAACGCAGCGATGCTACCAGCTAACGGCTCGGAGACAGCTGCGCAGAACTGTCGTATCCGTGCAGCAGACAGAGTCCGTGGCGGTACGGCAGCGTACACGGTCCACGACATCTGTCTAGCCAAATGAAACAAGGAGGTGATGATAGTCCCTGACGCTTTGTTCCTGGGTTCGAGTGGCGTAGGTGGCAGCACCAGGGCCGGCGGCCTAGACAGCGTAAATACCAGTGCTATAGTATCATTTCCCAACATCTTGTCTACGGGCTCTGCTTCGAAAGACAGCTGCTGAATGCGCTCAGGGTAGATATGGATGAAGACGTTGGTCCTGCCGTCGCGACGCGGACCAGGTGCCTGCTTGAGCTGGACAGAAGCGCGCAATTTGAAGAAGGCCTTGTTGGAAGACAGCACCCAGTGAAAGTCGAAGAGCAAGCCAGGCAAGCGCTGCCCTTTCCCCCACGACGCAAGAGCAGAGATCTTGGTCACGTCGATTTTCTTGGGCCATGTTGGTTCGATGTGTCCCAGAGAGAGCGCACCAGAACTGCTACTTTTGGGCGACAGAGACGGGGAAGCACGAGTACTGGGAGACGCAGCCTCGATGTTTTCGTTTCGCGTCGGGGATCGATCGAGGCTTGCTTGGTCAGGACCTTGCGCGGTCTGGCTTTCCTGTTCGATGTCGGGCTCTGGGTTGAGCCTAGGCGTGTTCGGATTCGTCGTGGTGCCAAACGTAATCGATCGAGGGGAGGGTGAGGACGTAGGATCGGCGGGAGAGGAGCATTCTGCAGTACTGGCGACCATAGTGACCGGTTTCTTGTACTATCAACTGTACTATCAACTGTCAGTTCGAACGACCACTTACAGCAAACTCGGGCGTGGTAAACCCGTCAAGACAGTCCCGCTAGGCCAGCCTTGTCTCGCGATAGAGCTGGGCTAAGTGATGGGAATCGGCTTTGTTTGTAGATTAACCAAACGGTAATGGGATCGAGGCTTCGGTCACTTTCATTCCTGCACGCCCAGCCTAGCCACAATACACTCTGTATGACGAGCTCCAGTGCTGCAAGATGCACCAGCACCCAGGGTCTTCCGCCGTCCGTAGAGCGACGGGTAGAAGCCTGTCAAAAGTCGGTGCTGGCCGCGAGACACTGGTCGCCGGGAGTGTTGTGGGCTGTAGGCAGGCGGTACACGGTTACCTGCTGTTGCGGCAGATACCTTGGAACTACTTTGGGGCCGGCCGGGATAGAATAAGGAGCGGTGTTGATGGAGTGTCATCTGCGACGGTGGTGATAATGGCAGAGAGGTGGAAAGCCCAAGACAAAGTACACCCGTCGTCTAGGCAGCATGATTAGCTAATCGTTGAGCAAGGACTAACCGGCTAGGGAAGTGGTCTGTGCACATTGAGATAACTTAAAGTAATAAAAGTTTAAATATAGAGTTTTGCTAATTATCATCACAAGGCTGTCATACCTCCGTTATCTTTGGATCGATAGCCTATGTATCATCCATGACAATAGAAACGACTGGTCTATAGAAGCACCACATATGGGAACTGTCTACAGCAGAGGCTACCTCGTCATCGCAGCTTCCGGCGCCCGAGATTCAAGCGAGGGTTGCTTCGTGCATTAAATTGCCCCTAATGCTTCCATCAAGATCCTGTACATAGCAGATGGCATTCAAGACGGCGATAGTCTACTCACGGTGCTGAATCGGTACCCACCCGAGCCTGCGTGGCAGCCTCTCGGGAGAGGAGCTTGGGTGCTGCAGGAATGGGTGTTAGCGCGTCGATTGATTCATTTCACAAGTTCCGGGATGTTTTGGTCGTGTCATAGGTTGGGGAAGAAGGCGACGCGGGAAAATGAGACGGTTGTGCGGGGGAGTGAAGTGGAAAGTTGGAATGATATTATTTCGTCGTATACCATTCGGGACCTTACGTATCTGTCTGATAAATTAGCTGCTGTGGAAGGTATTTCGAATGAGATGCAGGGCTCGAGGAAAGATCGTTATGTTAGTGGTTTGTGGACTGGAGAGTTGCCGTAACAGGCCTTTTGGGTTGGGAATAAGACGAGGCGCCCAGATGAGTTGCGTGGATTCTCGACTTGGTCATGGGCGTCGACACATAGGCCTTGTAGATGTGGACGGGGAAAATTGAGAGGTTGAGTATATATTCGAAATAAGAGGTCGAAGACGAATCTACGCTGGTGGTGACAGGCAAGGGAAGGGAATATCTGGTCAAGAAGTGGACATATCGAATTCATGACCATGTACGAGAGCCCCCGCTTTCGGGACATGCAAGCTCGAGCATCTCTTGGTTACCGGTGCATTTCTACAAGACGATTGTACATCACCTGCTAAATCCCATGACGGAGGATATCATCAGTATAGCTGTGCTGAATGATAAGGATGCGTTTAACGATGGGGCATATCAGTCCTCTAGTTTGTTTCTTATACGTGAGGATGAGCACCCGTCTAGGCCGGGCGAGCAGATTGTGTATTTGACATTGCTTGTTCGTGTCTCCAGCGAATATTCTGGGTATTATCAGTGTATAGGAGTTGGGTTTATTGTCGATATAGAGTGGTTCTAAAGAGAGGAAATGCAGAAGTTCAAGATTAATTAATGACTGTTTAAATAACTTGAAGGTATAATACTAGTCGTGACGATTCCAGCCTGATTCGCACTATATGGCGCACTACTTAGTGGGCATAGTACTGGCAACCTGTGCGTATACGCGTGATCATTTATGGTTACTAGCTTAGGGCTTTGGCCTATATAAGGCTTACTGTACCTCCTGTAGTTAGCTCTTTAGTGGATAAATCTAAGGTCAAATTGAACCTATTTTGAGCCCCTTCGTTTGGGTCCAAGGGAACGCAGTCGTCACACTAACAATGCGTTAACGTTACCCTATAAGCATAACCCAAAACGTTGCCTTAGACCCCGTCACAATATTACCTCGCCCTTAACTGCGCAAGTTGAGCTAGATATGGTACAGTCCCAGAGCGATTGCGAACATCAACCAACACCTATCAGCAATAATTACCATTATCCTTCACCAACCTCCCGAACTCCTTTATATATAGGAGAACCGGTATCATTTGCAGAATATCAAGTATGGCCTTTCCAAGGATTTCTAAAACGTACCAGGATCGGGAACGATACAACATACAATCTCGAATTTCAGATGCAAAATATTCCCGAACATCTTCATCTTCCTGTCCTTTCCGAAAGCATTAACCAATGATGCTAATAAAACAATACCTGTAAAAACTTCAACCCCTCGGAAGGCATTTGTAAAGCTAAGTGGAGAGATATATATTTGATAATCGATTCGAACTTGAGGGTTAATCGCGCTTAGTGGAGCAGGCTTTTCATTGAAACCAGAATTATCTGCAATGTATATTCCTAAAGCGTGGAGTGGTATTCCGAAAATACAACGAAGGAAAAATATTTGCGCTGTCATTCCTATAACTTTCGGATCTTTTTTCCAGAAGGAAATGATATTTTGAGGTCCTTGCATTAGGTGGGCCTAGGAGAAGGGTTAGGCACGATTGAGGTGGGATCAAGAGAGACGGCCACTTTCTTGTCCCCTTGCGACCCCCTAGTACCTTTACTAGTCCAGTTACTCGTCGGTAGACACCGAAATAAAAGAGTGTACAGGCTCACTATTCCACTATTGGAATAGTTAGACGACTGTCCGCACTGGTTGCGGCACGATTTGTGCGATACTGTAGTATATATTAGCGTGTCGATTATGCAGATATGGTTAAGACATTGCTGATGGTATAAATAAACAATACAATAGGGATATTGGCTACTTTATTTGCTACTTACTGAATGTCTTGTTGTATCCTAACTTCCTCCAGTCCATCCCGCCACAATCCCCTCGTCCTCATCAATTCTTAACTTCTGATCCTCCCCTACATCTATACTATAAGTCTTTCCCCAATCTATCACCTTCGCATCTCTCTCTTTCCTCCCCAACAATCCAAGTTCATCTGCATCTATATTTCTCAAGAAATTTGAACTCTCCGTTGTCGAAGGAACTAGATACATGAGTTTTTCTGCGATCGTTATGGGGATTTTCGGAAGTTTTGTGCCTTGTCCAAAAAACAAAGGGGTAACTAAAAGCAACAGAAGAATGATAATCATAATAGATAAAATAGCTATGGCTATATAGTTGCATATTAGGAAGACGAGATAAGTCGCTGTGCGGCTGTAGGGCACATTGGCTAAAGTAATAGGTAAGAATTCCGAGAGAATAGAACAAAACGATACGAGAGCTACGAGGTATTGACGGCGTCGAAGAGAGGGAAACACTGCATATAGGGTGACATATATGTAGGCAGGAGAACTGAATGCTGCGGAGAGGCGCGAAGAGCAAGGAGAGTGGAGTATGGGACTTTTTTCCGTAGTTCTGTATGAAGATATCAGTCAGCATTTTTCTAGTCTTCGAATTTGTGACAAATACAAGGTCAAATTGTCGAAGGAGATAAATGACTTGCCGGTATCGATACGTGACCAAAGAAGATTTACAACAGTACCAACCGCAGTCATGAAGAATCTAACACCAAACCCCTGTGAATTCATGAACCTATTGAAGCCCGTATCTGCAGCTGTCTCATAATAAGCTGCTACAACGCCCAGTGTTCCCGTTAGAAGCGCCAATGCAGAGAGATAAAGAAGCCGATCCTGGAGTAGAGTACAAATGAGCTTGCTCGTAGCCTTTGTACTTATCAAAAATCTTCTCACTGACGTATTTTGTGCAGCGTTGTTCGATGCCAAACTTCCTTCGCCAGATCTTTGGTAGGTGGGCAGTCTTTGTAAGCTCAAGTTCCTCGTCTCACCATCGATACCTTGGAAGCCACTGAGGACACGTGACTGACGATATAACCGTAATCCCTGGCCCATGCACGCCCCGCATCAATGCACGCATTTTGAGCTCTTATTTTGAAAGCATTCAGATAATTATTTAAAATCAACGTTACAATATTTTACTTTAAAACTCGAGATTGTTGATGAGATGAGATATATCTAGTAATAGAATTAATATAACAATTTAACTGCGAAAATATAGTAGTATCCTGGTTAATCTGCCTCGATTTGTATATCTACCTACTTCCTCTGGTTCCCCTTCTAATACCACTATCTCAAGCTATATATTCTTCTCACAAGTACTCTTGGATCAAAGAACAGCTATCTTTTTACTAGATTCTGCAGATTTAACAGGTTTCTAGTATATTTTATACTATATAGTTGTTTTCTTCTGAGCTACTTTGGATTCCTTCGAAATCTGAGCTTTAAGCTCCCGCTGATTTCTCTTTTTCTACTTATATAATTCCTTTAGTTCTTTCTTAGTCTTTTGAGTTGCTTTTCTAAGCTCCTTATCAATTATATCCTGTTCAATTTCAGTATTCTTTATATTCTTGTAAGCCCTTATACTATCGATCTTAGATAGACTCCAGAAGATTGAGCTAGTATCAGGTTTACCTCTTAGATCCAGCTTTATATCTTTAGTTTTCTTCTTCTTTTCCTCTTATAAAGCTTCTCGAAGGCCTTCACAACGATATTCGGCAATTTGAGTATATATATAGAGCTTTTTATTAGTTTTTAAGATCTTTTCTATAAGAGCTTTATTAGGATTAATTCTCAATTCCTTCTTAGCTCTCTGTAACACAATAGCCGAATAAGGTATTTTAATTTTGTCGCGAGATTTTTGTAAAAATATAGTAGGCTTAGAAGAATCTTCAGGTTTAATTTGAGCTATAATAAATTCTATATCTTGAGGATTTATCCCAGTTTTTGCAAATACCGACTTAATATTCTTCTTAGTAAATACCTAGATCTAAGCCTTTTTAAATATATTCCAGAAGTTCTGCTTTGTAATATATATAATTCTATTGCTAATATATATAAGTCGATCAAGTTCCAGATTGTAGTAGTTCGATAAAGATAGGAATAAACCGATATCAAGAGATTGTAATCGATATATTGAATAAGATGGCAAAATCAATATAACGATCCTTAATCTTTTGTATATTTCAAGAAACTCGAGATTAATATAACTTAAGTAGCTATCAATAATAAGAAGATACTAATTATATTTCGCCTTCTCTTTTGTATATTGATCGAATACTTACTATAGCTATACTATCTTATATATATTGGAGCTCTATCTATTCGGTAATACTATAAAGTACCCCAAATTATCTACTTCTATATCGTTAATCTACGAATCCTATAGTTTGTTCGCTATACCTTTATAGATTAGAGTAGGCAGAAATGATATCCTATCAATACAAATATATATAAGTAAGCTAATAAACTTTTGTAAGCTATCTTATCTTACTACTAGTATTTTACCTTTTTTAAAAGCACTATACATTATAATCCTCTTTAATCTCTATATTATACTAATCATAAAGCCCTTCTCGTCCCAATTATAAATGTTTTTTGAGAAAATATTGTATCGTTCGATAGTATCGGCAAGCTAAAGGTAGAAGAAGTAATTAATAAGAATCTTGAAATCGATATCAAAAGTACAACAATAATATAAAATAAGTCGAACTAGTTTATAGAATAGTACAAATATAGGAGGGTATTCAGATTTTGTATATATATTATCAATATTGCAGAGATACAGACTTATAAGCCGGTTATTATAATACTTTATAAATTATATAATCCAGTTCTTTCCAACCGAGCTATTTATAATCTCCTCTGCTATATTTCTAACAATATGACTTGTTAGAGGTATTTTCCGGACTGTTAGCTTGTTGATTTGATTGATTAAAATCTCTTCTTGAGCTATAGTAAGTCATTGATGATATTCGGAGGTAGCTTCGGCTCTTGAGGAGATAATTCCATACCAACGGCGAGAGAGGGTGCTATACTGTAAGCTATATCTCTTGGCTACAGTAGCAATAGGTGCTGAGTTCTCTCTATTCAGATCAGTAATTGCGAGCTCTATACGAACATTGTGGCTTAATCCAGAGTAATCTATAGTTGTTGAGTTGATTAAAAAATCGTGATTTTTTGAGTGTGCATTGATGCGGGGCGTGTATGGGCCAGGGATTACGGTTATAACCGCCAAGCCGATAATACTCAGCGGTTCACTATACACGCCCGTCTTTCGATTCCAGCCTGAAACAATCAGAAAGATTGTGAAAGCAGCAATAAAACCCAAGAGAACCTCGATCATTCGTGCTAAGTCCGGATATATACCCCAGAAATCACAGAGAGTACGTCCTGACTCCGTGCAGAGATAGTGGTCCATTTCGCTGATGATCATGACTTGAGAGCCTAATGGTGCAACGATAAGTATCAAGACGGAAACTAAGCTTGTCCATAGGACTGTGAAGTGTTTTCGTGAGTAAGCTTTGAATGGTAACACGATTGTCCATGAGCTCTCATAATCAAGATTTATTGGATCCAGATCCGACGAGTTTCCATTGGCAAGCGATTGCTGCAATTGATAAATTGGTTCCATGCATCGAATAGTATTTTCAACAATGCGCCAGGGTATTGAGTAAAATATAGCGATAAATAGCGGAAGGAAGGAGACAATCAAATACTGAGAATATGTGATTTGAGGAGGAATTGTGATACTGCCATCGCTGTGGATATAAAATATCCCGCTGGAGTTGACACTCGTTGCAACAGGTTTGTCGTTTACTGTATGCGCAGGTGATACAATAGATGGTAAGTAGGTGCTTGTGTAAACACTTGTAAAGGTTGATTCGATAACTGTGAAGTCTGTATCCCTAGGTGTGTCGGAGGTCAGAATACCCAGACCTAGACTCGAGGCCGCAATTGATACACGGCTAGTTCTAGTGACCAAGGTTGTATAGACATAACCGCCGGCGCTATTAGATTGACCTCCCGCCTGGGAGGAGATTCTGGTTTCGATAGTTTAGTAGAGTAAATCGACGACTGTATCGAAGGAACCACTTGTGCGGATGTCGTTATCATCATCGAAGTCTAACAAAACCGTACTTTCGAATATGCTTGTGACGGTAACTTCGCTTTTGACCACTCCAGTGGTAGTAGCCATGATGGTACCAAGGCTTCCTTGACCAGTGCCTAGAGTGACGATGCTCTCATAAGTGCTCGTAAAAGAAAATATCAGTTGTGACAATGCCGGTGCTAGTAGCTATAACTGTAACTTCGGATTGATGCGTGCTGCGGCTATCTTCTCTTGAGCCCGAAAGAAAAGTGCTCTCGGACATGCTTGTGAATGGAAAGTCACTCGTGATAGTTCTAATACTAGTGGCTGTAATGATAATTCCCGGTGCGAGCGTACCAAGACTATCAGTGCCGCTGCTATAAGTTTGATCCCCACCTTCTAAGTCTGGCGTAGTCCAACTTTCAAATATACTTGTCAAGGTAATGTCGCTATGAGTGACCCCAGTGCTAATAATTGTAGTAACAAGTTCGGGCTTACTCGAAAGTGGAATTTCCAAAGTGCTGAGGTGAGATCGCAGACCATCATCATCCGAATTTGGAGTAGCAGTACTCTTAATTATATTTGTGAGTGGAGTATCGATTATAACTACAAAGCATGTAATGATTACCACAACTCCAGACTGGGGAGAGAATTCAGTGGTAGTTGAGGGCTCAGGGCCTGACTGACCCGGCTTGAGATATGGGCCTGAAGTAATGATCGATGTGAAAGTTATGGTTTTGGTGGTAGAATCAGAAGCCCGCTGTGGCTCGTCGTCGTCAGATGTTATTGATGTAGGTGTCTTCGACTTCGTGATAGTAATTTGCGTAACCCCAGTGGATGTTACAAGTACCAGATTTGGCGATGGGGTCGATTGAGAATCTATAAGAGGCAGCTTGTTAGCATTTCTATTTCTACTAAACCTTGCTTCTCGATCCATCAAAAATATTTACGTTCTTAGCTCGTAAGACATCTGGTTTTTAACTTCACGGCTCGGAATGCCCATAGATTGAGAAGGCTCACTGCCAAATTTTGAATATTAACAAGACTTGAACATACCTGAATTCCCAACGGGCATGTAAGTTCCGTGCGAACTAGAGGCATGCACAATGGGCCCGCCAACACTCATATGAGGTCCCGATGTCGTTAAAATAATAGTGACCGATGGAGCGGTTCTAGTATCCCCAATCGACGTATAGTTGATTGTCTTGGATTCTGCTCCAGATAAATTTCTTGCTAGCATTGTATTTAATGTCAGAACCGGTGTTGATATTTGTGAAAAGAGGTGATATTCTGCTTTTATCGCCGAAATATCTCCTGAGCCCAATGAGCTTCTTGGACTGTTATTCAAGAACTCATTTGGAAGCTCGCCGAACCCTTTATGCTGTGGCATCATATGACAAGTGTACTCAATGAGTGATATCAAAATAAATGTAAAAACCAGGAGAACCATAAGATATTCTGTTCTCAGTGCGAGTGGCTTATAGTACTCTTTGGTTTTAGTTGATGCCACTAAGAAATATCAGCTCATTGGGGCCAGCGATTTAAGGACAAGCACGAACAATGTCTTCTACAAGAAAAAGGATGCATATTGTCAGTTCAAAAGGAATTTCTGATGATATTGTTATAAAGAATGAACTTCTGCTCTTTAACTCGTGAAGGAGGAAAGCTGGACTATTTCACAAAAGCCCGCTGCAAGGCATAGCGGCTCTTTCTGGGCTAACGTCGAAGAAATGGTTATGGAATGAAAAATGTTTGGCTGTGCCTCAAGGATAGCTACAATCATCCTAATCTACGACCATGGGTTGTATTTTGATTGCGGTAGTAGAGCAACAGGGCCCTTTATTTAGCATATCTTTGGCCCCTTTCACTTCTAAAATATCATGGTGTGAGTCGCCATAGATTTAATCATCCAATCAAGATCTCCGCTTTATAGTAACACAAAGTCTGAGCCTCGTGACACATTACTGTCTATACTGACCTCTCATCGCTGATTTGCTTAGATAGCTGTTTCAAATATTACTTTCTATCTTTATTTTCGGGCGTCCAACACGTGCTAAGCCTTCGGCTGCCTCGATGTTACGAGAACAGTGTCACAACAAAGTTACGACTTTGGCCCCCAGGTGCCAAGCGGCAGTCCAAAACGCCCCCGACCGCTAATTATAAGCTATACTCGTTTCAAATTCCATGCTAGTCGCCCACCTTTTCTAAACAACCTTTCTCGTCAATGTCCAGCAGATGTACCTCTTCGTAGGAGGAACAAGTGACCCAAACTGGTATACGCCCCTTATCAAGATAATACAGTCTTCCGCAGTGCCAATTCAGGTCGCTTGTTTCTTCTACCAAGAGTATACCAGGACTATATCTACGTATCGGGGACTTTCGCCGATGGAATTTGACTCAAGATTGAAATTCGAAATTTTCGACATCTGTAATATTATCTTTAATATTAATGTATATACTAATGCATATCGCGATGCTTCACGAAATCAGGTAAGACAACTACGAACTTCTACATATTCCATCCCCGTTGTTGGCTTGACCGTCGTGCTGTGCATCCAAGAACACTCTCTCGTATATTTGACTAGTAGAAGGTCTAGTACAGGAGTACTGACAGTACAACTATACTAGATCGCAACCCAGTGGACATTGTCGAGTTTTCAGTTGCTTACCAACATCATACTAGTAGTTAATGCATACTGTAAAGAATAGGGGGTGTAGGGACAATTACTGCCACAGCGTGGGGTCCTATCAGCCAGTCACAATCAAACATGGCATTGGCTGCCTTGCACTGTCACCAGCATTGTATGCACGTTGCGACCCCTAATAACCAATATTGCTACACAAATTTCAGCTGGCTTGGAGGGGCGTGAACAGCGGGGGCTCATGCCAACAAGCCGCTCTAAAAAAAAAAAATACTAACAGCGTTGGAAGACTTTCAAAATAGGGCGCAAATAAAGCCTCGTGTACTGCAATATGGCGCCAAGCAAGTTCCGGGGTTCAAATATAAATAGATTCTCTTTCATCCGATCGAAATTTTTTGCCAGTGAGCTGTATTTTCGTTTTCGAATTTTTCTCTTTTTCATAAATTGCACAAAATGGCAGCAGTTGACATCGAATCGCACGTCCATCTGGGCATATGGACAGACTGGTCACGTGGAGCGATCCTCGGTCGGACCGTCACTATGTCTCGTGCGGACGCCAACCTTCTTATTGCCTTTACTGCATCATTTATCGCATTTGTGGCGACACGTTTTTGGCGAATACTGTGCATTTTCATCCACCGATTCTTTTCTAACCCTAATCCTAACTCTGCTCTGCCTTTCCAACGACAAGTAATCCTGTGCAACTCTGCAAGTCCAGAGAGCGGCCTCTTGTCACTCGTCCGTCTGTCTTGGGCATGGCGCCACATGGGTTACCGGCGACTGTTTCATATCTTTATTATCATCACGTTAGCGGTCCTTACTTCGGCAGCATTCACCGTCGCCGGTGGCTTTTCTTCCACTATATCTTCTGCTGTCGAAGGTATGGTCCTGATCGACAGTGTCAATTGCGGGTTCGACCACCTCTCAGATCAAGTATCGCAAGTCGGTCCAGGCGTGGCCTGGGACGCGGAACAACTGAATAGTGCTGCAAATTATGCTCAGCAGTGCTATCAGTCTAACGGCTCAGGCGTACTCAGCTGCGGACGCTTTGCAACCAAGCGCGTGCCCTGGGTGACAGAGACCAACGCATCATGCCCATTCGCCAACGGTTTATGCAGGACCAATCAATCGAACATACTCTTGGACACGAGGCACCTCGATACTAACGATATATTTGGACTTAATGCCCCCTTGAATGAGAGGCTGTCACTTAGAAATGTTCTTCATTGTGCACCATTGATCACGCAAGGATATGCAGATAAAGAGAATAGTTCAAGTGGGTCAATCGTCCGATACCATCATGGACACGCATTGAAAGGGACAGTCGACAATATAACAAAACTCGATTTCACTTACCGCGTCAATGACATCGAGTCTCAGTATTCGGATAGCCGAAACCCTGACTCTTCGGAGGGTTTCAATTTCAGATTAGGGTATGTTGTACTTTTTGGGAGCTGAGATTACTGCTATACTGACCGAAAGTTAGATCAGTTTACTCCAATACTGCTGACGGTCAGCCGGCAGGAGGTACATTCATTCCAATACCTAGCTTACAACGATCAGATGGTGACATCACGGTAATATATCTGTCTGGGGATGGAGTAATGTTTGACCAGCCTATGGAGGACGACTGGTACCGCGTGACTGCGCTTGGGCGCCCCAGGTTCTTGTCAGGTACCTATGGGACTACGAAAAGCTACATGCCAGAAGATGCCGCTTCTCCACTTGGTTGTGTGTCACAATATCAGTATTGTAACTTAGCATCCGCTGAAGGTTTCCGTTGTGGACCACTTGCTAGCTTCAATGATGCGATTGTAGGAGCTGCGCTAGTCTTCAATTCGACCCCTGAGGAGATGCAAACAGGAGAACCCCCGATAGGTAATCGAGAAGCAACTCGCCTATACTGGATAGCTATGCTCAACGCCCATAGTCCAATAGATTTGGTGTATATACTATATCAGTTAGGGGCAAAAAGCCTTGCATCTCAATCACAGCTATTCGATGGTGTACACTACACTTCATCAACGCAGCAATGGCAAAGCGATGTATCAAATTGGTTCGCTATCGCAATGGCATCATTACAAGCAGTATTCGTTAATACCGCAATCGGACCTGATGATCCAACACTGCTTAAGCTCCGGACCCCGCCCTCAGACGGCCTGCAACGAGACTTATGTAATCAACAAGTTAGTTGTAATCTTCGTAATAGTATAATTAATCTATTAACTTGTTGCAGAAAATCCGAAGCTCTATATATTCGTCTTTCAGTCTCTTCGGCCTCTGTTTTATTTACACAACCGGCGGATTCATCATACTCATTTCTTTCATCATTGAGCCTATATTTAATTTTCTCCACAAGCGGTATAAATATGAGAATTATAAACAGCTGGAGTGGACAACGAACCAGCAACTCCAACTCCTTCGGCTTGCCCATGAGGAATTGGGACTAAGCAGTTGGAAGAAATGTACCGACTTTATTCCCATCACGGAGAGGGATGAGTTATTGAGCGAACTAGACATTACCCAAACCGACCACCCTGTTATCATGGTCCATACCAGCAAAAGCGAACCAGAAGCAGTTCACTCCGAGGACGGAATTGTTGAAGAGATATCGCCAGTTAACACTACAATATCCATTGCCGAAGAATACCCAGGGGAAGAGGTGCAAGAAGAAAATCAGTTTGAAGAAATGAACGAGGTAGTTGAAAGGCCTAGGGCAAATGAAGATCACCTAACGATCACTACGATTACTATCGATAAGTCGGTGGGTTAGCTATACAATATATCAGGGGTGTAGAAAGGGGATTCGAGGGTTCGGGCGTTGATTACCTATATAAGAGGGGAAGCGGAGACTGATCAAACGAGAAACAAGGTCCCTACTCTAATGAACCTTGATATAAAGAATAGTAAGAAGAGAAGGAGATCGGTAGTAATTAGTTTATCTTTAACTAATACTCTATATTTAGGCTCCGGTAATACTACTACTATATTACGATACTTTTATAATTTCTTATCAGTATACTTTAATATACTAATTACTTTTAATTTATTACAAAATAGTAGTTTATTATAAAGATATTTACTATTTCGGATTCAAGAAGAAATTATAATAGAAATATAACCCACCCATAGATGCCCTAACCCGGCGGGTACCCAACCCACCCGGTGGGTAGGTTCGCAGCCTAATGCCCATTGAGATTTTAGCTCCCGTCGAAAGACCACCGTTATTTGAAGTATCAGCGACCGTGTGTTGTGATTGAGTTGGTAATAAATTTGTGGTCTGGGTTGGCCAGATCCCAAGTACCGAGGAAGTATTGTCGAAGTTGGAGATGAGCTTGTCGATGTCAAGGTAGCAGGTGCTTCTGAGAGATTCTCGAGGTCAGATGCTTGCCACCATATTGGTATTCCATCTTCCATGACGAAGTAAGGTTCACTTCCCGAGATAATTACGGTTTCTGGTTTGTTTGCGTGTGTAGATACTCATTGATTTACTTCATCTGGTGACGGACTGATGTAATACAATATAGACGTCGTAGAAGAAAATGAGGAACCGCAAGCATGATCATAATTCACATATCTAAACCCACTAAGAACCGACGAGTACATTAACATATGTTTGATACTGGGCACGTTATTGATATACTTACAGTGGGCAGCAAACTACTGCTATTGTCGATGGCCCAATACTCAGAAATATTCCGTTACTCCCTCCGAAGCTACTCGTGATTGTCTTCGCGTGCGACCAGCCAAATGGACATACCGCAGGACTGTCTGTAGAACCATAAGTAAAGGCTATCGTTTATCGATTCACCTCGAGGAAGTTAGCGAGCTAGATGACTACTAACAATAGTACAACTCCCATGCGCTTGTTCCGCTCCCACCAGAGTCCGTTATATTATTAGGATAACAAGCCGAATCAATGTAATATTCAGCATAATGACCAAAGTACATCGCATCAGCAGGCTCCGAGGTAAATATCGAAAGGCAGGAGGTTGGAGCCGTGAAAGCTGTTAGCAACGGCCCTCGATTGTATGACGAGATAAGAGCTGGATCTGTGATAGAACTGATAGCGCTTGTCATTGCGAAGTCGGAAGGTCTGATATTAGAGGAAGAATTTTAAAAATTCAGAGGAATGACACAGACAGATTGAATGATAATCTGGATGGATGTAGTAAGGTATATAATTTTTTTAGAAAGGCTGATTGGCATTTAAGAAGGAACTTCATCCAAGACACTTCAGCAAGTTTGTTTGTCTATCTAATATATTAGTTCCCGGGGGCTGAGAAGAATCTAGCATCTTAATTAGCAAGAGTTGGAGCTCTTAAATGAGGCGTCTACGGTGAATAATTATAGGATATTTTGCGAGATCTCGTATCGAACATATAATGAATATAGGAAGGATTGACCTATTATATTTGAAAGTTACATTGTCTGACATGCAGGAGGATGGCGTTTTCGAGGACAATTTCCCGCAAGCTATCTACTATTTTTACTCAAAATAAATATCTTGTCATTGAGTCTCATTATTCTACTGTGAATAATATACAGTGAGTAAATAACTCACCTATTGAAGCATTGCTAAAAGTTTTAACTAGGCAATACAAACTTGCAATATAGTAGAATTTTACCTTTGTCCTTGTTCACTAGAAAGGGAATTTTGAGGTGAGGTTATCTACAACACCCTCCTGAACGGGTTATTTAATATTTGATATCTAATAAAGGGTTAAGCTATATTGAAACATTACACTGCGGGTAACTAGTAAGATATGGTAGTGCAAGGCTTGCTTGATAAGTTCAGACAATAGGTTGATAGGGCCGCAGCTATCCACTTTGGCCCCTCCTTTTATTCCCTCGTAATATTAGGTCTATCAGAATTCAGGATGGGGAAGGAAAGGCACCTCGAACATTCTAAAAACTATTCCTCAGTCTACCTATACCACTGATAGCTTGAAGTATACTTTCCTAAGAATTCGGTGTTTACCGGGAATCTCTCGACTGGCCCCCATCCCGCAAGACCATTTGAACCCACATCATGAGATATGAGACTGGGTGTCAATTACGCTCAAAACTGGTCACTTGAGGCCTTCGTCAATGCTATGATATTCCAAGAGAACTACGGAGGCAACCCACTATCAAATAAGTCGGCAGGCGACCTGTAGACGAGTCTTGATGATTTCATACAGGTCGGCATGGAGCTGTTCTGGTTCCGGTACTTATTGAGTTCGGATACAAATCTGCTTTACGCGATCAATTATACGATAGACCTGCTATATGGATCGAGATCGAACCAAATGACAGGTATCAGCGTAAGTCTCTTCCCTCTAATGCTCGCCAGTTCACCTCCTCTGTCGCCTCATAATTCTTGATAGCGAGCACGTGTTATTCGTCGAACATGAGATATACTATTCTAGAGTGATCTTTGTCGCCATATTTAAATTCTTAAATAACATCTCCTCTGTTAAGTCTGCGAAAAAGCATTCACCAGTCAGTGAATACGTATTCTCCTTCCAGCGTATCACAAATGGGACGCTTCCCCCCGAGAAAGTCGCTATCCTGTCGCCCAATATTGTATAAGAAGGTACTAAGCCTAAGCGGCCACCAGCAGATCGAAAAACACGTCGTCCATAGAATATCCGCGTCAATTGATTCCTTTCAGCCTTGAGCCAGTCTTTAGTGTAGGATATAGATGGTAGACTTAGGATGTTGAAGTCATTCAGTGCAGTAGATCGAGGGAAGATATCTATAACTCGAACAGTTTCACCCGTTGGTTCGAGTAATACTCTGGAATCTGGCCATTGTTGGAAGAGAAAATTGATATTTTCCCCTTTAAGCGAGCCGCGGAATGGCAAGATGGTATCCGAAAGCGATACTACTTCGTCAATAATACCTCCATTGAGTGTAAGTTTTGTGAGATCTTGTGACACCTCGTATTCCTTATGAAATGTCGAGGTTTTCGAAGACGGAGCTAAAGATGTTGATTTATCATAAGAATGCCAGTCAGGGACCCAAGATGGAAGGTTGAGAGAATGTGTATGTGGAGCCCTCGCTGCTCCAGCGCAGCTAAGCACATCAAGCCTTCCGGTGGTCCTGAAAAGGTGGATTGCAATTTCTTTGTACACGGTATCGATTGCTTTCTCATAGTTCGGCTCCGGCAAAGTGGACTGGTTGTGGACTAGCGGATAGAGTCCATAAATCTTATCTCTGAGGTCTGTAGCACCGCATCGCCGGCTACGGTATAGTAGGTTGAATAGTGACAGTCGATCATCGGAGCCTTGCTGCATCATACGTCTACATTCATCGATAAATCCAATATGCTGGCAGATCTGCGCAGTGTCTGTGGCAGCAAACATTGGGCTTTCCGCGACACAACGAGCCGCATACACCAGGTCATCCCATTCCAGGCGCATTTGACCACATGTGACATCTAACTGAGTGGTGTTTGCCACCTCTTGAATGACCCAGACCCGCTGGAACCAGGCACGCCGAAAAAAATATCTCAAAGCACTCCAAATCGGTGATGATCCCTCTGGCAACCCTAAGTCGCGCAAATGTTGTTCGGAAGGCTCGAGAATAACTAGACCACCGAAGCGACTTTCCAGTGCCCTTAACCTCCCAAAAATGGTCTTGACAAAGCCAGTTGCTTCCGACTCTCCGCCTATCCAAGCTACGACTTTGTTTGCTTTTCGATAGATCCTCCCCATAATACGGAGTTGCTGATTGCGCTCTGCATAGTCTGTCTGATTGATGCAAAGAGCATCTACCCAGAGTGTCCGTTTTCTGTCAGGCCGTCGAAGGTTGACCAGCGCCTCATGAAGATTGCTGGTTATGGGAAAACTTCGCCTATTGCAGTTGATGAGTTGTGTGTCTTCAAGGTCGCCCCAGCAGTAAGATAGCGCTTCGTAATTAGGTGCTTCTTCTAAAGAGGCATTGACGAGCTTGCAATGGATTGGGTTTGAATGATAGCCAGGTTGAAGTTCAAGGACACGAAAAGAAGCCGGCGGGCGAAGCGGTAGGTGGGGGTATTGATGGAGATTGCCCCCAAACATAGAGCCAAGCCGGTATGGCCACTCCCATCTTCGCATACTTATGTAGAAATGCAGGCGAATCAAATAAAGATAGCCGAGAGGAGGCAAAAGAGCGGGTTGCACACAGAAGATAGTTTAGAAGATAGCAATAGGTTCGGTTGCCCAACGTACGGTACGTGAATAAAAATCTAACCCTAAAACGGAACCACGCTGTGATTCCATTTCACCCCCGTACGGACCACACCTTAATTTTCCCATACAAAAAAAAAGACGGAATCACGGTGTGATTCCAAAGGAATAAGATTAGGCTATCTATACCCTCTCAAATTGAGGAACAGCAGCGACACCAGACTCCTCCTCGCAACCCAGCTGTACGCTCGCCATCCGACCTCTGCCAGTATAGGAAATATATAGCCGGAAAGTGGATGACGCAGAGGTATCTTTACATATACGGCATCTCGCCTCCCGCCTCCGCTACATGCCACAGCGCCGCCGCGCAAGCTGGAACGAACAGGGGCCGCGTGCGTGGAACGAACGGAGGCCGTTTTTCGCCCCACTCGGGGGCAGCGACCAATCCGCGCCCGCCATCTCGAACGAACGGCGGCCGTTCGTCGCGGAATAATAGGATAGGGTGTCTTTCAAGCCTATCTCCACAGGCAGTTTCATAGTCCAATATCATGCAGAAGATCTATATGCTCTTTCATGAAGGACACACAAGGTTGGATCGAAATTCTAACAGGATATATTCAATTTCTGATTAAAACGTTGTTGCAACTTCGTATAACTAGTAATATCCTTACAATTCCCTACCCAACCCCACTTAACAACAGGGCAAGATCAAATGATGGCCTGGAGCCCCAAATCCAGCAGCAACACCCGACCGGCCTCTGAATGAATTACATACACCACCGGTGTTGACCCAAAGGGCTTTAAAACCACTCTTCTCCTGTTGTTCCTTCAGAAGCTTGGTTATATCCTGTGTATGGCAAGGGTTCTTTGGGTGTTGTATGGAACCTAGTAAGGGGACGACATTCATATCACAGCGAAGGTACCATTCCTTTTTGTTGCCCTTTGAATCAACAATGACGAATCTCTTGTTATCGAATTTGGGGCAAATGCTTGAGAAGCTTTCGCGGGAGATTTCTTGGAGAAGAGCTTCGTTTTCTGCCGAGGTCTGTGACACGGATGCATCTTTATCTGCACCTCCGCTAGTTTCAGTTTCCTTCGGCTTCTGCTTGGCGTCTTCGAGAGCTTTCAGAAGGACTTGCTTCTCCTCCTCCAGTTTGGCTTTGGCGGCTTCGCACGAAGTGGACTGGGCCAATTTTTCAGCTTCGCATCGATTCTTATCGTCAACTAGACCCGCCTTTTCCTTCTCACACTGAGCCTTCGCTTCTACAGCCGCAGCACCAATGCTGCTGCACTTCTCGGTAATCTTCTTTTCACACTCGGCTCCATTAGTCTGACCCAGAGCAGCCTTCTCCGCCTCACATTTGGCCGTTGCCTCCTCCTCGCATTTAGCCTTTGCAGCTTCAACTGGCTTTCCACATCCCCCTACCGGCTCGGGCTCGTCCTCTATTACGCCAGTTTTCTCAATTAATAAATAAGGAGCTTTGGGGTTGACGCTTTGATAGATCGAATAAGTTGACGTTGCGAAATAACAATTGCCCATAGATATACTGGCCGGACAATTGGCATCCGCAGCACAGAGCTTAGCACACTCTCGAGCACTTTTGACTATAGCCCGAGGGTCCTCTTCCTTAGTCCCATACATAGCACAGGTGTAGGTGAACATGATACCGCCGACGGTTCCTTCACCGGATTTGCTTTCGTTGGGGGGGCAGCATAGTTTAAAGCTTGCTTGGGAGGAGGCGCCGGAGATAGAGAGACAATTTCCTCCGTTACTGGTGGTACCTATGGGGCTTTGAGTGGCCTATACTCCGCCCGCGGAGAAGAGAACAAAGAGAGAGGTGGAACGAAAAATCATAGCTTTTAATCCAATCCACAATAACCTCAAGAAAGATAAAACTAAGGGAACTTTTGCGTGTGATGTTGCACTCGATCGGCAATATATGGGGAAAATGCGAAGATAGTTGGAATATATACTAAGATGAGTGGTATTTTCTAAAGGAAATCGTGATTCGGCATTATATAACTATCTCTAGGTATGTACGAGTAATGTTCAGTCAAGTCAAACCCCATGTTCCAGCGTACTAGTAGCAATGGCAGGAGTACTGTAGGGGCCCCGCATACAGTATATAACATTACTATAAGGTTTAACAACACATTTCTGACACAAAATCTTTTTTTTTTTTCATCTAGATCGGATCTGGTTACGGACTTACATTTTTACGGTCGGAATGGGATATACTTTCCATAATTTACAATAAAAAGACCAACCCTAATGCACAACACAAATTTTTAGTGACAATTGAATAAAACCAGCAATGTTTGTTCAGTTCAATGACTTGGCTACACTTGCCACGACTTCCATATGAAACTGCCACACGACTGCCACATGTACAAGTAAAGAGTCGAGTCAGTATTGTGCATAACTCTCATATCTTCCTGCATCGCCAATCCATCTCCACGCAGCCTTGCAAACTTCTCGTCCAAGTCAGATATTTCCATCAGACCGTCCTCACGTCACTTACAGACTTCTGGACGGAGATCTAATGAGCCCGAGCTACTGCTTCAATACCCGAATTTATCCAAATACCGAAAACTGTCCAGGCGCCGCACGGCCGGCAAACGTAGTCTCATCTTACCATTTCAAATATTTAACCGAGGTTATCCCTCTAGGAGTACTCGAACTCGCTCTTCATCAACTAATCTCAGCTTATATATAAGCTCTTCCCCACTATCCAGAAAAGGCTTTCTTTCACACCGATTCCAATATAAGCAGTTCGGATGAAGTTGCACTGAATGAGGGTGAGATGGAGATTTCGCCTCCTTGGGGAAGTATTCCAGTCGAAGCCTATATTCTGGTAAGCATCAAGTTGGGGACCAAAGTCATAATCAATCTGATTTCATTCACTAGCAAAATTGGGATATAAGCTCTTCAACAGCACCTACGGATCAACTTCGACATCTCGTGCGTCTTTACATTGGAGCTGGATATCATGATCCTGTAAGGTTTTTTTGTTGCCATCCCCATTGCTCCATTTAACGGAGAAGCTTATTTTGGGGGCCAAACTCGTCCTACCGGCAAATTGTATTGGGTTGTATTGACTAATTCAACTCTTCTTTCAGACCACTTTACCATCAATCACACCAACGGATGATCAAGTAACCACAATCTTGCAGCCTTGGCGTACTCCTTTTCAAAGAGCGGTGGCGACAGAGCCTGGTCAGATTGGATCTATTTGGCTCCGGACGGACTATTCAGCTGAGTCAGAAGGCGCGCATGAATCCTTGCTGGAAAATGTGGATTTGTTCAATACTCTAGATGACGAAGATCGTCTTCTCGATGATGAAGATCTCTACGATTTTGGACAAGAGTGGCAAAAAATTCTTGATTTGATGCCTGAGCTTGTCGTTTCTACTGATGCTTCAACCTGGCACTCCAGTCTAACCCTGCTCACTAAAGCCGAAGATGAACTCGACAAGGCAAAAGCATATCTAGCCGGCGAAGATATCCAAGGTGCACCGGTAGAACTAATTGAAAGTATGAGAAATATCTTGCCTGCTGATCAAGCTGGGGAGAGTGTTCTCCGAATCCTGCGGAGCAAGGTGCACAAGACCTGCGTTGTGAACTACATCCTTGTAGAAGACTCAGAGGCTCTGGAGACCCAACAACTTCTGCTGATTTTCCTTGATGCCCACGGGAGAGTTGTGAGGTCTTCAAGAGTGCCGCCTGATCAGGCGGAGCAGATGGGTGGATTTTGGTTAGATGGTAGCTGGGACGAGGTGGATGAATGGATGGAGGCAGAAATCGGTGATAACTACTAGGTGGGTGGTGTCTGTAGATATTTGTTGTATATATAAACTCACACTCAAGATAAACTATAGCAGATTTCAATAGAAGTGGTCAAATTCCTAGATAAATTATACTTCAGTTATAAATAAAGTATTATATCGTCGAATCTCTAATTATATAGAAGTGATCAAAAAACTAGATAGATTTAGAATTGAAGTTGTGACGATCCTTACTGTTACGACGTACTTAGAATGAGAGCCTAAGGACCTTAGGTTCAGAGGATGGCTAACCACTATTCGGTGGGGTCGAACTGTTGTGCAGAGATTACACGATAAAGTAGAGTCTAGGTATCTGTACCTATAGTACGGAGATAGGAAAAAGGTACCTACGATTATTGGTATATCTTTGTAAGGAACAGTACTATAGGAATAAGGTGTCTGGGAATGGATAGGTACCAGAGTAATCAATAGTACCTTTAGTAGAACCTCAGACTAGAATTATATAATGTCCTAGTAGCTCCTAGTAGTCCTAGCAGTAGGAATTGATAGGATTGATAAGATAGTAGAGAACAAAGATCTATATAACTAGATAGTTTTCCTTAGTATATAGAGCTTCGTACTTAATAATAATTACTACTTATTTACCTACTATTACAATTACGATCGATTCTCTATATGATTGTTATCAATAATAAATCTACAATAGTACTATTAGTTATTGTAACCTCTAGTACTTAAGACCCTAACCACTTCTATATAACTCAGAAGATAAGTATTTGTAATACTTTGAATATCTTTATTACTTTATATACCGAATCGATATAGCTCTAAACGATGTTATAATAACTAGGTTTATAAGCCAATTACTAGCTTTATCATTTACTATAAATACAACTATACCTCTACTAGATCGTGATAGCAATATCATTATAGCTTATAATAATGCTAATAATAAAGAAAGCGATAGTAATAATAACGAACTTAAAGAGTTCAGACTCTAGGAAATCTTGAAAATCGTGTTACCAGATAAATATAATAGTGATAGAAGGAAATTGGAAATCTTTTTTTTACAATTAAGAATATATTTCAGGTTCAATACTGATAAGTTCGATACTCGAGATACTAAGAGTTTCTAGGCTACTTTTTATCTAAGAAACGAAGTAGCTAAATAGATTGAATCTTTTCTATTTAACTATTTTGAGAATAGCTATAACCTAGCTATAATAATAGTAACTATTATAGTTATATTTATAAGCTACAAAGGATTCTATAAGGAGATTAAGTAAGTATTCGGGAATATCGATATTGTAAGAATTGTAGAATAACAACTCTTTAGCTTATAATAAACCAGATCTATAATCAATTATATAACAGAATTCCGAAAGTATAGAAATCAAACCAACTAGGGAATAGTAGTATTACTTAATTATTATATAAAAGAACTAAAAAGAAATATCAAACTTGAATTATCTTGGAGAAACCTGATTGATAATATAAATGATCTAATCGAAGAAACTATTTATATCGATAATAGGGACTATAAGTTTCAAAGAGAAATATATTTTAGTAGTATAAACCAATACTCTTAATAATATCGATAAAACAAGAAAAGACCAAGGTTTTCCAAGAAACAATATATTAGGGAAAAGATTTATAATGATCTTATATAACTAGATATAATAAATTTAAGAAATAATCTTTCCTAAAATAAACGAAACTACTGATAAGAATAGAAGCTTTACTTCGAGTACAGATTCCCAGGATACCAAACTATTATAATATACTTAGAATAAGAGTCTAAGGATCTTAAACTTAGAAAGTAGCTAACTACTATTTGATAAGGTCGAACTGTTATACAAAGATTATATAATAAAGTAGAGTCTAGATATCTATATCTATAATACAGAGATAGGAAAAAGGTATCTATAATTATCGGTATACCTTTATAAAGAACGATATTATAGAAATAAGGTACTTAAGAATAGATAAGTACTAGAGTAATCAATAGTACCTTTAGTAAAACCTTAAGCTAGAATCATATAATATCCTAGCAGCTCTTAGTAGTCCTAGTAATAGGAATTGATAAGATTAATAAGATAGTAAAGAAATAAAGATCTATATAACTAGATAGTTTTCCTTAGTATATAAAGCTTTATACTTAATAATAATTACTACTTATTTACTTATTATTACAATTACGATCGATTCTTTATATAACTATTATCAATAATAAACCTATAATAGTACTATCAGTTATTATAACCTCTAGTATTCGAGACCTTAACCACTTCTATATAACTCAGAAGACAAATATTTGTAATACTTTGAGTATCTTTGTTATTTCATATACTGAATCGATATAGCTCCAAATAATACTATAATAGCTAGACTTATAAACCAATTACCAGCTTTATCGTCTATTATAAATACAACTATACCTCTACTAGACTGTAATAACGATATTACTATAATTTATAGTAATACCAATAACGAGGAAAGCAATAGTAATAATAATAAGCTAAAGAAGTTTAGACTTCAGGAAACTTTAAAGATTATACTACTAGATAAGTATAGTAACGATAGAAGGAAATTGGAAATCTTTCTTTTATAATTAAGAATATATTTCAGATTCAACATTGATAAGTTCGATACTCAAGATACTAAAAATCTCTAAATTATCTCTTATCTAAGAGACAAAATAACTAAATAGATTAAATCTTTTCTATCTAATTATTTCAAGAATAACCACAATTTAACTGTAATGATAATAACTACTATAGTTATATTCACAAGCTATAAAGGATTCTGTAAAGAAATCAAACAAGTATTTGGAGATATCGATATTATAAGAACTATAGAATAATAACTCTTTAGCTTATAACAAACCAGATCTACAATCAACTATATAATAGAATTTCGAAAATATAGAAATCAAACTAATTAGAAAATAGTAGTACTACTTAGTTATTATACAAAAGAACTAAAGAGAAATATCAAACTCGAATTATCTCGGAGAAACCCGATCGATAATATAAACGATCTGATTGAAGAAACTATTTATATCGATAATAGAAACTACAAATTTCAAAAGGAAATATACTTCAATAGTACAAACTTATACCCTTAATAATATCAATAGAACGAGAAAAGATCTAGATTTTCCAAGAAACAATATATTAGGAAAAAGACTTATAGTAACTTTATATAATTAGATATAATAAACTCAAAAAACAACCTTTCCTAAGATAAACAAAACCACTAATAAAAACAGAAGCTTTGCTTCGAATACAAATTCTCAGGATACTAAATAAAAAACTACCAAAAGAAATCTCAAGAGATAAAGCTTAAATAAATCAACTAGAAAGGAAAGAAATAGCTCAAATCTATAATAGGATAAGATAGTAATCAAATTGTACCTAAGTACCAATTAAGTATAATAAGTAGTTATCAGACTACTCAAGAAACAGATTATATATAACTAATATAAACTATCTACTATAAGGATTCTTATCTAATTTATAAAGTAGATAAAAAGGGAACAGACTAATACTCAAAAAAATCTAATAATAAGAAAACTACTACTCAAAACAAACTTCCAAAATAGAGAAAGATATAGTTCCTAGAAAAAATCAGTTACTATAGAACTAGATCTTGGAAATAAAAGAAATTTATAAGTTTACCAAACAATAATAGATTCTAGAATAACTCTCGGAATATCCAAGATCAACCAATTATAAGTTACTATTACAAGCTGGAACTTGAGATTAGCTCTATTAGGATATAGAAAGAAACTCGAATCTATTAGGAGTTCAGAGAGTTTCAGCAATATAATCTACTAAGTAACAAAAAAGTTTAGAAAGTTATTTACCAATATAGTTACAAGAACTAGCAAAATATACTATTATAGAAATTGACTTAACTATAAAGAATAATATTATAAGTTTTCAAATATAAAATATCTACTAAATATATCGATATTTCTATTAAACAAATCTTTAAAGTAAAGACTAGAACGAACTTAAGTATAATCTAGGAAGATATAATCGATATCTAGAAAAGGTTTTTTAATTTTATAAAAAATAGCAAACCTAAAGTTATAAACCAAAACCAGAAAAGAATTAATCAAGAATAACTTACCGAAGATATAAACAAAGGACTAGCTAAAGAACTTAGAACTACTCTAGAATCGGGATAGATTCTTTACGAAATATATATAAACAGATACTTATTCTAAACAATAATAAACTTGAGAACAATAGAGAATTTTATAGTACTAGAAGCTATAATATCAGCAAAATTGCAAATTTTCGAGAAACTAGTTCTATATAAGCTTTATCTTATCGATAGATAATTAGCTAAAGAGGATAAATTGGTTTAATATAAAATATAAGAATTTGAGATATAGCTAGAATAATATTCTAAGTAAATAAAAATAGATTTAGTCCTATTAGAAGGATACCAACTAATTTTGGGAATACTATAGCTAAAGAGCTATAATTTATATATCGACTAAATCATAATAACTATATAGTATAATAAATACAAGTATAAAACAAAGTTTATATAGAATCTTACAAAACTAATATCCGATCAGGAGCTGAAAGCAATATACTTACTAAGGTTGGATACCTTAGCTCAGAATCCTTTACTGAAAGATATATCAATATAATATCAGAAATATACCGAGATCTTCAAAGAAAGACCTTATAAAGATATCTTATTAAAACACTAGCTTTAAGATTATAAAATAAAATTAGAAGAAGAAAAGGAACTATTATTCTTACTAATTATACTATTATCAGAGGAGAAGTTCAGAATACTTCAAAAATATATTATAGAAAATTTAGCAAAAGGATTTATTAGAGAATTCTATTTATCTATAAATATACTAATCTTCTTTATATCTAAGCTCTATAATACAAAATTAAAATCAGTTATCGATTACCGAAAACTGAATACTATTACTATTAAAGATCGATATATATTACTATTAATTAGTAAACTATAAGATCGAATCGGGAAAACTAAATATTTCACCAAGTTGGATTAGTATATAGAATTTAACCTAATCCGAATCAAAGAAGGAAATAAATAGAAAACAATATTTCGTATATAATACAAATACTATAAATACCAAGTTATACTCTTCGGGCTTACCAATATATCTGCAATATATATATATTTAGTTAATAACTTATTAAGAAAGTATTTTGATAATTACTATATAGTATATTTAGATAATATCTTAATCTTTACTAAGATCCTTGAAGAATATATCAAGATTATATAGAAGATATTACAGATTCTGATAAATACAAGTATCCTACTTAAACCTTCGAAATACAAATTCTATATTATTAGAACCGAATTCTTAGGATATATTATTGAGATTTACAAACTCGAAATAAACTTAAGAAAAGTAAAAGAAATTTTGAAATAGATATAATTTACTATAGTTAAAGAAATATAATTATTCTTGAGATTTGTAAACTTCTATAAACGATTTATTAAAGATTATTCGAAAATCGCAATACTATTTATAAAACTAACCAAGAAAGATTATAAATACAAATAAAATAGTATAATATAAAAAGGTATTTAAGATTCTCAAACAAACCTTTATATAGATATTAATTCTTATTACCTTCGATCTAGAACTACTAATTACTATTAAGATAGATATATCGGATTATATATTAGAAATAGTCCTTAGCTAGTTAGATAAAAATAAGAAGCTATAACTAATAATATATTATTCAAGAAAGCTTTAACCAATCAAACTGAACTACGAAATTTATAATAAGAAGTTTTTAGTAATTATCAATACTTTCAGAGAATAGAAAGTTTATCTCGAAGAATTTAAATATATAATCCAGATTTACTTAGATTATAAGAATTTAGTATACTTTATAATAACTAAAATTCTAAATAGATAATAGATACGATAGATAGAAATATTAGTTATATATAATTTCAAAATACTATATATCAAAGGAAACAAAAATACTAAAACCGATATATTTAATAAGAAACTAGAATATCTAGAGAATAAAATATATAAATTATATATTATATTTTACTAAGATAGAGATTTATTAGTATTCAACTTAGTCTAATTAGCTATAATAATATCATTTTGTGATAACTACTTAAAGAAATAAATATAAAGATATTATAAGAATAATTCTATTACAAAATAAGTACTAGAATAACTAGATAAAGGATTTATAATTAAGGACAAAGTTATATACTTTTATAAAAAGATATATATCTCTTCGATCTTAGCAAAACAATTTACTCAAAAATAATATAAGCTTCCAACTTATAGATATCAAGGAATTACTAAGATATTTACAAAGATTAAAATAAACTTATATTTCCTATAAATAAAGAAGATAGTTAAGGAAGTTATCGGAAACTATAATATCTATATATAGAATAAGATTTTATAATATATTTTATATAACTAGCTCAAAACTCCAGATATATCTACTTAGTTATAGAAGTCTATTATATAGAACTTTATAATTAAACTATTATCCTCAAAGGATCCAATAATAGAAATAATATATAACTTTATTCTAGTTATAGTAGATTGATTAACAAAGTTTAAATATATAATTCTATATAAAGAAAGTAGTATAATTGAGAATTTAGTCTATATATTTCTAAGAATAGTAACTAGTATATATAAAGTATTTACCGAAATTATCTTAAACTAAAATAAGTTCTTTACCTCGAAATTCTAATAGATACTTATAACTTTATTAGGAATTAAAAGAAAGTTCTTGATAATATTCTATCTATAAATAGATAATCAGATAAAATAGTTGAATCAAACTATAGAATAATACTTAAAATATTATATCAATTATAGATAAGATAATTAGATAAAACTACTACTATTTATATAGTTTGCTTATAATACTATAAAAGTAGCTACTACAAATATAATATTGGTATATACCAATTTTAGCTTCGAACCCAAAATATATAATATATAGTTACCAGATATAGCAAAATCAGATATAATAATAACAAAAGTAGAAGATCTTAGAAATCTATATAAACAATTATCATTTGATATCAAGTTCATAATATAACGAACAATATATTACTATAATACGAAGTATAATATAGAACTAATATTTAAAAAGAAAGATAAAGTTTACTTCTTTAAACGAAATATCAATACAAAAAGACCAAATAACAAACTAGATTATAAGAAACTAGAATTCTTCAAAATCGTTAAAATAGTTAGACTAGTTAACTACTATCTCGAATTATCAAAAACAATAAATATATATCTAGTATTTTATATTTCATTTCTAGAACTAGTACTACTAAGAATACCAAATATATCTTATACCGAAATTGAACTAATTAACTCAAATACCGAATATAAAGTTGAAGAGATACTAGATCAAAAATATATTAGAGGAAAACTTTATTATTTGATCAAATAAGAAGGATATCTATACTTGGAAAATATATAGAAACTAATCAAAAATCTGAACTATCTATAAGATTTAGAGAAATTCTATCTAAAGAACCTTTAGCTTCCAAATTAGATAACTAACTCAAAATCATTTATCAGAGAAAACTCGAAGATCGAAGAATCGATCTTAAAGAAACTAGATATCTAAGGAACTTATTTAGTTTACTTAGTCTATTTCTTTTCTAATCTCTCTTTTTCCTTAAACTCCTTTAATATATCTATTATATATAGATTATATTATAATATTTTTCCAGTTTTTTCCTTCAGCTTTTACTATTATTTCCTTAAACAAAGAATCTTTGTTATAGCTTCTTTCTTCTTAATCTCCAAGTAAACCTCTTTATACTATACTACTATCTAAGAAGAAATAAAGATTCCAAATATATTATAAGAATTATAACTAGTACTTTTGATATATTCTCTATAACAATCTGCTCTAGAGAGAATATAATATTCTAGATCCTTCTCAGAATAATAAAAATACTTTACCGATATTATCTTTCCTTTCTCCTTTATCCGAAAATAAATTGAATAATAACTTCTTGAAGATTTGGATAGTTCCTTAGATATAATAAGGAAAAAAAAAACAAGATATTTATCAGAAACCCAAATAGATACTCTATACTATTATAGTAAATATCAGAACAATACTAAACTAGAAAGAGGATAATATTATAATATATTTAGAATAAGAGTTTAAGGATCTTAGACTTAGAAGATAGCTAACTACTATTCGATAGAGTCGAACTATTATATAAAGATTATACAATAAAGTAGAATTTAGATATCTATACCTATAATATAGAGATAGAAAAAAGATATCTATAATTATCAGTATACCTTTGTAAAAAATAGTATTATAGAAATAAAGTACTTGAGAATAAATAAATACTAGAGTAATTAATAATATCTTTAGTAGAACCTTAAGCTAGAATTATATAATATTCTAGTAGCTCCTAGTAATCCTAGTAGTAGGAATTAATAGAACTGATAGGATAGTAGAGAAATGAAGATCTATATAACTAGATAGTTTTCCTTAATATATAGAACTTCGTATTCAACAATAATTACTACTTATTTACTTACTATTACAATTACAATCGATTCCCTATATAACTATTATCAATAATAAATCTACAATAGTACTATCAGTTGTCGCGATCTCTAGTACTTGAGATCCTGATTACTTCTATATAACTCAGAAGATAAGTATTTATAATATAAGTAAAAAATTATCGAAAGAAGTCTTAAGAGATAAAGTCTAAGTAAACTAACTAGAAAAGAAAGAAATAGTTTAAATCTATAATAAAATAAGATAATAGTTAGGTTATACTTAGATATTAATTAAATATAATAAATAGTTATCAGATTATCCAAAAAACAGATTATATATAACTAATATAGATTACTTATTATAAGGATTCTTATCTAATTTATAAAGTAGATAAGAAAGAAGTAGACTAGTATCTAAAAAAGCTTAGTAACAAGAAAACTACTATTTAAGATAAATCTTCAAAGTAAAGAGAGATATAGTTTCTAGAAAAAATCAGTTATTATAGAACTAGATTTTGGAGATAAAAGGAATTTGTAAGTTTACTAGATAATAATAGATTCTAAAATAATTCTCGGAATATCCGAGATTAACCAATTATAGATTGCTACTATAAACTGGAACTTGAGATCAGTTCTATTAGGATATAAAGAGAAACTCGAATCTATTAGAGATTTAGAAAGTTTCAATAATATAATCTATTAAGTAATAAGAAGGTTTAGAAAATTATTTACTAATATAGTTATAAGAACTAACAAAATATATTATTACAGAAATTGATTTAACTATAAAGAATAGTATTATAGGTTTTCAGATATAAAGTATTTATCAAATATATCGATATTCCTATTAGATAAATCTTTAGAATAAGGATTAGAACGAATCTAAGTATAATCTAGAAAGATATAATTGATATTTAGAAAAGATTTTTTGGTTTTATAAAAGATAGTAAATCTATAGTTATAAACCGAAATCAGAAAAGAATTAATTAAGAATAACTTATTGAAAATATAAGTAAAGGATTAGTTAGAGAGTTTAAAGTTATTCTAAGATTAGGATAAATCTTTTACAAAATATATATAAATAAATACTTGCTTCGAGCAATAATAGATTTAGAAGCAATAGAGAATTTTATAGTATTAGAAACTATAGTATTAGTAAGATTACAAACTCTCGAGAAACCAGTTCTATATAAGCTCTATCTTATTAATAGGTAATTAGCTAAAGAAGATAAATTGGTTTAGTACGAAATATAAGAATTTGAGATATAACTAAGATAGTATTCTAAATAGATAAAAATAGATTTGGTTTTACTAGGAAGATACCAACTAATTTTGGGAATACTATAGCTAAAGAGCTATAATCTATATATCGACTAGATTACAATAACTATATAGTACGATAAATATAAATATAAGATAAAGTTTATATAGAGTTTCGTGAGACTAATATCTGGTTAAGAACTGAAGATAATATATTTATCGAGATTGGATACTTTAGCCCAGGATCCTTTACTGAAGGATATACTAGTATAGTACTAGAAATATATTAAGATCTTCAAGGAAAGGCTTTATAAAGATACTTTATCAAAATACTAGCTTTGGGATTATAAAATAAAATTAGAAGAAAGAAAGGAATTACTATTTTTACCAATTATACTACTATCAGAGAAGAAACTCAGAATACTTTAAGAATATATTATAGAAAATTTAGTAAAAAGATTTATTAAGAAATTCTATTTATCTATAGATATACTAATCTTCTTTATATCTAAATCCTATAATACAAAATTAAGATTAGTTATTAAATACCGAAAACTGAATATTATTACTATTAAGGACCAATATATATTACTATTAGTTAGTAAGTTATAAGATCGAATTGGGAAAACTAAATATTTTACCAAGTTAGATTAATATATAGAATTCAATCTAATCCGAATCAAAGAAGGAGATAAGTGGAAAATAGTATTTTATATATAATATAGATATTACAAATACCAAGTTATATTTTTCAAGTTCATTAATATACTTATAATATATATATATTTGGTTAATAACTTGTTAAGAAAGTATCTTAACAACTACTATATAATATACTTAGATAATATCTTAATCTTTATTAAGACCTTTGAAAAATATATCAAAATTATATAAGAAATACTATAGATTCTGATAGATATAGATATTCTACTTAAACCTTCGAAATACGAATTCTATATTACTAGAACCGAGTTCTTAGGATATATTATTAGGATTTACAGATTCGAAATAAACCTAAAAAAAATAAAAGAAGTTTTGAAGTAAATATAACTTACTATAATCAAAGAAATATAATTATTCTTGGGATTTGTAAATTTCTATAAACGATTTATCAAAGATTATTCGAAAATTATAGTACTATTTATAGAGCTAACCAAAAAGGATTATAAATACAAATAAAGTAGTATAGTATAAAAAGTATTTAAGATTTTCAAATAAGTCTTTATATAGATACTAATTCTTATTATCTTCGATCTAGAACTATCAATCACTATTAAGATAGATATATCAAATTATATATTAGATATAGTTCTTAGTTAACTAAATAAGAATAAGAAGTTATAATCGATAATATATTATTCAAGAAAGTTTCAGCTAACCAAGCTAAACTATGAAATTTACAATAAGGAACTTCTAATAATTATCGATATTTTTAGAAAATAAAGAGTTTATTTTGAAGAATCTAAATATATAATCTAGATTTACTCAAATTACAAGAATTTGATATACTTTATAACAACCAAAATTCTAAATAGATAATAGATATAATAGATAGAAATACTAGCTATATATAATTTCAAGATATTATATATTAAAGGAAACGAAAATACTAAAACTGATATATTTAGTAGAAAACCGGAATATCTAAAGAATAAGATATATAAATTGTATATTATATTTTGCTAGAATAGAGATTTATTAGTATTCAACTTAGCCTAATTAGTTATAATAATATTATTTCGTGATAATTATTTAGAGAAACAAGTATAAAGGTATTACAAAAATGATTCTATTACAAAATAAGTACTAGAACAACTAAGTAAAGGATTTATAATTAAAGATAAAGTTATATATTTCTATAAGAAGATATATATTTCTTTGATCTTAACAAAATAATTTACTTAAGAATAATATAAGTTTCTAGTTTATAGATATTAAGGAATCATCAAGATATTTATAAGAATTAAGATAAATTTATATTTCCTACAAATAAGAAAGATAGTTAAGGAAGTTATCGGAAACTACAATATCTATATATAGAATAAAACCTTATAATATATTCTATATAACTAGCTCAAAACTCTAGATATATCTACTTAGTTATAGAAATCTATTATATAGAACTTTATAGTTAAACTATTATCTTCAAAAGACTTAATAATAGAAGTAATATATAATTCTATTCTAGTTATAATAGATCGATTAATAAAGTTTGGATATATAATTCTATATAAAGAAAGTAATATAGTTGAGGATTTAGTTTATATATTTCTAAGAATAGTAGTTAATATATATAGGGTATTTACCAGAATTATTTTGGACCGAGATAAACTTTTTACCTCGAAATTCTAATAGATATTTATAATCTTACTAGGAATTAAGAAAAGCTTTCGATAATATTCTACCTATAAATAAATAGTTAGATAGAATAATTGAATTAAACTATAAAACAATATTTAAGATATTATATCAATTATAGATAAGATAATTAGATAGAACTATTATTATTTATATAGTTTATTTATAATATTATAGAGGTAACTACTATAAATATAATATTAGTATATATTAATTTTGGCTTCGAATCTAAAGTATATAATATATAGTTACTGGATATAGCAAAATCAGATATAATAATAACAAAAACAGAAAATCTCAGGAATCTATATAAATAATTATTATTTGATATCAAGTTTATAGTATAACGAACAATATATTATTATAATACAAAGTATAGTATAGAACTAATATTTAAGAAAGAGAATAAAGTTTACTTTCTTAGACAAAATATCAATATAAAAAAACTAAGTAATAAACTAGATTATAAGAAACTAGGATTCTTCAAAATTGTTGAAATAGTTGAATTAGTTAACTATTATCTTGAATTACCAAAAACAATAAATATATACTTGGTATTTTATATTTCATTTCTAGAACTAATATTATTAGGAATATTAAATATACCTTATACCGAAATTGAACTATTTAACTTAAATACCGAATACAAAATCGAAGAGATATTAGATTAGAAGTATATTAGAAAGAAGTTTTATTATTTAATCAAATAGAAAGATTATCTATATTTAGAAAATATATAGAAACTAGTTAAGAACTTAAACTATCTATAAGATTTGGAGAAGTTCTATTTAAAGAATCTTCGATTTCTAGCTAAATAGCTAATTTAGAATTATTTATCAAAGAAAGTTTGAAGATCGAAAAATCAATTTCGGAAAAATTAGATATCTAAAGAACTTATTTAATCTATTTAGTTTATTTCTTTTCTAATTATTCCTTCTCTTCAAACTTCTCTAATATATCTATTATATATAGATTATATTGTAATATTTTCTTAATCTTTTCTTTTAGCTTTTGTTATTATTTCCTTAAACAAAGAATTTTTATTATAATCTCCTTCTCTTTGATTTCTAGATAGATTTCTTTATATTATATTACTATTTAAGAAGAAGTAAAGATTCCGAAAATATTATAAAAATTATATCTAATATTTTTGGTATATTCTCTATAACAATCTATTTTAGGAAGAATATAATATTCCAGATTCTTTTCAGAATAACAAGAATATTTCACTAGTATTATTCTTCTTTTCTTCTTTATCCGAAAATAAATTATAAAACAACTTTTTGAAGATCGGGATAATTCCTTAGATATAATAAAGAAAAGAAGAGCGAGATATTTATTAAGAACTTAAGTAGATATTCTATATTATTATAATAAGTATCAGGATAATATTAAACTAGAAAGAAGATAGTATTATAATATACTTAGAATAAGAATCTGAAGACTTTAGATTTAGAAAGTGATTAACTACTATTTAGTAAAGTCGAACCGTTATATAGAGATTATATAATAAAGTAGAGTTTAGGTATCTATACTTATAATATAGAGATAGAAAAAAGATATTTACAATTATCAATATATCTTTATAAAGAACAATATTATAGAAATAAGATATCTAAGAATAGATAGATACTAGAGTAATCAATAATACTTTTAGTAGAACCTTAAACTAGAATTATATAATATCCTAGTAGCTTCTAGTAGTTCTAATAGTAGAAATTGATAGGATTGATAGGATAATAGAAAATAAAGATCTATATAACTAGATAGTTTTCTTTAGTATATAGAGCTTTGTACTTAATAACAATTACTATTTATTTATTTACTATTATAATTACAATCGATTTTCTATATAACTGTTATTAATAATAAATCTACGATAGTACTATTAGTTATCGCGATCTCTAGTACTTAAGATCCTAACTACTTCTATATAATTCAGAAGATAAGTATTTATAATATTTATCTAATTATATCTATAGCCAATATATAAGTACCTATAAATATATATACTATTGGTTTATATAAGAATCTACTTTTTCTATCTATAGTTAGTTTTGTAGTTTGATATTCTAAAATCGAATTTACTCTATATAATATATTTCTCCTAAATCGTACTATATATATTATAAAGGTTTGTTATAGAAGTAATTAAATAGAGAATTATATAATAATAAAATAATATCGATTAGTAACTAAGTAATAATGAAGATTATTATTTAAGTTAAATACAAAACTCTATATATTTAAAGAAATATTATTTATTTATATAAACTTTCGTTTTCCTAAAATTATCAAATATTATAAATTATAGAATTTAAAGATTTTAAATTCAGTTATATTAGATAAATAATAGAATTTTAAATAGAAATAAAATAATATCGGATAATATATTATTCAATATTAAAAAATAATATATAGTAATAATAGAGATATTATAATTTATCTACTTTATAAAGAAACCAAGATAATTATAAACTTTCTTTTTACAAAAAAAAGATATTAGAAATAATTGAATTTAGATAATTATAATCTGAAGTAAGAACTAGCTAAAGCTTATATTATATCTTTCTATACTTCTTCAAATACCACTCTCCTACTATAATAATATATCTCGAAAGAATCGAATATATCTTAGAATTAAGAACTAAAGAACTAAGAGAGTTTTAAAGTTCGAAGAACCTATATATAAGAAATAATTATATAACAATTATATATCTAGCTAACTCTATCTAGTCCTAGCTTATATCGACCTGACTAAAAACGAAATTATATATATTATTATATTATTTTCCCCTTCAATAAGATATATCTTTATATCTTCTTATAGTTATATCTAATAGTTCTATTAGTTAATAAATTATATATCTTATAACTTGAAATTGTTGTTATAACTTGTAAATATAGTTAAATAAATATAAGAAGTGAAGTTAAATAAATAATATATAATAGATTTGAAGCTAAAAACAAGTATTATAGCTATTAAATAAGTAACGATAGAAAGTACTTCTTTTATACCGATATTATAGATTAGTTATCTTTAAAGTAATTATAGTTTTCTTCTCTTTTTTGGTATAAATATAGCTATTCAGAAAGAAATATAGATAGACCAAATAGTATAGAGTTAACCAAGTAGAAATCATATAAAAGTAGTAGTAAGGTCTTTAGATCGGATATTAAATACCAAATCAAATCGATATCGTAGTTTTGCTATTGGATACGATATATTAGTAATTTGTATTATAGCTTATATACTAAGATCTACTTAACAATATACTTGTTAGTACTAGTAATATTGATCAGCGATAGAGGTTTATTATACTATATAGATAAGGGATTATCAGTTACTTTATATAACTTCTTAGTAAGGAATATATTATAGATCTATATAATATCAGAAAGTTTTAATCGATAGAAATAACCGATTTTCTCAAATATTTTAAAGCAACTATCTATAAAGTAATCGAGTTTCTTAGATAGATATTATATAGATAGGTAATATATATCCAACTAGATATAATCTTCTATATTGAAGTCTATAAGTTATCTATATTTATTTATAGATATTACTATATATATTTGAGCTTTGTAGATTATATTGTAGATATAATCTAGAACTTTACGATTTCTATAAATATAAATATATATATCTTATAAGTTAAGATCGTCTGTAACAGATTGTAAATCAGTTTTCCAGTTTTATAGAACTCTAGAGATATATCTATAAAGTACTTCGAAGAGAAGTAGATCGCTAAATAATATATAGAATAGTATAAGTTATATATAATCTATTATAGATAAGAATTTAGATTAGTTATCTTGGTAATAGCTAATAAATAGTTATAGTTTTTACTACAAATATTGATTGTAAATCTCAGTTTGACTATCAGTTTATAAGTAATCTATAGTTAAGAGCTTGATCTTAGTATCTAGGATATCATTAAACTCCTATTAGAAAGAAGAGACAAATTATAATTCTCTATCTGAAAATATAATGGTCAGGGCTCTATAGTACTAATAAATATATATCAGATAAAGCTTAGCTTGTTCTTATATAGTAATCGATTTATAATATAGAATCGTGATTACTTATTTATTTAATCGATCGATAATCACCAGAATATTATCATATCTGTATTTATCCTTATTGAAGCTATAGTAGTCTATTGTAATATACTCTTATATATATATCGGAATAGATAATAGATATAATAGTTCAAGGATCTTATCTCTTAGAATAGAATTATAATAGCAGATATAATAGTTATATATATAGTTAATAATATCTGTAGAGATATTGTATTAGTAATACTGGTTTGAAAGCAATAGAAAGATTTTCTTAATATCTAAATAAGCTATCGATATAGTATTATATATTTCTCGGATAAGTAATATACAGAGGTTATCTATATTGGATATAATTAGTTGATTATAGTAAAGTAGTAATCTATTTCTTAGTTTAAAGATCGAATTACTTTTGAGTACTTGAAGGTATAATAGCTATAAACTTTTCTGATCGCGATTTATCTATAGAATATATATAATAAGATCCCAAGAATTTGATATAGTATTTAAGTTGAGCAAGCTAATAATCGATTGATTGATTAAGTTGAAATAGATTTGAATATAAAAGGCTAGGATCTTAGAATCGAGCTATAAGTCTTTAAATAGCTATTGATTATAATACTTTTTCTTTATTCTATTCTAAGAGTTAAGCTTATCGATTTTGTATATCAATATATTTATTAGAGAATTCTCTTTATTAGATCGATAAACGATTAGAAAGTAGTAATCTATTAGTAGTTTTATCTATCGAGCTTATCTTATATTAAGAGTCTTAGTTGTTATAAAGTATTCTAATACTTTGTAGTTTATAAAAACTCTAATCTGATAAAGAGTATTAGTAAACTTAGTATACTAGTATACAAACGATTTAATAATTGCAAGTATTTCTTTATTATATACTTTATAATTAAATTCTGTAGTCTATATAGTTTTGGAATAGAAAGTAATAGATAATTAGTTATCTCTATATTTCTGCGAAAATATATTTGCTATTATACTATCTGATATATCTATTTCAAATATATAGAGAAGATTATAGTTATAGTATTATAATAGAGATATAGTTGTTAAGATCTCCTTAAGTATATTGAATACTTATTAATAGATAATATCGAAGTCGAAGTATATTCTAGTTTTGGTTAAATAGATTAGAGATTTCATAATTACTCCAAAGTCGCGAATAAAGTATCTATAGAAATTACAGAAATCTAAAAAGGATTGAATATTTTTAACTATAATCGGATATTGCTATTGTTATATAATAGATACTTTCTCTAGGTTTATCTCGATATTATTAGTTGAGACTATAAAACTTAAGTATTTAGTATATTTTATATCAAATTTGTATTTCTTAATATCGGTTTAGAGACCGGTATCTTCAAGTTATTATAGAACTAGATATATTTATATAGTATACTCAAACTTGTTCTCAGAGTAAATAAGAATATTATCGAGATAAGTAGTATAAAATATATCTAGATAATCAAATAGAATATTATTTATATAATACTAGTAGGTTATAGGGCTATTAGTTAGTCTAAAAAATATAACTTTATATTTATAGACTCTATAATATATCCGAAAAGTAATATATTTTTCAAAAGTAGGATCTATATAAATACAATAGAAGACTTGATAGATATCAAGTTTAGTGAATACTTTAGCTTTAGTTAGTTATATAAAGGTTTTGTTAATCAAAGGTAAAAAGTAGCAATCTTTGTAGATAAGAGTATTAAGAATACGAAAATCGATACAAAAATATAAACTACTATTGAGCTTCTTTACAAATAAGATAAGGGCAGTAAAGGGTACTTGATTAGGCTTAATAAAGCCTTTAGATAGATTATTAGTTAAATACTTCTTTATTGTTTCAAGTTCCTCAACCGATATCTTATAGAGTAGGCTATATTTCAATATACTTATATTATTATTCTCAAGCTCAATCTTGTAGTTATATTATCGATGGAGAGATAGTAGATCGAATTCTCTTTTAGAGAATATATAAGTATAGTCTATATACTTATTCAGAATCGGTGGCTCGGCCTTGGTATCTATTAATAGGATCGACTATATAGTGATATATCGATCTATAGATTTAAGTAATTAGATAATAAAATTATCTATTTGAGAGTATTAGTCTTGATAAGCTTATTATTGGTCGATTAAAAAGTCGATCTCTTAGAAAGTAACTAAGTAGAGTTTATAGTTATTGTATTTCTTGTAGATTAGATTTAGAGCTATACTACTAATAAACTTAATCTCAACGATAATAGATTTATATTTTACTTAAAGCTACTAGAGAAGTTTAAGTGATCTTTTAGAGATAGATAAAGATAGATTATCTTTTCTCTTTAATTCCTTTTCTATAATCTTAATCTCTTTAGTTTAGGTACTCTACTAAGATAATCTATTGATAATATAGATAGTATTTAGTTTATTGATTTATATAACTAAGTTTATTGTTTTACTCTTTGGAGTCTTCTTCAAAATTACGATCTTATAAGCTAGTATACTCGAGCTTAGAGTAGGGTTTAATCTATCAGATAAAACAAATTGTATTGGTATTGCTATTAGTAGAGAGTTTGAGTTATCTAATAATGAGAAACTTAGATCGATTAATTGCTTCTTCTACTAATAGTTATCAAGTTATCGATCTCTATATTCTGTATCGACTTGATAATATTGATTAATTATTTGATCTCCTCAGAGCTGGATACGAATATTGTATATATATATTATAGTATAAGAGATATCCTTAAGCCAATATAGTTTTCCCTTAGTATAATCGATAAGAATACAGTTTTCTGCTAGTTAGTAGTAGTCTAAGATTACTGCTTATATACCTAAGTAGGTAATTAAAAAGGGGATAAATAATTGGATATAACTATTGATTATAAGATTAAGTAAAGTATAATATATAATTTTGGGGCCTTTAATACTATTATAGTCCTTGATCTATAAAGGTGTTTTTAATAAATATAAAATAGGTTAAAAGAAAGAAGATAGATATTTAAGGAAAGTAATATCGACGAATGCGAAGCTATTTACTTCTAAGTTAATAAGAGTTTTGGTTGGAAAAGAGAGTCTATTCTTAGTTAAGATATAGAATATTATTATATATTCTCTATTTATTAGTTTTATCAAGTCCAAATATCTTATATCTCTTAGTCTATCTAGAAAGAAGTCTTTTACTAAATAGTATCTTTTGTTCGATCTATTTCCTTATAAATAGTCTAAACTATAGCTCCTATTTGTATAATAGGATCTTGATCTTTAGAAGTATCTGAGGGAGCTTCTTCTTCGTTACTTTCTTCCCAATATTTTACTATATTGATAGTATAGGAGGTTTGAGATCTAGCCCGATCTATATTTGTATAGAAGAGGTTAATACCCTTATTAGTAGTCGATAGTTATATATAAATAGTATAATTAGATATAAAGTAACGAGGGATTTGAAGCAGCAATAAAGTATTTATATAAATATATACCGGATTGATTATAATAGAAATAGACTTTACTTACTATATAAGTTCTTATTTATTATTTAAGTAAATAGTATTTTATCTCTTCCGAGAAATACCTTTATTGTAAAAACAGTAGGTTATATTGATAGTCTTGATATTAGCTTCAGTTGTATCGATATAGTAATATAATCGAATATCCTTATCTAGAGAGCAACTATTCAGAAGAACTATAGAATATATATATCTATAGAATAGAATAACTTTAGTAACCAAGTTATCTTATAGATTCTCTATATTAGTCTTTTATATTAGTGATATAAGGAAGCAAAATTCTCTATAGAACTCCTTAAATAATATTCCTTCTTATATATATAAAACTCTAAACTGATCTCTAGTATACTTATACTCTATAGGATCAGTTAAGAAGTCTGTAATCTATATAACAATCTCTTCGATACTAAGATATAACAACTATTAGAGAGAAAGACCTTCTATATAGTCTAAAACAGTACCTTCTAATTAGTTTAGTATATACTAGTGTTTGAGTTTCTGCGAACTCAAAGTTTCGGTATATACTTCCAGGCAATCAGTGATAATAGCTTGTTATAAAGATACTCTGAACTATTAGCTATTGTTCAGCTTATTAGTTATATTGGTAACCTTGGGTAGATAGCTCTGCGATCTTGATTCTATAGATTCTATAATCGAGAAATATTGCAGTAGCTGACTAGCTTGTTACAGATCGCTGCAGACTATTTGTAGGTTATTTGTAGTTATATAATCGAACTATATTTATAAAGGCTATAGATATACTTATATTGCTTCCTACTTAATAGACTGTTATATTTAGGTACTCTAAAGCTATCTCTCAAAGTTGGCAATCTGTTCTCTCATTTGTCTGAAGAGTTCTTGATTATCTTGAGTTGGAGGCTCGGAGGCAAGGGAATTGGTAGCCTTATTATAACCAAAGTATACTAGCAACTTGTCTAGTATTCTTGATCTTTGGGAGATATTGGCAAAGAGAGGTATTACTAATAAGGCAAATTACTCTCTTCTTTGAGTCTCCGAATTATCAGATACAGAGCTATATACTCTTGATTCTCCTAGTAAGAGGTCGAGAGGTACTCTACCTTATTCAGCTAGGTAAGGGGGAGGTATTCGGTATATAATGAGATAGTAGAGAGGATTCGTAAATAATTGTAAATAATAAAGGGTACCCTATGTCGAACTTTGTACTCGGAATTGGGTTTTCTCCTATTGTTCTGGATCGATATTTCGGTAAAGAGATAAATAAGACTGATATTATTAGAGGCCGTTAGATATAGCCGGTATAGTTAGATAAGTTCTTAATAATATGATAATATATCTCGAAAGAATCGAATATATCTTAGAATTAAGAACTGAAGAACTAAGAGAGCTGAAGAGCTCGAAGAGCCTATATACAAGAAGTGATCATATAACAATCATGTACCTAGCTAACTCTATCTAGTTCTAGCTTGCGTCGGCCTGACTAAGAACGAAATCGTACGTATCGTCACACCTACCACTGGAATTCTTTTTCTTTCGAGAAAAGATCCCTTTATTCCAATTTGAGCTACCAATGATCTGTTGCCACAGGTATGCCGCTGGGACTGGTGCTTCCGACTCTATTGGTCCTGCGTTAGAGTTCTTTTGAGCGGTCTTGTTTTCTTCTCCTTTTTCGCCCTCGGTCTCCACCGATAGATTTGAATTCGAGTCATTTCGGGCTGGGCACCGATTACCATCTATTTTCGAAGTGAAAAATACTTCCTCTAATTTAGCAATCTGTTGCTCGTGTCGTACCAAGCGGTCTTCTTCGCTTTCTTGAACCTCCTCACCCCTCCAAGATCTGAATGAGTCCATAATGTTGTTAAATCTTTTTTTCACTGCCCAGTAGCCTAGTGAGCTTGGTATAAGCCTTCCAAAATATCTCACATTGGAAAGATAGTAAATGACGTTTGGCAGCCATACTTGGTACGGTTGTATGGATTTTCCAGCATCACTCAGCCATGAACCGAAGGATTTCGTCTTTTTGGCCCTATTCGGGAGAAGTAGATGTGCTTCGATGAAATCTCGAAGTCTCGTTATGTTCCAAGCTATGACAATGACAATGATTGATATCGCTAAAGATATTCCAACTGCGGAGGATGATTAGTACTTAAGACGGAACAAAAGAATATATTGAAGCTTATAAAGCCAACCGGAGGCTTGATGTAGTGGCCAGAGGGTGCCGCCGTTGGGCCCTGGATCTCTGGGGAATTGTTGAATATTTAGGGCCATGAAGGAAGCCATAAAAGACAACGGTAGCTGCATTATACTAGATACTGGACTATATCGAGAAGGTAAAGTGTCCTCACGAAGAGAATTGTAACGACAGTGAAGACGAGGAGCACCTGAGCGGATCAGCATATTTTATAGTAAATTCCAGGCTTATCACACTTACGGTGCCTTGCCAAGCAACTTCATCGCTCCCTTCTCTTGCGAATCTAGCTTCCCAAGCGTTGGCTTGTCTTGATTTCAGCTCTATGAGGTGGTTCAACTACTCGAAGTGGTCAGTGTTCCAGTTTCACGAGACAAAGTTGCCAGAAACGGCGTAACCTCGCCTCCGGAATCGTGTCAAACTAACCGAATCGTAGATCTCCTTGGCCTGGCTGTTCAGCTTCTCAAAATCTCTGGTGTTATTGTCAATCCTTTGGCGGCAAGATAAGAATATAGACTCTTTGTAATTGGGATTATTGAAGGCTTTGAGCTCGGTTTGGGCGTTTTTCAAAACCTGGCTTTGATCATTAAGGACGTGCAGTATAGTGCTGATCTCGTCCTGTATATCTTTTATGTTGATCAATTGGTTCGTCTCATTATCGATCCGCAGAAGACGGTCAAGAAGTGTAGCCCGACTTGGATTCTTCGACTTCTTATTGGCGCCGTTGAGGTCAGTGGAATCTTTTCTAAAGTTCTTAAAGAGCTCAGTGACTTTGTCAGACTATTCAAATCAGCACGGCCTGGTTTCCAAGAAATGATGATCTTGTCAGATGCGTACCGCTTCTCCGATCTCAGATTCAAAGTATTCCATAAATTTGCCATCCTCTTCAGCAGCAGATGAATCGAAGATGTGTGTGCATTTGGAGAAAATAAGACTCAGGAGATCCAGAGACGAGGTTATCGGGGGTGGCCTGCCTTCAAACCTGTTCATGCTATCGAAAAGATCTGGGTCATTGTGATTCTTCTTGCACCAATGAGGCGGGAACGATGTGACGATAGTGTCGGGCCGTAGAGCATTTTTAGGGGGCCTCATCTGCTCGTCGTTCACTCCATTTTTGCTTATTCCTTGTGCACCATCCGAGTCCGGCTTCTGGCCCAGTCGTTGACTATTGGAAGAATCTTCCATCCGGTCTACTTTGTCTGTTTCGGATGGCAGTTCCTTTTCGCCAGGTATAAACCAAACCCAAATTAGATCGACCATCAGTATCTTCGTCTCTGTAAGTCGTTTCTTGACTTCTGACCTAACCATGGTATCATAAGTTTCATCCTTGATAAGGGCTTTCTTTCTGTTGCGATATACGACTTGGTCACGATCCCGTTCCTCGGTGCTTGGAAGCATGTAATAATAGTACTGATCCAGCGTCCTAGGTAAGTATTAGACGATGGCTTGGAATACGAGTAGACGATTTGCCCACCTCCGCACCAGTAATGGGAGCTTGTATGTCAAGTATCCCATGATTATGGCCGTGCTTGCAGCCGTCGGCTCAGTATTCAAACCATCCAGAAGCTCATCGTTGTTGAATGCGTCCTCCCCAACTGTGCTATCCAAGGCTAACTGCAAGCAAGAATTGTTAGCTTACGTAAATACTCCTTACCTGACAACCTACTGCTTCTGAGTTGTAACTGGTATAACTATCTGATGTTAGTTTTCGCACTCAACCCAAACACAATACGGTAAGGTTTACCTTGCGGCTTTGGCTTCTTCGTTGCATTCTGCAAGAATCTGGGCCATTTGAACGCGGCCCTCCGTCGAATCATAGTCAAGGAATGGCATCTGTTGATAAATAATCAGTCTGGTGAAGTTAGAGGGCTCGCGAGAGTACATCACGCATACGCAAATAGCTAGCATTTCAACCTCCTCCTTCGGAGAGTCGACTTGAATCGTCTTGGCAAATGGGCGCATGAATCTCTGTTCTCATTTAGCCAACGTTCATCAGCAAGAAGGTGCTGCAATTACGCTGTGAGCATCCGGAATATCATGCTTCTGTGTTATCCAGCTTGCCATAGGAAGGTTGAAGCTCATTTTGATGAAAAAGTCCTCAATCCCAAGTTAGGTCTGTATGATACAACAACAATGAATGTACACACCTGTACCCAAGCCATCTAGTTATGTATCAGCATTCAGTTTGCCATGCTATCTTCGGGGTAGGGTCATACATTGTTTGCGGGGATGTGGAACCATCTACAGAGCGAGATTGGAGCTGGGTTTTGCTTCTTTGTTATTTCGTCGAATTTGTTACTGCCAATCTGCTTATGTGTTCCTGTTCCCAGCTCCTGAAGCATTCTTTCGCTCGTTGTAGCCATCTGAATTGCCTGTTGTATGGTTGCAATTGGACCCGGGGCCTGGGGCGCTTCTGTCGTCTGATCTCGTCCTTCTTCGTCCGTGTTTTGCTTCTTCTTGCTTGAGGAGTATAGCATTTCGAGCACACTGCTCCGACCTATAACCGATTTTCCATCTTTGAAAAATTCAATGGCAGTTATGACATGTAGTTTGCAAGCTTTAACGGCCTCAGAATTAATTGCGGCGGGGTGGTTTCGAACTTTGGAGATAAAACTTGATGGTTTCGGAGGCTGCAGGAAGGGTCGATGAGCTAGCAGCCAGAGAATGATTTCTTCTTTCGACTTCGACGTTTGATCGCCCTTCTGTATGTTTTTTCTCTTAGAGTCGACATTATCTCTCGCCAGCTGTAAGGGAGATTTCGGGGCCGAAGCAAAATTCTCAGCATTAATGTCTGCATCGATTTCCAATAGTAGCCGAACCACAGTTAAAGATCGGTTCTCGACGGCAAAGTGGAGGGCTGTGTTGCCATCATTGTCCAGGATCTTTGCTGAAGCATGTTCAGTGTTTACTAGATACATAACGAGACTTGTTCGGCGAGACAGAGTGCTTTCGTGCAGAGCCGTTCGGCCCAGCCAGTTTTGGTCGTCAATCTCAAGCTCCACAATCCTATCTCTCTTGAGGAGATACTTGATTCTTACTGAGTCTCCTACGCCAGCCGCGTCCATGAGCTGGCGAAGGTTGATGAAATATGCTAACTTGCGTAAAACTTGAAGATAATCGGAGTCCTTTGGACCCGTAAATGCACCCACGGCAGCATAATCCTTTGCCATTCTAGACGTGTGATGGCCGAATATTGACGGACCATCCTCGACCTTAACTCTCTCCGTTAGCTTACACGTACCTTTCAAGATCATGTTGCTTACCAGGTCCGATGACTGGAATGATCAGATAGGAAATCCAAACTTGGTATGGGACGGCTTTGCTGGTTCAGTCTGGGACGCAGTTGCTATTCGACCATGAGCCACTTTTTGGAAAGCCTTTGCCAGTTCTGTAAACGGATCTGGGTACTGGTAGCGGAAGAACTCATCGTCTAGCAGAGTGCTCCCGGAGACCTGTATGATCATTGGTCAGCCCTACTTGATTCCGACCCTTTGGCATATCTACATCTTCTAACAGCAGAGACAGACAAGAGAACCAAAGCTAAAAAGGACTTCGAATATACCCAAATCAATAAGCCACTCCGAAGAGACATCTAAATTCCAGAACATACACACCTTCAGGTACTTGGTAAAGGTTTCCCCAAACTTATCTGAGTATTTGAAAGGCGTCCCTAGGAACAGTACTCCAGAGGTCATCCGATATAGTGTTTGATCTTCTGCACTGGCAGCTGAAATCAATGCCTTTTCTACAACAAAACCACCATCTCCACATTCGATAAAGATAATCGGGTGCTTTAGTTCAACTGTGGGTAACTTCTCAGTCAATTCTCTTGCTACTTTGTCATAAAAGGAACTTGACAACTTTCCATTCTGGGGAGGACGGTAGCCGAATTGGAATAGTCGAGACTCGGGGATGGCTTTGCAGAGCAGGTCAATGTCGGTTAGCCACCGTACCGGTCCTGGATCCGGTGGTTTTTCTGCTTTTGAAGAGCTTTTTTTTGGATCTCCATCTGCAACAGTAGTTGCAAACCTTGAGCTGTTCTTCCGGGATGGCGACGTGAAGGTATCGTGCAGTGAATCCTTGTTACTCTTACTATGGTCGTCATTCAAGTAAACCGAAGGGCTAGGTGAGACTTTGAGTGACTCCGAATGGGATTTCTGGCTTGTGTTGGTGACAGTAGATTGCAGAGGAGAGTCATCGGTAATGGATAAGGCTCTGGCCCTGACGTTGGGCCCCTTCTTTGATTTGTCGGTGCGGTCTTTCTTTTCAGTAGTAGTCAATACCGGGTTGTGTGTCCATATATTATCTTCTTGGCCGTTTCCGACTAGCACAAGATTGACCACTACAATATTCACAGGATGTTCGAAAGTGTAATGATCCTTTGGATCGTGCCTCCATGCCAGTGGTCTCAGAAACTCCGAGTCCTGCAGAAATGAAATCAACCAGGTTGGCATGCAAGAGAGTGGAGGTTTACCTTGGGGACTTTGAAGCTCCCTACAAAAGGAGTCGGGCAGGGAGAGCTGTCGGCTGGATCCAAGATCTTTACATGTTGACGTGACTGGGATCGAAGAAGCTGCGAGGGCCTGGACCCTTCGGGGTTCGTTCCATCTGCTATAGAATGTTTAAGGCTGGGCTTTAGTGTTGTTGGACCTGGAGTAGAAACTGGTAGTAGCGTTTGTGCTGGGTTCACAGTAGTTGAGTTGCTATCTCCGGACTGCTGTGCGCTCTCAAGTACTGCAGATTGCGTGCTGTTACCAATCATGAGATCCGGCTTCGATATTTCAATGTAGGGTGTGTTTAGTCGTGACATGTTGTTCTGAAAGATCTGGAATGGGATTTAATCGAGTTCTTCAAATATTCAAGATCTCGTGTTACATGAACGTGGGGAGAGAAAGCGAAGGTTAGGGCAACGAGAAAGGCGAGGAAAAGGAATTTTGAGGCCTTTTAAGTCGAGCTGAAAGCGCCACAGGCTTTTGTCCAATAGGCAAAATTGTCACCTGGGAACGATAGGGTGTGACCACAGGATTTTGGCAGGGGTGGGCAGCCTCAATGCAACCATTGAGAGTTCCTTCCGCTGGGCTATTGGTGATGTGTGATGGGGAGCTGACAGCGCTTGCCTTCTTTATCGGGGATTCGGAAGTGAAGGTGTTGATGGGAATTTGAGGGGCTGATGCAGTAGAGGATCTACGATCTGGTGCATCAAGAAGCCCTCTTGTGTACATTAACTACGACACTGGAAGCTCTTAGTATCTCGTTTTTAGTTGTCATGGAAGGCAGCTCTTTACTTATTTCAGAGAAATTGTCTACTCCAAGTAATTTTCCCTGCAAAATTGACACATCTTTCCAAAACGATGGCTGTTCGAACAATGCTATTTCCTGGCAAGAGCCGTTGGCGGAGGAGACTGGCTGTTTTTAGAGATATAGTAGATCGCTAGGCCATTAGCACGTGATATGCTGACGAAGCGGATTGGGGGAGGGGGTGCCGTTGCTGAAGGCTGCGAGAGAAAGAATATATTGAACTAGGTTCAGTAGTTCAATAGTAACGTGGAATACAACAGTTATTTGTGTATCATCCCCTTTATCCTTTTCTTGATTTCGGAAAGGCCCCGCTACCGCTGTACAAACGATCGGGAAACGTTTTGCAATATGTCGGCAATCCTAGTATCCAGGATGGTCCAGCGTCTATCCTCAATCAATATCGAGCTACCCGAGCTTATGATACTCTAGGAAAATTGAACCCATCCCAGATAGTCAAAACCACATACTAGATATGATCTTACCTGGTCCTGGTAAGTAGCTTAATAACAAAATTAATGGTATTACTACCGGTGGTTGCTAACTACATTAGGAATGAAAATTGCTATCAAGTTCAGCCTCATTTGCCAAATCGCTCACCGAGAGAGAACAATACTGGTGGACATCGATAGGTCACTTTCCTTATAGACAAATGCACTCCGGTATTTCGCTCTCACAGATAGGGTTATGCTTCAGAGATTGGTGACGGAGTAATGATGTTCATTGGTGTTGTATCTTTTTGCAGCGTTCTCAAAGCCTCAATCAATATAAAGGAATTCACCAATTAGAATGACATTCGTCGCACGCCCAGTAATGTGCTGAATTGTTGTCCCAGTGCAGGAAGCATGAAAAAAGCATTTCTACCAATAACAAATCATACCCGAAAGTTGCGGCAACTCTTGGCTCTATCGTATATAGTGGTGATGTTGTAGTCAGAACACTTCCGTATGAGGGGAGGGGGTCAGTGAACGTTATAAAACCTCTGGGGTCGAAACTTGTACCGCTCTTCAAAGATTGATTGGACAACTTTTGAAGATCCCTTTTATAACGATCTATACGAAAAGTTGCTTAGTAACCTCAGGCCGCTACGAACTAGAGTTAGCTAGCTAGGTATATGATTCGTATATAATCCCTTTTTTGTATATAAGCTCCTCGAGCTCTTCAGCTCTCTTAGTTCTTCAGTTCTTAATTCTAAGATATATTCGATTCTTTCGAGATATATTATCATATTATTAAGAACTTATCTAACTATACCGGCTATATCTAATAGCCTCTAATAATATCAGTCTTATTTATCTCTTTACCGAAATATCGATCCAGAACAATAGGAGAAAACCCAATTCCGAGTACGAAGCTCGATATAGGGTATCCTTTATTATTTACAATTATTTACAAATCCTCTCTACTATCTCACTATATACCGAATATCTTCTCCTTATCTAGCCGAATAAAGTAGAGTATCTCTCGATCTCTTGCTAAAAGAATCAAGAGTATATAACTCTGTATCTAATAATTCAGAGACTCCAAAAAAAGAACAATTCGCTTTACTAGTAATATCTCTCTTTGCTAATATCTCTCAAAGATCAAGAATATTAGGTAAGTTACTAATATATTTTGGTTATAATAAAGCTATCGATCCCTTTATCTCCGAGCCTCTAATTCAAGATAATTAAGAGCTTTTCAGGTAAATAAGAGAATAGATCGCTAATCTTAAGAGATAGTTTCAAAATATCTAAATATAATAATCTATTAAGCAGAAAGTAATATAAATATACTTATAGCTCTTATAAGTATAGTTCGATTATATAACTGTAAATAACCTATAAGTAGTTTATAGCAATCTATAATAGGCTAGTTAGCTACTATAATATTTCTCGATTATAGAATCTATAGGATTAAGATCGTAGAATTATCTATCTAAGATTATCAATATAACTAATAAGCTAAGCAATAGTTAATAGTTCAGAATATCTTTATAATAAGTTATTATTACTGATTACCTAAAAGTATATACCGAAACTTTAAGTTTACAGAAACTCAAATACCAATATATACTAGACTAATTAGAAGATACTACTTTAGACTATATAGAAAGCTTTTATCTCTAGTAGTTACTATATTTTAGTATCGAAGAGATCGTTATATAAGTTATAGATTTCTTAACTAATTCTATAAAGTATAAATATACTAGAGATCAGTTTAGAGTTTTATATATATAAGAAGGAATATTATTCAAAAAGTTCTATAAAGAATTTTATCTCTTTGTATTACTAGTACAAAAGACTAATATAAAGAATCTATAAAATAACTTAGTTACCAAAGTTACTCTATTTTATAGATATATATACTTTATAGCTTTTCTGAATAATTGTTTTTTAAATAAGGATATTCGATTATACTATTATATCGATATAACTAAAGCTAGTATCAAGATTATTAATATAACCTACTATTTTTATAATAAAGGTATTTTTCGAAAGAGGTAAAGTATTATTTACTTAAATAACAAGTAAGAACTTATATAGCAAATAAAGTCTATTTCTATTATAACCAATTTGATATATATTTATACAAATACCTTATTGCTATCCAAAACCCTTTGTCACTTTATATCTAACTATATTATCTATATATAGCCGATAGCTATTAATAAAGATATTAATCTCTTCTATATAAATATAGATCAGATAAAATTACAAATCCTTTATACTATCAATATAATGGAATATATAGAAGAAAATAACAAAGGAGAAATTTATTCGAATATCCTTAAGAATTAAGATTCTATTATATAGGTAGAAGCTATAATTCAGGTTATTTATAAAGAAATAGATTGAGCAAAAGATACTATCTAGTGAAAAACTTCTTTCTAGATAAACTAAGAGATATAAGATATTTGGACTTAACAAAATTAATAGAAAGAAAGTATATAATAATATTCTATATTCTAACTAAGAATAAACTCTTTTTTCCAACCAAAGCTCTTATTGATTCAAAAGCAAATAGCTTTATATTTATCGATATTACTTTCTTTAAATATCTATTTTCTTTCTTTAAACCTATTTTATATTTATTAAAAACCTCTTTATAGATTAAGAGCTATAATAGTACTTATAGCTACAAAATCATATATTATACTTTGCTTAATCTTATAGTCGATAACTATATCCAATTATTTACCTCCTTTTTAATTACCTATTTAGGTTCCTATTCAGTAATTTTAGATTACTACTAACTAGTAGAGAATTATATTCTTATCGATTATATTAAGAGAAAGCTATATTAACTTAAAGATATCCTCCAAACTACTACTTATATATATAATATCTCTATATAACTCCGAAGAGATCAAGTCTATATAGTTAATTATTATTATCAAACTGATATAGAATATAAAGATCGATAATTTGATAACTACTAGAAGAAGTAACTAACTAGTTTAGACCTCTTATTACTAGATAACTCAAACTTATAGTTAGTAATACTACTAATACAATTTGTTTTATCTAATAGGTTAAACTTTATTCTAAGCTCGAGTATACTAGTTTATAAAATTATAATTTTGAAGAAGACTTCTAAAGATGAAATAACAAACTTAGTTATATAGATCAATAAACTAGATATTATCTATATTATTAATAGATTATTATAGTAAAGTATATAAACCAAGAAGATCAAGACTATAAAGAAGGAACTAAAGAGAAAAGATAATCTATCTCTATCTACTTTTAAAAGAATACTTAAATCTCTTTAATAATCTCAAATAGAATATAAATTCGTAATTATAGAGATCAAGTTTATTAGTAATACTATTCTGAATCTGATTTATAAAAAATACTATAACTATAAGTTTTTCTTAGTTATCCTTTAGAAAATCGATTCTCTAATCAGCCAATAATATATTCAGAAAAACCAATATTCTTAAATAGATAATCTTATTATCTAATTACTTAAATCTATAGATCGATATACTATTATATAATCGATCTTATCAATAGATACTAAAACCGATCTACCGATCTTAGATAAGTATATAGATTATATTTATATATTCTCTAAGAGAGAATCTAATTTGTTATCTCTATATCGATAATATAATTATAAGATCGAGCTTGAGAATAATGATATAAATATATTGAAATATAATCTACTTTATAAGATATCAGTTAAAGAACTCGAAATAGTAAAGAAGTATCTAATCGATAATTTATCTAAAAACTTTATTGAGTTTAGTTAAATACTTTTCGCTACTTCTATCTTATTTGTGAAGAAGCTTAATAATAGTTTATATTTTTATATCGATTTTCGTATTTTTAATATTCTTATTTACAAAGATTACTATTTCTTATTCTTGATTAACGAAACCTTTGTATAACTAATTAAGATTAAAGTATTTACTAAATTCGATATCCGATAAACCTTTTATTATATTTATATAGATCTTACTTTAGAGGAGTATATTATTTTTTAGATATAGTATAGAATCTATAAATATAAAGTTATATTTTTTAGATTAACTAATAGTCCTATAATCTACTAGTATTATATAAATGATATTCTATTTGATTATTTAGATATATTCTATATTATCTATTTAGATAATATTTTTATTTATTCTAAGAATAAGTTTGAATATACCGAATAAATATATTTAGTATTATAATAACTTCAAGATACCGATCTTTAAGTTGATATTAAGAAGTATAAATTCGATATTAAGTATATTAAGTATCTAGACTTTATAATCTTAATTGATAATATCGAGATTAATCTAGAAAAAGTATCTATTATACGATAATAATAATATCTTATTATAGTTAAAAATATTTAATTCTTTTTAGATTTCTATAACTTCTATAGATACTTTATTCGCGACTTTAAAATAATTACCAAATCTCTGATCAACTTAACTAAGATTAGAATATATTTCGACTTCGATATAATCTATTAATAAATATTCGATATATTTAAGGAGACTTTGATAACTATATCTCTACTATAGTATTATAACTATAACCTTCTCTATATACTCGAGATCGATATATTAGATAATATAGTAATAAATATACTTTTATAGAAATATAGAAATAACTAGTTATCTATTGTTTTCTATTTCAAGACTATATAAGTTATAAAGCTTAACTATAAAATATATAATAAAGAAATATTTGCAATTATTAAATTATTTGTATATTAGTATACTAAGTTTACTAGTATCTTATATCAGATCTAAGTATTTATAGATTACAAAGTATTAGAATACTTTATAATAATCAAGATTTTTAATATAAGGTAAGTTCGATAGATTAAACTACTAATAGATTACTACTTCCTAATTATATATCGATTTAGTAAAGAGAACTCTCTAATAGATATATTAATATATAAAGTTGATAAATTAGATTCTCAGAATAAAATAAAGAAGAAATATTATAATCAATAATTGTTCAAAGATATATAGATTATTCCTAAGATCCTAGCTTTATATATTCGAATTTATTTCAACCAAATTAATTATAAAGATATTGGTTTGCTTGATTTAAATATTATAATAAACTTTTAGGATCTAATTATATATATTCTATAAGCAAATTATAATTAGAAGAGTTTATAGCTATTATATCTTCAAGTATTCAAAAGTAATTTAATTTTAGAATTAAGAAATAGATTACTATTCTATTAGAGATAACTAATTATACTTAATATAGATAACTTCTATATATTATTTATCCGAGAAGTTGTTATAACTTAGGTTATATAGATATCTGAGAACCTTAGACTCAAAGAATAGCTATCTTTATTTAGTAAAGTAGAACTATTATATAAAGATTATATAATAAAGTGAAGTCTAGATATTTCTACTTCTAGTATAAAGATAGGAAAGGTATCTATAATTATCAATATACCTTTAGTAGATATAGTATCTTAAGATAGAAGATATCTATTGGAGAGATAGTATCTAGAGAATTATAAATATTTTTAGTAGAACCTCAAACAGGAATATAAAAAGAAAGATTGGTTCTTAGTCTCTCTAGAGATAACTTGGTAGAAAGTCTACTAGGTTACTTTATAGAATATAAAGATCTATATAATTAGAAAGTTTTCTTTAGTATATAGAGCTTTGTACTTAATAATAATTACTACTTATTTATTTACTATTATAATTACAATCGATTCTCTATATAACTGTTTTCAATAATAAACCTATAATAGTATTATTAGTTGTCGCGATCTTTAGTACTCGAGATTCTAATTATTTCTATATAACTCAGAAAACAAGTATTTGTAATATTTTGAGCACTATTATTACTTTATATACCGAATCGATATAGTTCTACAAAATCTATCTACTACCCAGACTATAGATACTAGAGACCGCGATAGTGATATCTTTATAGAAGATAGATTTCTTATAAACTTCAAGTTATAAGAAATCCTTAAAGTTACCAATCTAGATAAGTTCTACAAAGACTAATAAGAACTTGAGATTGGTTTTATCAAAGTATAATAGGAAACTAGAACTTATCGAGGATTCAGGGAGTTTTAGCAATATAATCTATTAAATAATAAAGAGATTTGGAAGGTTATTCACTAATATAATTACAAGGATCAACAAAATATACTATTACAAGAATTAACTCAACTATAATAGATAGTATTATAAATCTTTAGATATAAAGTATCTATCAAATATATCGATATTCCTATTAACCGAATCCTCAGGATAAAGATCGGAATAGATCTAAATATGATTTAAGAAAATATAGTTAATATCTAGAAAAGGTTCTTTGGTTTTATAAAAAGTAGTGAATCTAAGATTGTAAACCGAAACCAGAAAAGAATTAATCAGGAATAACTTATCGAAGATATAAATAAAGAATTAGTTAGAAAGCTAAAAACTATCTTAGAATCAAGATAGATCCTTTATACTATATATATAAATAAGTATTTACTTTAAGCAATAATAGATTTAGAAACAACAGAAAATTTTATAATACTAGAAACTATAGTATTAGCGAAATTGCGAATCCTCAAGAAACTAGTTCTATATAAACTTTATCTTACTAATAAACAATTAATCAAAAAAGATGGATTAGTTCAATATGAAATATAGGAATTTGAAATATAACTAAGATAGTATTCTAAATAGATAAAAATGGATTTAGTTTTACTAAGAGGATACTAACTGATTTTAGGAATACTATAGCTAGAGAACTATAATCTATATATCGATTAGGTTATAAGAACTATATAGTATGATAAATATAAATATAAAAAAGAGTTTATATAAAATCTTACAAGACCAATATCCGGTTAAGAACTGAAAGTAATATATTCACTGAGATCGGATACCTTAGCCTAGGATCCCTTACTGAAGAATATACTAGTATAATATCAGAAATATATCGAGATCTTCAAGAAAAGATTATAGGAAGATACTTTACCAAAGTACCAACTTTGGAATTATAAAATAAATTTGAAAGAAGGAAAGGAATTACTATTCTTGCTAATTATACTATTATCAGAGAAGAAACTTAAGTTACTTTGTAAATACCTCGACGAAAATCTAACAAAAGGATTTATAAAAGAATTTTCTTTATCTATAGAAATACTAATCTTCTTTGTATTTAAGAAAGGAGATAAGAAGGGTAAACTAATTATTAATTACCGAAAACTCAATATTATTACTATTAAAGATCGATATCTATTACTACTAGCTAGTAAGCTATAAGATCGAATCGAAAAGGCTAAATATTTCACAAAATTGGATTAGTATACAAAATTCAATCTAATCTGAATTAAAGAAGAAGATAAATAGAAAATAGTATTTTATATATAATATAAATACTACAAATACCAAGTTATACTCTTTGGGTTCACTAATATACTAGTAATATATATATATCTGATTAATAACTTATTGAGAAAGTATCTTGATAACTATTATATAGTATACTTAGACGATATCTTGATTTTCACCGAAACCCTCGAAGAATATATCAAGATTATATAGGAAATATTTCAGATATTAACTGATATAGATATCCTACTAAAGTTTTCGAAATACGAATTCTATATTACCGAAACTAAGTTTCTAGAATATATTATTAATATAATAGAACTCAAGATAAATCCAAATAAAGTGAAAGAAATTCTGAAGTAGAAACAACTTATTACTATAAAAGAAATATAATTATTCTTAGGATTTGCAAACTTCTATAAACGATTTATTAAAGATTATTTAAAAATTATAGTATCTCTTATAAAGTTAACCAAGAAGGATATTAAATACAAATAAAATAGTATAATATAATAGATATTCGAAATCCTCAAACAAATCTTTATATAGATACTAATTCTTATTACTTTCGATCTCGAACAACTAATCACTATTGAGATAGATATATCAGATTATATATTAGATATAGTTCTAAACTAGTTAAGTAAGAACAAGAAGTTATAGCTAATAATATATTATTCAAGAAAGCTTTAGCTAGCTAAGCTGAATTACAAAATTTATAATAAAGAGTTTTTAGTAATTATCGATATTTTCAGAGAATAGAGAATTTACCTTGAAGAATCTAAATATATAATCTAAATCTATTTAGATTACAAGAATTTGATATACTTTATAACAACCAAAATTCTAAATAGATAATAGATATAATAAATAGAAATACTAGCTATATATAATTTCAGAATACTATATATCAAAGAAAACAAAAATACTAGAATCGATATATTTAGTAGGAAATCTAAATATCTAGAAAATAAGATATATAAATTATATACTATATTTCGCTAAAACGGAGATTCGTTAGTATTCAACTTAGTCTAATTAGTTATAATAATATTACTTTATAATGATTACTTGGAGAAACAAGTATAAGGATACTATAAAAATAATTCTACTACAAAACAAATACTAGAACAACTAGATAAAGGATTTATAATTAAGGACAAAGTTATATATTTTTATAAGAAGATATATATTTCTTCGATCTTGACAAAACAATTTACTTAAGAATAATATAAGTTTCTAGTTTATAAATATCAAAGAATTATCAAGATATTTACAAAGATTAAGATAAACTTATATTTTCTACAAATAAGAAAGATAGTTGAGGAAGTTATCAAAAACTATAATATCTGTATACAGAATAAAATCTTATAATATATTTTATATAGCTAACTCAAAACTCCGAATATATTTACTTAACTATAAAAGTCTATTATATAGAACTTTATAGTTAAACTACTATCTTTTAAGGATTTAATAATAAGAATAATATATAACTCTATCCTAGTTATAGTAGATCGATTAACTAAATTTGGATATATAATTCTTTATAAAGAAAGTAGTATAATTGAAGACTTAATCTATATATTCCTATAGATGATAATCAGTATATATAATATACTAGATAAAATTATCTTCGATCAAGATAAGCTCTTTATATCGAAGTTCTAGTAGATATTTATAGTATTACTAAGAATCAAAAAGAAGTTCTCAATAGTATTCTATCTATAGATTAATAATCAAATAGAATAATTGAACTAGATTATAGAATAGTATTTATATTGTTATATAAATTATCGATAAGATAATTAGATAGAACTACTACTATTTATATAATTTATATATAATATCTCAGAAACTATAACAATAAATATATTACCGGTATATACCAATTTTGGCTTCGAACCAAAAATATATAATACCCAACTTCTAGATATAGCAAACTCGGATACCGGAATAATAAAAGTAGAAGATTTAAGGAATCTATATAAACAACTTTCATTTGATATCAAGTTCATTATATAACGAATAATACAATACTATAACCAGAAGTATAATATAGAATCAATATTTAAGAAGAGGAATAAAGTTTACCTTTTTAAATAAAATATCAATACAAAAAGACTAAATAACAAACTGGATTATAAGAAACTAGGATCTTTCAAAATCAAAAAAGTAATTAGACTAATCAATTATTGTTTAGAACTACTAAAAACAATAAATATATACCCGATATTCTATATTTCATTTCTCGAATTAGTATTATCAGAAATACCAAATATATCTTATACTGAAATTGAACTAGTTAACCCAAATACCGAATACGAAGTTGAAGAGATATTAGATCAAAAGTATATTAGAGAAAAGCTTTATTACTTAATCAAATAAAAAGGATATCTATATTTAGAAAATATATAGAAATTAATCAAGAATCTGAACTATCTATAAGATTTAGAGAAATTCTATCTAAGGAATCCTTAGTTTCCAACTAAATAGCTAGCTCAGAATTACTTATCAGAGAGAACTCAAAGATCGAAGAATCAATCTTAGAAAAACTAGATATTTAAAGAACTTATTTAGTTTATTTAATTTATTCCTTTTCTAGTCTCTTTCTTTCTTCTAATTTATTCAACTTATTTAGCGAATTTAGATCTACTTAAATTATTTTCTTTTCGTATTTATTTAAGAAATATTACTATTACTATAACTAAAGAATTTTGGTTATTATTTCTTTCTTTTCTTGATTTAATTACTCTTATTGGGAATCTATAGAATCTTAATCAGATAATTCCGATATCTGATTTCGAGAAACGAAATTACAAATCTTATTCTACCAAAAGTATTTAGTATAATAATAATTCGGAAAACTAATAGCTATCTTAATACAATTATCAGAACAACTAGTTTTTTCGCAATAAGAATAAATAACTATTTTCTATTTTAATCTTTCGATATAATTTCCTAACTTAATTTATTTTGTTCTTTGAATATATAATATAGATATAATGAAAAGAAGGAAAAAGGTAACTATTATATAATCAAGTAGGTATCTTATACTATTATAAAAAGTATTAGGACAATACTAAATTAGAAAGAGGATAATATTATAATTTAGATTATATAGATACCTAAAGACTTTAGACTTAAAGAATAGTTATCCTTATTTAGTAAAGTAGAATTATTATATAAAGATTATATAATAAAGTGAAGTTTAGATATCTCTATTTTTGGTATAAGAGTAAAAAAGGTATCTATGATTATCAATATACCTTTAGTAGATATAGTATCCTAAGATAGAAGATATCTATCAGAGGAATAGTATCTAGAGAATTATAAATATCTTTAGTAGAATCTTAAATAAGAATATAGAAAGAGAAACTAGCTTTTAGTTTCTCTAAAGATAGTCTAGTAGAAAGTCTACTAAACTACTTTACAGAATACAAAGATTTATATAATTAGAAAGTTTTTCTTAATATATAGAACTTCGTACTTAATAATAATTACTACTTATTTACTTACTATTACAATTATGATCGATTCTCTATATAACTATTTTCAATAATAAATCTATAATAGTATTATTAGTTATCGCAATCTTTAGTATTCGAGATCTTGATCACTTCTATATAACTTAGAAGATAAGTATTTATAATAGAAGTATATAATATAGTATCGATAACTTATCTAAATATTAAGAAAATCTTTCTATTACTTTCGGACTAATACTACTAATATAGTATCTTTATAGATATTACTAACTATATATATAATTGTTATATTTATTATTATAACTTTATTCTAAGAGATAAGATCTCTAACTTATTATATCCTTTACCTATTCCGATATATATATAGAAATATATTATAATAGATTACTATAACTTTAATAAAGATAAGTATAGATATAATAATATTTTAGTAATTATCGACCAACTAAGTAAACAAGTTGTTATAATTCTATACTATAAGATAATTACTATATAAGAATAAACTAAGCTTTATTTTATATATATCTATAGATACTACAAAGCCCTAACTATTATATTTTCTAATCGAGATCTATAATTTATCTCATCTTTCTAGTAAGAGTTCAACAATATTCTAGATACTAAGATAAAGTTCTTAATTATAGATTATTTATAAACTAATAACCAAACTAAGATTTATAATTAGTATTTATAATAAAGATTAAAACTTTTTATCAACTACTATCAAGATAACTAGTTCGAGTTCTTATCTATAATAAATTATATATAACTAATATTACTATATATCTCTTTAGGAGATCTATTACTTTTCGAAATACTTTATAGATATATTCCTAGAATTTTATAGAACTGGAAAGCTGAATTTCGATCTATTATAAAAAACCTCAATTTATAGAAAATATATATATATATTTATAGGAATTATAAAATACTGGAATATATCTATAAATCAATCTAAAATACTCAAGTATATATAACAGAATCTATAAACAAATATAGGAGATCTATAGACTTCAATATAAATAATTATATCTAGTTGAATATATAGTATTTATCGATTCAATATTTATCGAAGAAGCTAGACTACTTTATAAATAGATATTTCAAAGTATTTAAGAAAATCAACTATTTCTATTATCTAAAGTTCCCAGATATTATATAGATCTATAATATCTTCCTTAATAAGAAACTATATAAAATAACTGATAACTCCTTACCTATATAATATAATAATCTTCTATTATCGATTAATATTACTAGTACTAACGAATATATTATAGAGTAGATTCTGATATATAAGCTAATATACAAATCACTAATATATTATATCTAATAACAAAACTATAATATCGATCTAATCTAGTATTCAGTTTCCGATCTCAAAACCTTATTATTACTTTTATATAATTTCTACTTAATTAATCTTATATTGTCTAGTTTATCTAAACTATTTCCTAAATAGCTATATCTATATCAAGAAGGTGAAGAGAACTATAATTACTTTGAAAATAACTATTCTATAATACTGATATAAAAGAAATACTTTCTTTTATTATTTACTTAATAACTAAAATACTTATTTTCAACTCCAAATCTATTATATATTATTTATTTAACTTTACTTCTTATACTTATTTAGTTATAAGATATATAAGTTATTAACTAATAGAACTATTAGATATAATTATAAGAAGATATAAAGATATATTTTATTCGAAGAAAGGAGTAATATAATAATCTATATAAAAAGTTGCTTAATAACCTTAGACTATTATAAACTAGAATTAGCTAGTTAGATATATAATTTATAAATAACCTCTTTTTTATATATAAGTTCTTCGAGTTCTTTAATTCTCTTAGTTCTTTAGTTCTTAATTCTAAAATATATTTAATTCTTTCAAGATATATTATTATATCTTCCTAGATAGATAACTTAGTAAAACTCTACTATATTATAGATCTCCAGAATTATACTTTCTCAAAAATAAATATTATTTGATAGATTTTGCAAAGAATATAGCTAGAGTATAAATAAGGGATTTGATTATTCAAAATTAAAGATTTTGGATCTCTAGATATATCAAAATCAAAGTTTTATATAGATTTTCAAATTTACTATTTACAAAAAAAGTTTAATATTACAAACTAATATATATATAACTATAAGAACTTTAAGTTTAAAGATTGGAATAACTAATTATAATAGAATTCTATATAAGGAATTATATAATAGTTTAGTAATATTAATAGTATTAGTAATTCGAGATTATTAGAATTATTAGAATAACTAATATAATAAAAACGAAGATTTATATAAATAGATAATATTTCTTTAATATATAGAATTTTGTATTTAATTTAAAAAATAATTTTAATAATTATTTAATTACTAATCGATATTATTTTATTATTATATAATTCCTTATTTAACTATTTTAATTCTAAATCTATTTAGTTTTCTAATTATTTTTATATAATTAGAAAATCGATAATATAATATTTTGAATATCTGAATTATTTCAAATATTAGATTATAAACTATATTTAGAATAAATAATACTTTAATATTATAATCTAGAAAATAATAAATAATTACTTTAGTTATTATAATACTATTTATCGTAATAATCTAATTTATATAAATTAAAATTAATTTATCTAATATATTCTTAATAATATGTTGATATAATATATTTTTCGCAATTTTCGAAATCAATTATAAATAATAATTAATTCTAGTATTAGATTTAGAAACTTAATAAATCTATAAGTTAACAAACTATAGTTTGATATAATACTAATTATAGAAGTAATAGTAGTTTCGAGTTTGTTAGTATAAATAAAGATATATAAATACGAAACTAATATAGAAAAAATATATATAGAAAAGAAGAGGAAAATAGAAATAAAGATTATAAATAAGGTTTTTACAAAACTTAAATTTATAAAGAAAGAAAAGAAAATATAGAATATAATCTAAGAACTAGTAAAAGAATAAGAAAATCAAAATAGAAAATAAGTATTTTATAAATATATAGAAAAGATATTTACAAAGTTTAAAAAAGAAAAGAAAAATATTTTATATAAGAATCTAAAAAGAATCTAAACTAATATAACTAAGAATAGTTTACTAATATATAAAGAATATAAAATACTATTTATAATAAAAGATAAAATTATATTTACAAAACCGAACAAGATCCTAATAAAGGAGATTAACTAAATAATAAATAAAAAGATAATATAAAGAATCTATATATTTCTGAAAAAAAAGATAATATTAGTATTTACTATTAAAGAAACTAAAATAAAATAATAAAATAGAGTAAAGTTAAGAAAAGTATTTAGTAAAAATATCGAAAATAAGAAATAGATAGTAAATATAGTAATATTCGAGATATTTAGATAGATAATTATAAAGTTTATAAATAATCAATTTTTTGAAAAAGTAGAAAAACAAAATCTTAGAATATAAGCAAAATATATAATAGTTATCAGAATTAATAAAAATAAAGAAAATATAATATTAATACTTAGTTTTAGTATTAATAAAGAAGTAAATAAAGTAGTTAACTAGAAAATATTATAGAATAATATATTTCTATTAACTAAATAATATATTAAAGAGATATTAACTTCGCAATATTTTAAATATCAAAAATATAACTATAGAGCAAAATAGTATATTACTATTTAAAAGTACTATATATAATATATAAATATAAGATATAATATTAAGTTATATCTGATTATAAAATTAGTAGTAACTAAGAGTTATATAAATTATAGTATAGTAAGATATAATATAATTGATAAAATCTATCTATATAACTAGTAAGATTAATATAAAGTTATTTAGATATATATAAAAAAAAAGAGAAAATATCTAATAAATAAGTTTCGATTTCAATTTAGTCTTTAAATAAATAAATAGTTTACTTTAAGTTCAAGTAATATAAATAAATCCGAATTTATAATTATAAGTTATAAATAGATATATTATAGAAGAAAACTACTAATAATAAATATAATAAATATAACTAAAATAATCTTAATTAATAAATTCTTTTTAGATCTTAATCTAAATATTTAATTAAATATAATATCAAATTTACTAAATATCTTTAGATTTATTTAGAATATCGAGATAAATATAGAAATTATAACGAATTTCATAATTATAGTTTAGAGCTAGTTTTCTATCTAAAGCTTGTTTAGTCAAACTCCTTATCTAAGCTACTATAATATTAGTATACTATATACTTTGTATATAATTAATCTTCTATATTTAAATTCTTCAAGTTCTATAGCTTTCTTAGTTTTTTAATTATTAATTCTAAAGCTAAATTTATTCTATTATTAAAGGTTCATTATATTATTAACAATTTATAACCTTACTAGCTATACTAGTAGCTATTTAAATAATATCAGTTATTTATCTTTCTTTATCTCTGATTATCCTGATTACTAAATAATAAGAATAAATCTATTCCAAGAGATCCTTGATATAAAATAATTATCAATAACCTTTATAATATATTTTCTATTTAACAATAGTAATAATAATAAATAGAATACCTTCTAAATATTTAATTAATATCTATTTTACTACTAGTAGTACTCTATCTTCTAGACAATATATCGATATCTAAGAAGAAGCTAGTATAGATAATAATAATAATAGTAGAGATTAGAATAGAACCTTCTCTCAATAAAAGATATAAAGCTCAATATCTAGTATTACTACTCTCCGAACTATTAATAAAAATACCGATAACCAAGTAAGTATACTAATACTAGAAAAGCAGAATATCTTCTTTATAAAGTAATTATAAGAACTTTCTAAAAAAGTTAATAAACTAAGAAGTATTCAATTATCAATTAAGCAGATTATATTAATATCTTCAATAAGAGAATATATATATTTCTCCTAAGATACTTTATATATAGCAAATATATATAAGATATAGTAATAACTCTATATATAAATCTACAACTTATCTATATCGATCAACTTAGCTCTTTACTATCCTAAGGTAATAGATCTATATAATAAACTAAATAATAATATAAATATTAAACCGAGTTTATAGAAAGTATTTATATTAGAATAACTCGAGATTTACTAGTATATACTATCAACTAAGAATTTCCGATAATAATATATCTTAGAGTAGATATAGGATATAGTACTAGTATACCTCGAAAGATTATATCTATAATAATTCCTCTTTTTGACAACTATATAGCTTATCGAATCAATAATAACTTTCTTAATTAATCTGATAGAAATATAATATATAGTCGATAAATATTATATACTTTATATAGATAACTTAAGCTTTACTAAGTTCTACTAGTAGTTTATACTACTTATTATTATTATAGGTATTATAGATAAATATATTCTTTATTAGGATCTGATTATTAAAGTTATCGAGTTCTATCAATATATTATAGATATAGGATATATAACTAGCTAATCCCTTGAAGGCGATATATAGATTTACTAATAGTTCGAAATAAATAAAGTAGGAATTAAGGTTATAAATACTATATATTCTGGTATCTCTATTAGCAACTTTACTTATAGATTATAAAGTAGATCTTATACTATAAATAAGAATAAATTAACTATCTAAGCAAAGCAACTTAATATTTTATATATATATATATTCGCGAACCTATATCTTAGTATTCTTATATCTATTAATACCTTATAGTATTTTATATTTTATTGTAATATCTTTATTTTTCAACAAAATAATATATAATATTACTTTATCTTCTTAGATAACTATAGTAGAGATCGAGCTAGGTTCTATATCTTCTATATTATAGATATAATTGAATATTCGGAGATAGATAAAAATCAAGAAATCTTTATAGATATCTAGGAGGATCTTATTATAACTGAAATAGAGATAATTATTTATATAGTTTATAAAGAAATAAATTAGATAAAAAATACTATTTAATAAAAAACTCTTTTCTAGATAAACTAAGAGATATAAGATATTTGGATCTTATTATCTTAATAAGAAGAAAGTATATAATATTTCTATATATTTTAATAAAGAATAGTTTCTTCTTCTAATCCAAAACTCTTATTAACTTAGAAATAAATAGTTTTGTATTTATTAATATATCTTTCTTTAAATATCTTTTTTTTATTCTAAAATCTATCTTTAAGTATTTGAAATCCTTCTTATAGATCAAGAGCTATAATAGTATTAAAAGTTAGAAGATTATATATTATACTTTAATTAATCTTATAGTTGATAACTATATATAATTATTTACCTTCTTTTTAATTACTTACTTTAGATCCTAATATATTATCTTAGAATAATAATAGTTTGCTAAATATTATATATTTCTAAACTATATATATTATTAATTTAAGTAGTTAGTTGATCTATTTTATATATTCAATTACTTTATCAACTTCGAAGTATAACTAAATAATAATAAATTTATAATTAACTATTTTTACTAAACTGATATCGATTGAAGAGATAGATAATTAGATATATTCTAGAAAAAGAAATATTTTCTAACTTAGACTAAAATAGTTAATATAATTATTCTACTTTATAAACTAACCGAAAAATATTTACCTAAACTAGAATTAAACTTTATCTTTTCTGATTTTGTTCTATCTAGTAAATTGAATTTTAGTATAGCTAAAGTAGTTCCAATTAGTACTAAGTTATTTTATAAGAAATTAGTAAAGCTAAATACTATCAAAATAGAAAAGAAATTAAGAATAATAGAAATATTATTTCCTTTAGCTTCTAAATATTCTCTAAAGCCTTTTTAGATATCTTTTACTATATATAAACTTTCTATTATTAAAATTTATACTATTTCGGATACTATTTTAAATACTATTTACAAAAGATATAGTAACTATAAATTATTTATTATAACTTTGCAAAAATTAAATAGTTTAATCGATTAATATCGAGATATTTAGAATAAAAAGTAGTAGAAAATAACTTTTATAATCTAGTTTCTCTCTCTTTAATCCAAATAAGATATAATATATATATTATTATAAATAGATATTACCAAGCTACTAATCTCTAATAAATATATTAATTATATTTATATCTTCTTTAAAGCCGAATCAGATATCTTACTACTCTACTATCTTTATAACTATAAGATTTATTTAGAGAATAATAGTAAAAAAGTACTAAAGTATAATCTGTTTTATAAGATATTATTTGAAGAACTTGAGATTATCAAGAAATATCTTATAGAGAATTTATCAAAAGATTTTATTGAACTTAATTAAGTACTATTTATAGTTTCTATTTTCTTCATTAAGAAACCTATAGATAGATTATATTTCTATATCGATTTTCGAATACTTAATACCTTTATCTACAAAGATCGATACTTACTACTTCTGATTAACAAAATATTTACTAGTATTATAAATACAAAGATCTTTACTAAACTGGATATTTATTAAATCTTCTACTATATTCAAATAGATCTTATTTCGGAAAAATATACTATCTTTCAGATATATTATAGAATATATAAATATAAAGTTATATCTTTCGAATTAACAAATAACTTTATAACTTATTAGTATTATATAAATAATATATTTTTCAACTATCTAAATATATTCTATATTACTTATTTAGATAATATTCTAATTTATTCTGAAAATAAACTAGAATATATAATATATATAAAGCTAGTTCTATAATACTTCTAAGATATTAATCTCTAGACTAATATAAAGAAATACAAATTCGATATCAAATAGATAAGATATTTAGAATTTATTATCTTTATCGAAGGTATTAAAGTAGATCTAGAAAAAGTTATTATTATATATAAATAATAATACTTTAATATTATAAAAGATATTTAATCTTTCTTAGACTTCTATAATTTCTATTATTAGTTTATTTATAACTTTAGTCTAATTGCAAAATCCTTGATTAATCTAATAAAAACCGGAATTTATATTAACTTTAATGAAAACTATTAATAAGTATTTAATATACTAAAAGAGATATTAATCTTGGCTTTTCTATTCAAATATTATAATTATATATTCTTTTATATACTTGAAACCAATATATTAAATAGAGTTATAACTAGTATACTTTTATAGAAGTATAGAGATAATTATTTATTTATTACTTATTTCTTAAAAACTATATAAGTAATAGAGCTTAATTATAAAGTATATAATAAAGAAATACTAGTTATTATTAAATCATTCGCAAACTAGTATATCAAACTAATTAGTACCCTTTACTAGATATATATCTATACTGATTATAAAGTACTAGAATACTTTATATTAATTAAATCTTTTAATACTTGTTAAGTATATTAAGCTGAATTATTTACTAACTACTACTTCTTAATTATATACTATCCTAGAAAGTAGAACTCTCTAACTAATATTTTAACTTATAGAATAGATAAATTGGATTTCCAAAATAAAGTTAAGAAAGAGAAAAAAGTATAATAGTTATTAAAGAAAAAGTAATTAGATTCTTAGATAATTGTTATTCAAATATATATCTATTTCTGCGAAACTAACTTCTAACTATCTAAACTTTATAATATACCAAATCAATTTATTCTTATTATATATATTTTATAAATAAATCGAGAGACGAAAAGTTTATAATCTTTAAGAATTATATCGATTATTAACTAAATTAAGTTTTTTATATAAAATAGTTTATTATTCTATAAAAGTTATTTAGTTATCTCTGATATAACTAATTTATATATCTTCCTAATCTGTAAAGTTTATAACTCTATAATAACTATATATCTTAGTATTCGAAAGATTACTTTGTTACTTATTTACTAATATTATTAATATAATCTTTAAGATAATATTACTACTTATATATATAACTATTATATCTATTACTATAACTTAATACTAAGAGATAAGATATCTGGTTTACTATATCTCTTACCAATTCTTATATATATTTGAAAGTATATTATTATAGATTACTATAACTTCAATAAGAATAAATACAGATTTGATAATATATTAGTTATTTGTTATAATATACTTAGAATAAGAGTTTAAGGACTTTAGATTTAGAAAGTAATTAATTACTATTTAGTAAGATCAAACTATTATATAAAGATTATATAATAAAATAGAGTCCAGATATCTATATCTATAGTATAGAGATAGGAAAAAGGTATCTATAATTATTAGTATACCTTTGTAAAGAATGGTATTATAGGAATAAGATATCTGGGAATGAATAGATATTAGAATAATCAATAATACTTTTAGTAGAACCTTAGACTAGAATTATATAATATCTTAGTAGTTTTTAATAGTTCTAGTAATAGGAATTAATAAGATTGATAAGATAGTAGAGAACGAAGATCTATATAATTAGATAGTTTTCCTTAATATATAGAGCTTCGTACTTAATAATAATTACTATTTATTTATCTACTATTATAATTACGATCGATTTCCTATATAATTGTTATCAATAATAAATTTACGATAATACTATTAGTTATTATAACCTCTAGTACTCGAGATCCTAACCACTTCTATATAATTTAGAAGATAAATATTTGTAATATTTTGAATACTTTTGTTACCTTATATACCGAATCAATATAGTTCCAAATAATATTATAATAGCTAGGCCTATAGGCCAACTACCAGCTTTATTATCTACTACAAATATAACTATATCTCTACCAGATTATAATAGTGATATTGTTATAGTTTATAGTAATACCAATAACAAAGAAAGCAATAACAACGATAACAAGCTAAAATAGTTTAGATTCTAGGAAATCTTGAAAATCGTATTACTAGATAAATATTACGATATATCTAAAAATGAGAGTTTAAAGATCTTAGACTTAAAGGATAATTAACTATTGTTCGATAAAGACGAACTATTATATAGAGATTATATAATAAAGTAAAGTCTAGATATCTATATCTATAATATAGAGATAGAGAAAAAGATATCTATAATTATCAGTATACCTATATAAGGAACGGTACTATAGGAATAAGGTATCTAGAAATAGATAGATATCAGAATAATTAATAGTATCTTTAATAGAATCTTAGACTAGAATTATATGATATCCTAGTAGTTCCCAATAGTCTTAGTAGTAAGAATTGATAGAACTGATAGGATAGTAGAAAACGAAGATCTATATAACTAGATAGTTTTCCTTAGTATATAGAGCTTTATATTCAATAACAATTACTACTTGTTTATCTACTATTATAATTACAATCGATTCCCTATATAACTATTATCAATAATAAACCTATAATAGTATTATTAGTTATTATAACCTCTAATACTCGAGATCCTAACTACTTCTATATAACTCAGAAGATAAGTATTTGTAATACTTTGAGTATCTTTATTGTTTTATATACCAAATCGATATAGTTCTAAATAATACTATAATAGCTAGGCCTACAAGCTAGTTACTAGCTTTATTATCTACTATAAATATAACTATATCTCCACCAGATCATAATAGTAATATCGCTATAGTTTATAATAATACTAATAACGAGGAAAGCGATAACGATAACGATAAACCAAAAGAGTTCAGATTTCAAGAAATCTTGAAGATCGTGCTACCAGATAAATATAATAATAATAGAAGGAAATTGGAAACCTTTCTTTTACAATTAGGAATATATTTCAAATTTAATACTAATAAGTTCGATACCCAAAATACTAAGAATCTCTAGGCTACCTCTTATCTAAAAGATAAAGTAGTTAAATAGATTAAACCTTTTCTATCCAACTATTTCGAGAATAGCTATAATCTAGCTATAATAATAGTAACTACTATAATTATATTCGCAAACTATAAAGGATTTCGTAAAGAGATCAAACAAGTATTCGAGGATATCGATATTATAAGAACTATAGAACAATAACTTTTTAGCTTATAACAAACTAAATCTATAATCAATTATATAATAGAATTCCGAAAATATAGAAATCAAACTAACTAGGAAATAGTAGTACTATTTAGTTATTATATAAAAGGACTAAAGAGAAATATCAAACTTAAACTATCTCGAAAAGACTTGATTGATAATATAAACAATCTGATCAAAGAAATTATTTATATCAATAATAGGGATTACAAATTTTAAAGAGAAATATACTTTAGTAATATAGATCAATACTCTCAACAATATCAACAAAATAAGAAAAGATTAAGGTTTTCCAAGAAATAATATACTAAGAAAGAGATTTATAATAACTCTATATAACTAGATATAATAAGTTTAAAAAACAATCTTTCCTAGAACAAACGAAACTACTAATAAAAGTAAAAACTTTATTTTAAATACAGATTCCTAAGATACTAAGCAAAAGATTATCGAAAGAGATCTCAAAAAGTAAAGACCAAGTAAACTAACTAGAAAAGAAAGAAATAGCTTAAATCTATAATAGGATAAGATAGTAGCTAGATTATATCTAGATACTAATTAAATATAATAAGTAGTTATCGGATTACTCAAGAAATAGATTATATATAACTAATATAGATTACTTATTATAAAGATTCTTATCTAATTCACAAAATAGATAAGAAGAAAGTAAACTAGTATCCAAAAAAGTTTAGTAACAAGAAAACTATTACTTAAGACAAACCTCCAAAATAGAAAGAAATATAGTTTCTAGAAAAAATCAGTTACTATAAAACTAGATCTTGGAAACAAAAGGAATTTATAGATTTATTAGATAATAACAGATTCTGAAACAACTTTTGGAATATCCGAGGTTAACTAATTGTAGATTATTACTATAAGTTGGAACTTGAGATCAGCTTTATTAAGATATAAAGAGAAATTCGAACCTATTAGAAGTTTAGAGAGTTTCAATAATATAATCTACTAAATAATAAAGAGGTTTAGGAAATTATTTACCAATATAGTTATAAGGATCAATAAAATATATTATTATAAGAATTAATTTAACTATAAAGAATAGTATTATAGGTCTTCAGATATAAAATATCTACCAAATATATCGATATTCCTATTAGATAAATCTTCAGAGTAAGGACTAGAACGAATCTAAATATAATCTAGAAAGATATAATCGATACTTAGAAGAGGTTCTTTGATTTTATAAAAAGTAGTAAACCTAAGATTATAAATCGAAATCAGAAAAGAATTAATTAGAAATAACTTACCAAAAGTATAAGTAAAGAGCTAGTTAAGGAACTTAAGGCTACTTTAGGATCGGGATAGATCCTTTGCGAAATATATATAAATAGGTATTTGCTCCGAGTAATAATAGATTTAGAAGTAACAAAGAATTTTATAATACTAGAAACTATAATATCAGCAAAATTGCAAATTCTCGAGAAACCAGTTCTATATAAGCTCTATTTTATCAACGAATAATTAGCTAAAGAGGATAGATTAATTTAATACGAAATATAAGAATTTGAGATATAGCTAGAATAATATTCTAAATAGATAAAAATAGATTTGGTTTTACTAAGAGGATATCAACTAATTTTGGGAATATTATAGCTAAAGAACTATAACCTATATATCAACTGAATTACAATAACTATATAATACAATAAGTATAAGTATAAAACAAAGTTTGTATAAAGTCTTACAAGATTAGTATCTAGTTAGGAGCTGAAAATAATATATTTATCAAGGTTGGATATCTTAGCCCAGGATCCTCTACTGAAGGATATACTAGTATAGTACTAGAAATATATCGAGATCTTCAAGGAAAGATCTTATAAAGATATTTTACCAAAGTATCAACTTTGGGATTATAAAATAAAATTGGAAGAAGAAAAGGAACTATTATTCTTACTAATTATATCACTATTAGAAGAGAAATTCAGAATACTTCAAGAATATATTATAGAAAATTTAACAAAAGGATTTATCAAGGAATCCTATTTACCTATAGGTATACCAATCTTCTTTATATCTAAACTCTATAATATAAAATTAAGATTAGTTATCGACTACCGAAAACTGAATACTATTACTATTAAAGATCGATATATATTACTATTAGCTAGTAAGCTATAAGATCGAATCGGGAAAACTAAATATTTCACTAAATTGGATCAGTATATAGAATTCAACCTAATCCGAATCAAGGAAGGAGATAAGTAGAAAATAGTATTTTATATATAATATAGATACTACAAATATCAAATTATATCTTTCAGGCTCACCAATATACCTATAATATATATATATTTAGTTAATAACTTATTGAGAAAGTATCTCGATAACTATTATATAATATATTTGGACGATATCTTAATCTTTACCAAGATCCTTGAAGAATATATCAAGATTATATAGAAGATATTATAGATTCTAATAGATATAGATATCCTATTCAAATTTTCAAAATACAAATTTTATATTACCAAAACCGAATTCTTAGAATATATTATTAGGATTTATAAACTCGAAATAAGTTTAAGAAAAGTAAAAGAAGTTTTGGAGTAGATATAGTTTATTATAGTTAAAGAAATATAATTATTTTTGGGATTTATAAACTTCTATAAATGATTTATCAAAGATTATTCGAAAATCGTAGTATTACTTACAGAACTAACTAAGAAGGATTATAAATATAAATAAAGTAGTATAATACAAAAAATATTTGAGATTCTCAAATAAGCCTTTATATAAATACTAGTTCTTATTACTTTCGATCTAGAACTACCGATCACTATTGAGATAGATATATCGGATTATATATTAGAAGTAATCCTTAGCTAACTAGATAAGGATAAGAAGTTACAACTAATAATATATTATTCAAAAAAGCTTCAACTAACTAAACTAAACTATGAAATTTATGATAAAGAGTTTCTAGCAATTATTAATACTTTTAGAAAATAGAGAGTTTATCTCGAAGAATTTAAATATATAATCTAGATTTACTTAGATTACAAGAATTTAGTATACTTTATAATAACCAAAGTTCTAAATAGATAATAAATACAATAAGTAGAAATACTAGCTATATACAATTTCAAGATACTATATATCAAAGGAAACGAAAACATTAGAGCCGATATACTTAGTAGAAAACCGAAATATCTAGAAAATAAGATATATAAATTATATATTATATTTCGCCAGAATAGAGATTCGTTAGTATTTAACTTAGCTTAGTTAGCTATAATAATATCACTTTATAACAACTATTTAGAAAAGCAAGTATAAGAATACTATAGAAATAATTCTATTATAAAACGAATATTAGAACAACTAGATAAGAGATTTACAATTAAAGATAGTATTATATACTTCTATAAGAAGATATATATCTCTTCGACTTTGGTCAAATAGTTTACTTAGGAATAGTATAAACTACTAGCTTATAGATATTAAGGAATTATAAAGATATTTGCAAGAATCAAGGCAAACTTATATTTTCCATAAATAAGAAAGATAGTTGAAGAAGTTATCGGAAACTATAATATCTATATATAAAATAAAACCTTATAGTATATTCTATATAGTTAGCTTAAAACTCTAGATATACTTTCTCAGCTATAAAAGTCTATTATATAGAACTTTATAGTTAAACTACTATCTTCGAAGAACTTAATAATAGAAGTAATATATAACTTTATTCTGGTTATAATAGATCGATTAACCAAGTTTGGATATATAGTTCTATACAAAGAAAATAGTATAGCTGAAGACTTAGCTTATATATTTTTACAAATGATAATCAGTATATATAGTATACCAGAAGAAATCATTTCAGATCAAGATAAATTCTTTATATCAAAGTTTTGGTAGATACTTATAGTACTACTAGAGATCAAAAGAAAGCTTTCAATAGTATTCTATTTATAAATAGATAGCTAGATAGAATAATTGAACCAAACTATAGAACAATATTTATATTGTTATATAAATTATCGATAGGATAATTGGATAGAATTACTATTACTTATATAATTCATATATAATATATCCGAAACTGCAATAATAAATATATTACTAGTATATACTAACTTTAGGTTCAAACCAAAGATATATAATACCTAGCTTCCAGATATAGTAAACTCAGATATCGATATAACAAAAGTAGAAGATTTAAAGAATTTATACAAATAACTATTACTCGATATCAAGTTCATTATATAATGAACAATATAATATTACAATCAGAAGTATAATATAGAATTAATACTTAAGAAGGAGAATAAAGTTTACTTTCTTAAACGAAATATCAATACGAAAAAACCAAACAATAAACTAAACTATAAGAAATTAGAATTCTTCAAGATTAGTAAAACAGTTAGATTAATCAATTATTACTTAGAGTTACTACAAATAATAAATATATATCTAGTATTTTATATTTCACTTTTTGAACTAGTACTACTAGAAATACCAAATATACCTTATACCGAAATTGAATTAGTTAACTTAAATACTGAATATGAAGTTGAAAAGATACTAAATCAAAAGTATATTAGAAGAAAGCTTTATTATTTGATTAAATAGAAAGGATATCTATATTCAGAAAATATATAGAAACTAATCAAGAACCTGAACTATCTATAAGATCTAGAGAAATTCTATCTAAAGAACTTTTAGCTTCCAACCAAATAACTAATTCAGAATTACTTATCGGAAAAAGTTTGAAAATCGAAAAGTTGATCTCGGAAAAACTAGATACCTAAAAAGCTTATTTAGTTTACTTAGTTTATTTCTTTTCTAATCTCTTTTTCTTCTCAAACTTCTCTAGTATATCTATTATATATAGATTATATTATAATATTTTTCCAGTTTTCTCTTTTAGTTTTCACTATTGTTTCCTTAAACAAAGAATCTTCACTATAATTTCTTCCTCCTTAGTCTCCAAATAAGCTTCTTTATACTATATTGCTATCTAGGAAGAAACAGAAGTTCCAAATATATTATAAGAATTATAACTAATACTTTTGGTATATTCCCTATAACGATCTATTTTAGAAAGAATATAATATTCTAAATTCTTCTCAGAATAATAAAAATACTTTATTAATATTATCTTTTCTTTCTCTTTTATCCAAAGATAAATTGAATAACGATTTCTTAAGGATTTGGATAATTCCTTAAATATAATAAAAAAGAAAAAAGCGAAATATTTATTAGAAGCTTAAGTAGGTACTCTATACTATTATAATAAGTATTAAGGTAATACTAGACTAGAAAGAGGATAATATTATAATATATTTAAAAATGAGAATCTAAGAACCTTAGACTTAGAGAATAACTAACCATTATTCGATAGAAACGAACTATTATATAAAGATTATATAATAAAGTAGAGTTTAGATATCTATATCTATAATATAGAGATAGGGAAAAAGGTATCTACAATTATCGATATATCTATATAAGGAATAGTATTATAAAAATAAGATACCTAGGAATAGATAAGTATTAGAGTAATTAATAATATCTTTAGTAGAATCTCAGACCAGAATTATATAATATCCTAGTAGTTCCTAATAATCCTAGTAGTAGGAATTAATAGAACTAATAAGATAATAGAGAATAAAGATCTATATAACTAGATAGTTTTTCTTAGTATATAGAGCTTTATACTTAATAATAATTACTACTTGTTTATCTATTATTACAATTACGATCGATTCTCTATATAACTGTTATTAACAATAAACCTATAATAGTATTATTAGTTGTTGCGACTTCTAGTATTCAAGACCCTGATTATTTTTATATAACTTAGAAGATAAGTATTTATAACAATAAATATAGTAGTGATAGAAGGAAATTGGAAATCTTTCTTTTATAGTTAGAAATATATTTTAAGTTCAATATTGATAAATTCGATATCCGAGATATTAAAAGTCTCTAGATTATCTTTTATCTAAGAGACGAAATAGTTAAATAGATTGAATCTTTTCTATCTAACTATTTCGAGAATAACTATAATCTAGCTATAATAATAGTAATTACTATAATTATATTCGCAAACTATAAAGGATTTCGTAAGGAGATTAAACAAGTATTCGGGGATATCGATATTATAAGAACTATAGAATAATAACTTTTTAGTTTATAACAAACCAGATCTATAATCAACTATATAATAGAATTCCGAAAATATAGAAATCAAACCAATTGGAGAATAGTAATATTACTTAGTTATTATATAAAAGGACTAAAGAGAAATATCAAACTTGAACTATTCTGGAAAGATCTGATTGATAATATAAATAATCTAATTAAAGAAACTATTTATATCGATAACAGAGATTACAAGTTTCAAAAGAAAATATATTTTAGTAATATAGATTAATACCTTCAATAATATCGATAAAACGAGAAAAGATTAAGGTTTTCTAAGAAATAATATACTAGAGAAAAAACTTATAGTAATTCTATATAATTAGATATAATAAGTTCAAAAAACAACCTTTCTTAGAATAAACAAAACTATCGATAAAAGTAGAAACTTTATTTCGAATATAGATTCTCAGGATACTAAGTAAAAGATTACTAAAAGAAGTTTCAAAGAATAAAATCTAAGTAAATTAACTAGAAAAGAAAGAAATAGTTCAAATCTATAGTAAAATAAGATAGTAGCTAGACTATATCTAGATACTAATTAAATATAATAAGTAGTTATCGGACTACTCAAGAAACAAATTATATATAACTAATATAGATTATCTACTATAAAGATTCTTACCTAATTTATAAAGTAGATAAAAAGAGAGTAGATTGGTATCTAAAAAAGCCTAATAATAAGAAAATTACTATTTAAGATAAACCTCCAAAATAGGGAGAAATATAGTTCCTAGAAAAAATCAGTTATTATAAAACTAGATCTTAGAAATAAAAGGAATTTATAAGTTTACTAAACAATAACGGACTTTAGAATAATTCTCGGAATATCCGAGATCAACTAATTATAAATCGCTATTATAAGTTAGAACTTGAAATCAGTTTTACCAAGGTATAGAGAGAAACTCGAACTTATTAGGAGTTTAGAGAGTTTCAATAATATAATTTACTAAGTAATAAGAAGGTTTGAGAAGTTATTTACTAATATAGTTACAAGAACTAGCAAAATATACTATTACAGAAATTAATTTAACTATAAAAGATAGTATTATAGATCTTTAGATACAAAGTATCTACCAAATATATCAATATTCCTATTAGATAAATCCTTAAAATAAAGACCAGAACAAATCTAAATATAATCTAGGAAGATATAATCGATATCTAGAAAAGGTTTTTTGATTTTATAAAAGATAATAAACCTAGAATCATAAATCGAAACTAGAAAAGAATTAATCAGAAATAACTTATCGAAGATATAAGTAAAGAACTAGTTAGAAAGCTTAAGGTTATTCTAAGGTTAAAACAGATCTTTTACGAAATATATATAAACAGATACTTACTTCGAATAATAATAGACTTGAGAGCAATAGAAAATTTTATAGTACTAGAAACTATAGTATTAGCGAAATTACAAACTCTCGAGAAACCAGTTTTATATAAACTCTATTTTGCTAATAGGTAATTAGCTAAAAGGGATAGATTGATTTAGTATAAAATATAAGAATTTGAAATATAACTAGAATAGTATTCTAAGTAAATAAAAATGGATTTGGTCTTACTAAGAGAATACCAAATAATTTTGGGAATATTATAGCTAAAGAGTTATAATTTATATATCGACTAGGTTATAATAACTATATAATATAATAAATACAAGTATAAGACAAAACTTATATAAAGTCTCGCAAAACTAATACTCGATTAAGAACTGAAAGTAATATATTTACTAAAGATAGATATCTTAACCTAGGATCCTCTACTAAAGGATATATTAGTATAGTACTAGAAATATATCGAGATCTTCAAAGAAAGACCTTATAAGGATATCTTACTAAAGTATCAACTTTAGGATTATAAGATAAAATTGGAAGAAGAAAAGAAATTACTATTTTTACTAATTATACTACTATTAGAGAAGAAATTCGGATTACTTCGCGAATACCTTAATAAGAATTTAGTAAAAAGATTTATCAAGAAATCTTCTTTATCTATAGAAATACCAATTTTCTTTATATCAAAGAAAGGAGATAAGAAAGATAAACTAGTTATTAACTACTATAAGCTTAATATTATTATTATTAAAGATCAATATCTATTGTTATTAGCTAGTAAGTTATAAGATCGAATTAGGAAAGCCAAATATTTTATTAAGTTGGATCAATATATAGAATTCAATCTAATCCAAATTAAGAAAGGAGATAAATAGAAAACAGTATTTTATATATAATATAAATATTACAAATACTAGATTATACTTTTTGGGCTTATCAATATACCAATAATATATATATATTTGGTTAACAACTTACTAAGAAAATATCTCGATAATTACTATATAATATATCTAGATAATATCTTGATCTTCACTAAGACCTTTGAAGAATATATCAAAATTATATAAGAAATATTATAAGTTTTGATAGATATAGATATCTTACTTAAACCTTCGAAATATAAATTCTATATTATTAGAACTAAATTCTTAGAATATATTATTGGGACTTACAGATTTGAGATAAGTTTAGGAAAAGTAAAAGAAGTTTTAGAATAGATATAATCTACTATAGTTAAAAAAATATAATCGTTTTTGGGATTTGCAAATTTCTATAAGTAATTTATCAAAAATTATTCGAAAATTATAATACTACTTATAGAGTTAACTAAGAAGAATTATAAATATAAATAAAATAGTATAATACAAGAAGTATTTGATACTCTCAAATAAATCTTTATACAAATACTAGTTCTTATTATATTTGATCCGGAACTACTAATCACTATTGAGATAGATATATTAGATTATATATTAGATATAGTCCTTAGTTAACTAGATAAGAACAAGAAGCTATAACTAATAGTATATTACTTAAGAAAGCTATAGTTAATAGAACTGAACTACAAAATATATAATAAAAAGCTATTTACTATTATCGATATTTTTAGAGAATAGAGAGTTTACCTTAAAGGATCTAAATATATAGTCTAGATTTACTTAGATTATAAGAATTTGATATATTTTATAATAACCAAAGTTCTAAATAGATAATAGATATAATAGATAAAAATACTAGCTATATATGATTTCAAGATACTATATATCAAAGAAAACAAAAATATTAGAACCAATATACTTAATAAGAAACTGGAATACTTAGAGAATAAGATATATAAATTGTATACTATATTTTGCTAGAACGGAGATTTGTTGATATTCAATTTAGCCTAATTAGTTATAATAATATCACTTTGTAATAACTATTTGGAGAAACAAATATAAGGGTACTATAGAAATGATTTTACTACGAAATAAGTATTAGAATAATTAGGCGAAGAATTTATAATCAAAAATAAAGTTATATATTTTTATAAGAAGATATATATTCTTTCGATCTTGGCAAAACAATTTACTCAAGAATAATATAAGCTTCTAGTTTATAGATATCAAGAAATTATCAAGATATTTACAAAGATCAAAACAAACTTATATTTCCTATAAATAAAGAAGATAATTAAGAAAGTTATCGGAAACTATAATATCTATATATAGAATAAGACTTTATAATATACTCTATATAACTAGCTCAAAACTCTAGATATATCTACTTAGTTATAGAAGTTCATTATATAGAACTTTGTAGTTAAACTACTATCCTTAAAGAATCTAATAATAGAAATAATATATAACTCTATTCTAATTATAGTAGATCGATTAACAAAGTTTGGATATATGATTCTATATAAAGAGAACAATATAGTTGAGAATTTAGTCTATATATTTCTAAAAATAGTAACTAGTATATATAGGGTATCTATCGAAATCATCTCGGACCGAAATAAACTCTTTATCTCGAAATTCTAGTAGATATTTATAGTTTTACTAGGAATTAAAAGAAAGCTCTTAATAGTATTCTATTTACAAATAGATAATTAGATGGAATAGTTGAACTAGATTATAGAATAATATTTAAGATATTATATCAATTATAGATAAGATAATTAGATAAAACTACTACTACTTATATAGTTCACTTATAATATTATAGAGATAGCTATTACAAATATAATACTAGTATATACCAATTTTGGCTTCGAACCCAAAATATATAATATACAGTTACCAGATATAGCAAAATCAGATATAATAATAACGAAAATAGAAAATCTTAGAAATCTATATAAATAATTATCACTTGATATTAAGTTTATAGTATAATAAATAGTATACTACTATAATATAAAGTATAATATAGAATTAATACTTAAGAAAAAGAATAAAGTTTATTTCCTTAAATGAAATATCAATACAAAAAGATTAAATAATAAACTAGATTACAAGAAACTAAGATTCTTCAAAATCGTTGAAATAGTTAAACTAATTAACTATTATTTCGAATTACCAAAAACAATGAATATATACTTAGTATTTTATATTTCATTTCTAGAACTAATACTATTAGAAATACCAAATATACTCTATATTGAAATTGAACTAATTAATCTAAATACCAAATATAAAATTGAAGAGATACTAGATCAAAAGTATATTAGAAGAAAACTTTATTACTTGATTAAATAAAAAGAATATCTATATTCGGAAAATATATAGAAACTAATCAAGAATTTGAATTATCTATAAAATTTGGAGAAATTCTATCTAAGGAACTCTTGGTTTCTAATTAGATAGCTAATTTAGAATTACTTATTAGAGAAAGTTCGAAGATCGAAGAATTAATCTCAAAAGAACTAGATATCTAAGGAACTTATTTAGTTTATTTAGCTTATTTCTTTTCTAATCTCTTTTTCTCTTTAAACTTCTTTAATATATTTATTATATATAGATTATATTATAATATTTTTCTAGCTTTTTCCTTCAGCTTTTGCTATTGTTTCTTTAAATAAAGAATCTTTATTATAGTTTTTTTCTCCTCGATCTCTAAATAAACCTCTTTATATTATACTACTATCTAAGAAAAAACAAAGATTCCAAATATATTACAAGAATTATAATCAATATTTTTAGTATATTCTCTATAATAATCTATTCTAGAAAGAATATAATATTTTAAGTTCTTCTTAGAACAACGAAAATATTTTACTAATATTATCTTTCTTTTTTCTTTTATCTGAAGATAAATTAAATAACAACTTTTTGAAAATTTAGATAATTTCTTAGATATAATAAAAAAAAGAAGAGCAAGATATTTATCAGAAACCCAAATAGATACTCTATACTATTATAATAAGTATCAGGATAATATTAAACTAGAAAGGGGATAGTATTATAATATATTTAGAATAAGAGCTTAAGGACTTTAAACTCAGAAGATAGCTAATTACTATTTAGTAGAGTCAAACCGTTATACAAAGATTATATAATAAAGTAGAATCTAGGTATCTATACTTATAATATAAAGATAGAAAAAAGATATTTATAATTATCAGTATATCTTTGTAAGGAACGGTATTATAGAAATAAAATGCTTAAGAATAGATAGATATCAGAATAATTAATAGTATCTTTAGTAAAACCTTAGGCTAGAATTATATAATATCCTAGTAGCTCTTAGTAGTTCTAGTAGTAGGAATTGATAGAACTAATAAGATAGTAGAGAACAAAGATCTATATAACTAGATAGTTTTCCTTAGTATATAGAGCTTCGTACTTAATAATAATTACTACTTATTTATTTACTATTATAATTACAATCGATTCTCTATATAATTGTTATCAATAATAAACCTATAATAGTACTATTAGTTGTTATAATCTCTAGTACTCGAGATCCTAACTACTTCTATATAACTCAGAAGATAAATATTTATAATATTATTATCGATTATCTAAGTAAATAAATTATTATTATTTCTTACTATAAAACTATCGATATATATAAATAAACTAAGCTATACTTGATATATATTTACTGATACTATAGTTTATCAATTACTATATTATTAAATTATAACTCTTAATTTATCTCCTCTTTTTAGAAAGAATTCAATAATATCTTAGATATAAATACTAAACTCTCTATTATAAACTATTTATAAATAGATAGCTAGATAGAGATTTATAATTAATATCTATAAAAATATTTGAGATTCTTTATTAACTACTATCAAGATAATTAATCGAAATACCTTTTTATAATAGATTATATCTAATTAATACTTCTATATTCGTTATTTAGAAATCTTTTATCTTTTGAAATATTTTATAGATATATTTCTAAAACTCTATAAAACTAGTAAATAGATTACTTTATAGTTGATAACCTTAATATAGATAATATTTATATTTATATCTACTATAATCACGAAGTACTTAAATATATATATTCTACTATATAGAAAATATAAAACTATATATCTAAAGTAGTTAATATATATCGAAGATCTATTAATTTCGATATAGACAATTATATATAGTTGGATATATAATATTTCCTGATATAATAATTATCAAAAAAGCTTAATTATCTTATAAATAAATACTTCAAAGTATTTAAGAAAATAGATTATTTATTCTATTTAGAACTATTTAATATAATATATATCTATAATATATTCCTAGTAGATAAATTATATAAAGTTGCTAATAATCTATTATCTAGTTAGTATAATAAATCCTTATTACTACTTAATATTTCAAGTATTAATAAATATAAAGTTGATAAAGTATTTACTTATAGAAAATATTATAGATCTCTAAAATACTATATTTCTTAATTCAACTATAATATTAATCTAATCTAATATAAAACTTCTGATTTGAAAATAGTATTATATAAACTATATAACTTTTATTTAAAGAATCCAATACTTTCTAATTTATCTATCTTTCTATCTAAATAGCTATAATTATTCTAAGATAAAGAAGAGAATTATAACTATATAGATAGTAATTATCTAATAATACTAATTCAAAGATATATATTTTTTAGTTTATTTCTTTAATATATTCCTTATCTTATATTTATTTAACTAATACTAATTATTAGCTTTTAGCTAAAATAATAGTACTTGAAGATAAGTTTATTTGGAAAGAAGGATAGTATAACGAATTTTATAATTATAGTTTAGAGCTAGTTCTCTATCTAAAGTTTATTTAGTTAAACTCTTTATCTAAACCGCTATAGTATTAGTATACTATATACTCTATATATAATCAACTTTCTGTATTTAAACTTTTTAAACTTTATAACTTTTTTAGTTCTTTAGTTGTTAATTCTAAAACTAAATCTATTCTATTATTAAAGATTCATTATAATTATTTGAAGAAATTAATTTATAAATTGAAAACTCTATTATAATTTATTATAATAATATATAAATAATCTAATTAATTATAAAGATAAATAAATAAATCTTAACAAAACTCCAATATATTAATATTTAGAATATATAGTTGAAATAGAAATATAAAAAGAAAAACTTTAATATTACTTATTTCTTTATTAATAATATATTAGTAGATAAATTAATTAAGAATCTAATTAGATAAAACTTCGAATATTTCGAAATATTATTTATTTATTTATTTATTTATTTCTAACCTACTAAATAATATATATAGTATTAGTTATAAGAAAGCTTAATCTAATTAATTATATTAGTAAAATCTCTTTAGATAAAATTATTAATTATATTACTTTATATTTCTTATTTTTATATATTTACTCTATTTTTATTCTTTATAGTTATACTATTTAGTTATTCTTTAATCTTATTATTTATATTATAGCTAGTTAGTAAATCTAAAATACTTGAATTATTTATTCTAGATTAATTATTTAACTATTTACTATATTTATTCTAAATTATTAAGTAATTTAATAATAGTTATTTCTCTTTATTATTATTTTCTTATTTACTCGATATTATAATATAGAAAGATATACTTAATTATTTCTATATTAATATAATAATATATATAAACTAGAGATTTATAACTTAGTATTCTTTATATATTTAGAAAGTATATATAGCTTATTTACTTTATTTTATTTTAGATAAATATTATATTCTCTATTTTACTAAATTCTTTATATAGTTTGAATTTATTTTTATCTAATATTGAACTTTTTACTATTATACTTATAATGAATTTTTAATAATAGAATAGATTTAGCTTTAGAATTAATAACTAAAGAACTAAGAAAGCTATAGAACTTAAAGAGTTTAAATATAGAAAATTGATTATATATAGAGTATATAGTATACTAATATTATAGCAGTTTAGATAGAGAGTTTGATTAAGTAAGTTTTAGATAGAAAACTAATTCCAGACTATAATCATAAAGTTTATTATACTATTCTTTTCTTCAAATAAGTTTATTCTCGAGTATTATTATTTTAACTAAAGATTGATAATTAGTATTAGTTAAATAAATATAAAGTAAAGAATATATTAAAGAAATAAGCTAAAGAATATATATCTTTAAACTAGTATTATTAGATAATTATTATCTATATAATTATAATTCTCTTCTCTATTCTAGAATAGTTATAGCTATTTAGATAAAAAGGTAAATAGACTAGGAAGTATTAGATTCTCTAAGTAGAAGTTATATAACTTATATAATACTATTTTCAAATTAGAAGTTTTATACTAGATCAGATTAGTATTATAATTAAACTAGAAAATATAATATTCTAGAGATCTATAATATTTTCTATAAATAAGTACTTTATCGACTTTGTATTTATCAATATTTATAATATTAAATAATAGTAGAAATTTATTATATTAATTAGATAATAGATTATCAATAGCTTTATATAATTTATCTATTAGGAATATATTATAGATATATATTATATCAGATAGTTCTAAATAAAATAAATAATCTATTTTCTCAAGTATCTTAAAGTATCTATTTATAAGATAATTAAGCTTTCTTGATAGTTACTATATCGAGAGATATTATATATCTAGTTATATATAATTACCTATATAGAAATTAATAGATCTTCGATATATATTAGCTATTTTAGATATATAGTCTTATATTCTCTATATAGTAGAGTATATATATTCAAGTACTTTATAGTTATAATAGATATAAATATAGATATTATTTATATTAAGATTATCAATTATAAAGTAGTTTGCTTATTAGCTTTATAAAGCTTTAGAAATATATTTATAAAGTACTTCAAAAGATAGGAAATCTCTAAATAATAAATATAGAAATATTAATTAAATATAGTTTATTATAAAAAGGTATTTCAATTAATTATCTTGATAGTAACTGATGAAAGGTCTTAAATACTTTTGTAAATACTGATTATAAATCTTTATCTAACTATCTATTTATAAGTAGTTTATAGTAAAAAGTTTAGTATCTATATCTAGAATATTATTGAATTCCTTCTAGAAAAAAGAGATAAATTAAGGATTACAATCTAATAATATAATAGTTGGTAGATTATAGTATTGGTAAATATATATTAAATATAGTTTAGCTTAGTTATATATATCGATGGTTTTATAATAAGGAATAGTAATAACTTGTTTACTTAGATAATCGATAATAACTAATATATTATCGAATCTATATTTATTTTTATTGAAGCTATAGTAGTCTATAGTAATATATTTCCAAATATATATAAGGATTAATAGAGGATATAATAAATCAAGTATTTTATCTCTTAGTACTAAACTACGATAGTAGATATAACAATTATATATATAAGTAATAATATTATCTTAAAGATTATACTAATAATACTAATAGATAAATAGTAAGATAATTTTTCAAATACTAGAATATATAGTTATTATAGAGTTGTGGACTTTGCAAATTAGAAAGATATATAAATTAGCTATATTAGAGATAACTAAATAACCTTTATAAAGTAATAAGTTATTTTGTATAGAAAACTTAACTTAGTTAATAATCGATATAATTCTTAAAGATTATAAACTTTTTATTTCTTGGTTTACTTATAAAATATATATAATAAAAGTAAGTTGATTTGGTATATTATAAAGTTCAGATAGTTAGAAGTTAGTTTTGTAAAAGTAGATATATATTTAAGTAATAATTATCTAACAATCCAATTACTCTTTCTTTAATAATTATTATACTTTTTTCTCCTTTTTAGTTTTATTCTAGAAATCCAATTTATCTATTTTATAAATTAAAGTATTAGTTAGAGGATTCTACTTTCCGAAGTAGTATATAATCAAGAAATAGTAATCAATAAATAATTTAGTTTAATATACTTGATAAATATTAAGAAATTTAGTTAATATAAAGTATTCTAATATTTTATAATTAGTATAGATATATATCTAGTAAGAAATACTAGTTAGCTCGATATACTAGTTTGCGAATAATTTAATAATAACTAGTATTTCCTTATTATATATCTTATAATTAAGTTCTGCTATTTGTATAGTTTTTGAGAAATAAATAATAAATAAATAGTTATCTCTATATTTCTATAAAAGTATATTAGCTATAACTTTATTTGATATATCGGTTTCAAATATATAAAAGAATATATAATTATAGTATTTAAGTAAAGAAACTAAAGTTAATATCTTTTTTAGTATATTGAATACTTATTGATAGTTTTCATTGAAGTCAATATAAGTTCTGGTTTTTATCAGATTAATTAAAGATTTTGCAATCAAGTTAAAATTATAGATAAACTAGTAATAAAAGTTATAGAAATCTAAGAAAAATTAAATATCTTTTATAATACTAGAGTATTGCTATTTTCGTATAATAATAACTTTTTCTAGATTTATTTCAATACCTTTAATAAAGATAATAAATTCTAAATACCTTATCTATTTAATATCGAATTTATACTTCTTTATATCGGTTTGGAGATTAGTATCTTAAAGATATTATAGAACTAACTTTATATATATTATATATTCTAGTTTGTTCTTAAAGTAAATTAGAATATTATCTAAATAAATAATATAGAATATATCTAGATAATCGAAAAATATATTATTTATATAATACTAATAGATTATAAAGTTATTTGTTAATCCGAAAAATATAACTTTATATTTATATATTCTATAGTATATCCGAAAAGTAATATACTTTTCCGAAATAGAATCTATTTAAATATAATAGAAGGTTTAGTAGATATCTAGCTTAGTAAAGATCTTTATATTTATAATACTAATAAGTATTTCGTTAATTAGAGATAATAGATATCGATCTTTATAGATAAAGATATTAAATATCCAGAAATCAATATAGAAATATAGTTTATCTATAGATTTCTTGATAAAGAAAATAGAGATTATAAATAATATTTAGCTAGATTTAATAAAATCTTTTAATAGATTCTCTATAAGATACTTCTTGATAATTTCAAGTTTTTCAAATAATATTTTATAAAGTAGGTTATATTTCAATACTTTCTTATTATTATTCTCTAAATAGATTTTATAATTATAGAGATAGTAAGATAATAGAATATCTAATTCAATTTTAGAGAAAATATAGATATAGTTAGTATATTTATTAGAGAATAGTAGCTTGATAATATCTATTTATAGTAATATATATATTATATCTTATCTAAATCGAGAGAAGAGAAACTAAATTATAAAGATTATTTTCTATTATTCTTTATTCTAGATATCTCGATATTGATTAATTAGATTATCTAATTCTTGCAAAATTATAGTAAATAGTTTATAATTACTATATTTCTTATAGATAGTATTTAAAATAGTATCCGAGATAATATAAATTTCAATAGTAAAGAGCTTATATATAATAAGAGGTATCTAGAAAGGTTTTAGAGAATATTTAGAAACTAGAGAAGATAATATTTCTACTATTCTTAATTTCTTTTCTATTTTAGTAGTATTTAGCTTTACTAACTTCTTATAGAATAACCTAATATTAATTAGAATTACTTTAGTTATATTAGAATTCAACTTACTAGATAGAATAAAATCGGAAAAGATAGAATCTGATTTCAATTTAAATAAGTACTTTTCGGTTAGTTTATAAAATAGAATAATTATATTAATTATTTCAGTCTAAATTAGAAAATATTTCTTCTTTTAGAATATATCTAATTATCTATTTCTCCAATCAGTATCAGCTTAGTAAAAGTAGTTAATTATAGATTTATTATTATCTAGTTATACTTCGAAGTTGATAAAGTAATTAAATATATAAAGTAGATCAGCTAGTTACTTAAGTTGGTAATATATATAATTTAGAAATATATAGTATTTAGTAAATTATTATCGTTCTAGGATAATATACTAGGATCCAAGATAGGTAATTAAAAAGAGAGTAAATAATTATATATAGCTATTAATTATAAAGTTAATTAAAATATAATATATAATCTCTTAGCTCTTAATATTATTATAGCTTTTGATCTATAAAAGAGATTTCAAATACTTAAAAATAGATTTTAGAATAGAAGAAAGATATTTAAGAAAAGATATATTGATAAATACAAAACTATTTATTTCTAAATTAATAAGAGCTTTGGATTGAAAAAAGAGGTTATTCTTTATTAAAGTATATAAGAATATTATATATTCTTCTTCTATTAAGATAGTAAAATCCAAATATCTTATATCTCTTAACTTATCTAGAAAGAAGTTTTTTACTAAATAATATCTTTTATCTAGTTTATCTTTTTATAAATTATATAAGCAATTATTTCTATTTTAGTTATAATAAAACCTTCTTAAATATTTATAAAGGTTTCTTGATCTTTATCTATCTCCAAATATTTAATTATATTTATAATATAAAGGATATAGGATCTAGTTCGATCTCTATTATAGTTATCTAAAAAGATAAAGTAGTATTATATATTACTTTATTGAAAAATAGAGATATTACAATAAAGAGTAAAGTATTATAGAATATTAATAGATACAGAAGTACTAAAATATAGGTTTATAGATATATATATATATAGAATATTAAGTTATTTTGTTTAGATAATTAACTTGTTTTTATTTATAGTATAAGATCTATTTTACAATCTATAAATAGAGTTGCTAGTAAAGGTATCAGAATATATAATATTTATAATTTTAATTCCTACTTTATTTACTTCGAACTATTGGTAAATCTATATATTATCTTCAAAGAATTAGCTAGCTATATATCCTATATTTGTAGTATATTGGTAGAATTTAGTAACTTTAATAATTAGATCCTAGTAAAGGATATACTTATCTATAATATTTATAATAATAATAAGTAATATAAATTACTAGTAGAACTTGATAAAACTTAAATTATTTATACGAAATATATAATACTTATCAGCTATATACTATATTTCTGCTAGATCGGTCAAGAAAGTTATTACTAATTCGATAAGTTATATAGCTATTAAAGAGAAAGATTATTATAGATATAATTTTTCGAAGTATACTAATACTATATTCTATATCTACTTTAGAATATATTATTATCGGAAACTTTCGATTAGTAGTATATATTAGTAAATCTCGAGTTATTCTAATATAAGTACTTTCTATAAATTTAGTCTAATACTTATATTATTGTTTAGTTTATTATATAGATCTATTACTTTAGAATAGTAAAGAGCTAAGCTAATCGATATAAACAAATTATAGATTTATATATAAAGTTGCTATTATATCTTATATATATTTGTTATATATAAGGTATCTTAGAAAAAATATATATATTCTTTTGTTAAAAGTACTAATATAATTTATTTAATTAATAGTTGAATATTTCTTAATCTATTAACTTCTCCAGAGAGTTCTTATAACTACTTTATAAAGAAGATATTTTATTTTTCTAATATTAGTATATTTACTTAGTTGTTGGTATTCTTATTAGTAGCTTAGAAGATAGTAGTATTAGATATTAAGTTTTGTATCTATTATTGAGAGAAAGTTCTATTTTGATCTTTACTATTATTATTATTATCTATATTAGTTTCTTCTTGGATATTGATATATTATCTAGAAGATAAAATATTACTAATAATAAAATAAGTATTAATCGAATACTTAAGGAATATTCTATTTATTGTTATTGTTATTACTAAATAGGAAGTATATTATAAAGATTATTAATAATTACTATATATCGAGAATCTCTCGAAATAGATCTATTTTTACTACTTAGTAATCAGAGTAATTAGAAATAAAAAAGGATAAATAGTTGATATTATTTGGATAGTTATCAGTACAACTAATAGAGTTATAAATTATTAATAATATAATAAACCTTTAATAATAAAGTAGATTTAGCTTTAGAATTAATAATTAAAAAACTAAGAAAGTTATAGAATTTGAAGAGTTTAAATATAGAAAATTGATTATATATAAAATATATAGTATACTAATACTATAATAACTTAGATAAGAAGTTTGATTAAGTAAACCTTAGATAGAGAACTAGCTCTAGGTTATAATTATAAGGTTCGTCACAATACTATATTATTTAATTATATCTTTTATCTATTATATTTTCTATATTTGTTTTTCAAATTTAAGTATTCTGGTTTAATTAATATATTTAGTCGGGATATTTGATAAGTTCTATTTTATCTTTCTATTATCTTTTCTTTTCTATATTTATAAATACTATTCTTGATAGATCTATTAAATAGAAATATCTTTTTAGTATTTGAAGAATTTTCTAAATTTTTTATTATAATATATATTAATTAGAAGAATTGTTATTTCTGCTTTTATTTTATAAATAGATATAGTTTGATATACTTTTATAATCTTTTATAGATATATTATTTATATTTGCTCGAGCTTTTATTTAATTATATCTTTTTTTCCAGATTTATATTATACTTCTATATTATAAGTTAGTATAGTATATATATATATTATATATAAAACTTATATTTAATATAATATTAAATTCTAAGTTATCTAATTAAGTCTACTAAATATAATTAGTATTATAATATTTTTCTTTTAAACTATCTTTATATATATTTTCCAATTAAGCTTTATATCGAACTAAATACCAAGTATTTATATATTTAGTAATAGAATATATTCTATTCTTTATCCGAACTAGATTATAGTTACTAGATTAAATCTATTCTATATTTTTATAAAGTAAACAAGTTTATATTTTGCTAATATAAAATATATTTTATAATATTAAATATATTCTAGGATCTTCTAATATATATTAATAAACTTATTATAGTTAGTTTCTATACTCGAATTTATTGTTATTAGATATATATTATTAATAAAATTATTTATATAGAGATTCTATTTAGAAAGTAAATATATTCGAATAAGCTTTATATTATAAAGTAAAAAAAGTATTAGTAAAAATAATGATTTCTATAATATCTCTATTTATAAAGAGAATTCTTCTAATATCTTATTAATAAATAAGAAATATATAGTTTTATTATTTAGAAAACTTATTATCTATTTATTAATCTATTAGAGGAAACTAAGTTTCTAGATTATTATTACTAGATATAAATAAATTACTATATTGAATATTTCTGTTATATTTAGTAAAAGTAATATTGTTATTTATTCCTTATTTAACTAAATAAATTTAATTACTAAGATAAATAGATCTAGTATTATTATTATATTTTTTTATATTTTTGTTTTTATTTATTTATTTAGTAATAGATTATATTATTTAGCTATATTATAAATCTTCTAGATTATAATCTTCTTAATTAGTTTTTCTAATATATTTAGAAATATAATCGATTACTAAGTTTTGATTTATTTATAACTTGGTTTTCTAGATTTATATAATATTATTATTAAAGTATTTTTCAAACTTTTTGATATATATTTAAATTTCTAATTAGCTTGAACTAAATTTATAATTATTTCTATAAATAACTAATTTAGTTTTTTAAGAAAGTAATATAGAATTTGATCTTTTCTTAATATAGAATAATCCAAATATCTTCGGAATAGTTTAATAAACTCTTTAGTTATAAATTTCTTATTTATCTCGAATTTTGGTAAATATTCTTAATTTATAATATTATATAATTTAATATTTTCCAGATTATCTAATAGCTATTATAATATATTTAAAAGATATTATCTATTTCTATAAAAATACTAAATAAATATATATATCTTTTCTTCAAATAAGTTTATATATCTACTTTCTCCAAATTTAAATATAGAGATTATATTTTATTTTATTATTATTTCCTTATTTTACTTTATTAGTTTCTATAGTTTTTCTATTTTATAATATTTATATATAGTTTATCTTTAAATTATTTATTTTATTTAATAGATTATTTACTTTTTTCTTTTCTAAAGTTATTCGATTTATAATTTTAGTTACTTATTTTCTCTTTTGGTAAATTACTACTAATATATAAAATATATTATTTTTATTATTATATCTATTTTAGATATCTATCAATATTTTATTTTTTCTAAATTCTATTTTTAAGAAATTATTATATTAATGATTTTCTAGATCTAGAGAGTAAATATTATAATATATATTTCCAAGTTTTTTATCGAATATTATTTAATATTATATCTTGGTAAATATAAAGTTATTTACTTAACTTGAATAATATCAAAGTATTATTTAATTTATAAGATATCTAGAATAAGATCGAAAAAATTAAGTAATCTATTTATTATTAAAATAAAAGAATAATAAAGGATATCTATAAGATTTTATTAAGTTATATATCAAGATATTAATTGCAATTATTTAAAGCAAAACTAATTACTAACTAAGTAAAAAATTTATAAAATAATTAATATCTATAAATAAATAAAATAAATTTATCTATTATTCTTAATAATATTTCTTAAAGATAAATAATTATTATATAATTTCTTCTTTAATTCTCGGTATTTATTTTACCAACTTTATATTTCTTTATTTTAGTATTTTCAATAATATTATCTTTATTATTATAAAGATATTCTATTATTAAATAGAAAGTAATATAATATTTTTTCTTAGTTTAATCAATATATTAACTAATCTAGTAGATTGTAAATATAAATCAATTTTATTTTTTTATCTCTATCTGATTGATAAATTAAATATCTATAAATAATCTCCTAAAATACTAAATATAAAAACTTAAAAATATAAATCTTATATTAGAAATAATAATAACTCTAAATCTTAGTTATATAAATATTATAAAACTTCTATTTAGAATAAGATTTATTTATAATAAACTAGATATAATATTAATAAAAATATTTAAACTTATTATCTTTGATATAAATAGATAAATAAGATAAATAATAAAATTGATTTTTGATATAAATAATAACTATAATCTAAGATAATTAGTAAATAAAAGAAATCTTAGAATAAAGAAGAAATTTAGAATAAATAATAGAGAAATAATAATAGAAAGTAAATAATAATAATTTGTTACTAGATTTAGAATTTATATTAATTTTATTAATATATTTACTAAAACTTATTATTGAATTTTAATTATTTTCAAACTTAAAGATAAAACTATTTTCTATAATAGATATAAAACTATTTTCAATAAATTATTTATTATTTATAGCTTTATCAATAGATTATATAATAATATAATTAATATAATCAAAACTGATTAATCTCTTTTAGAGATTAGTAAATTTAGAATCTTTATTTTAAAGAAATATTTTATTTTCTCGATCTTAAGAAATATTAATATTTAAAAACTTATTTACTTTATTTTTAATAAGAAAATCATTTTATATAAAGATATTATTTATAAATAATATCTTATAATTATTCTATTAAAATGAGAAAATTAGTATATAAAGATAAAAGTCAAAAAAGTGAAAATATAAGAATAATCTAGAAAATCTATTTACTAAATAATTATTAAGATATATTTTCTTTATTTTATCTTCAAAATTATAAGAAAAACTAATAACTACTTTATCTTCAGAATTAATTATAATTATTCTAAAATTACTTTTTAAATAATTAGTAATTAATTAATTTTCAAACTATTAAATCAAATCTATATAAATAATTAGAAAAACTTATTTTTAAGAAATTATTAATTAAAAACAAAAAATTATTATTTTTATTATAAATAAAATATTTCAATTATTGATATTAAGAATATCTATTCTATTATTTCTATTATTTATAATAATACTTTACTAGATTATATATAAATATAATTGAAATAAAATATTGATTATAAAAAGAAATAGTAATTAGAAATAGAATATAATAATAGTAATAATAGAAAATAATATATAAAAGAGAAAAAAGGATTTAGAAAAATAATAAGAAGGGAAAAATATTTAAGTTTACTAAATATAGAGCTAGTAAATATATTATCATTCAAAAATCATAATAAATAATAATTATAGTAGATATAATATCGATAATTACTATTATAATTATAATCCGATTAACAAATATTTATCTAAAAAATCTATCAAAAATAGATTAAATATTTATTATTAAAACTATCTATTTTTTATATAATATAATAAATACTTTTAAATAAAGATAACGAGAAATTAAAGTTTTCACTTCTATAATATATTTATTATCAGATCGAGATAATAGTAATATATATAGTAATATATATTTCTATATATAAAGTAAATAACTAAATATTAGTATATAGAACTAGATCTAATATATTATAACTAAATACTAGTTAGATATATTATATAATCTATAAAGTAAAATAAATTGAATATTTAATTTAGAGAATATATTATAGAAATAGATAATAAAGTTAATAAAACTAGATATAAATAAATTGAATTAATTAATCGAGCTAGTTAATAATCTAATCTAAATAATTATATTTTCCAAATTATAAAAGTTATAAACTATAATTTAGAAATACTAACTTAATAGATTATTCCAAAATAAAAGTTTTTTCTTCTTTTTCAAATTCGAAAAGTATAATAATTATTAATTAGATATAAATATTTGCGAAAAGATTATTAGATAAAAATTAATTAATTAATTCTATTATCTCAATTTCTCTTTTTATAATTTAGCTATAAAATATTTATAATATAATATTAATTATATTTAATAAGCTTAACTAGATAATCTAAAATTCAATATTATATTAAATATAGATCTTATATATAGTATATATATATATTATATTAATATATAGAATAGAAATATAATATAAATCTATAAAGAGAAATATAGTTAAATAAGAATTCGAGTAAATATAAATAATATATTTATAAAAGATTATCGAAATATACTAAATTATATCTATTTATAAAGTAAAAACAAAAGTAATAATCTTTTCGATTAATATATATTATAATGAGAAGTTTAGGAAATTCTTCAAATATTAAAAGAATATCTTTATTTAATAGATCTATTAAAAATAATATTTATAAATTCGGAAAAAAAAAAGTAATAGAAAAACAAAATAGAAATTACTAAATATCCTGACCGAATATATTAACTAAATAGAAATAGTTAAATCTAAAAAATAAAGATAGAAAATATAATAAATAAATAAAATAACTAAATAATATAATATAATAATAAAGAGTTCAGTACTAGATAAAAATAAACTCAAATTATATAAAGAATTTAGTAAAATAAAAAATATAATATTTATTCAAAATAGAATAAAGTAGATAAATTATATTTACTTTCTAAATATATAAAATATATTAGATTATAAATCTCTAGTCTATATATATTATTTTACTAATATAGAAATAATTGAATATATTTTTCTATATTATAATATTAAATAGATTAGAAAATAATAATAAGAAAGAATAATTATTACTAAATTATTTGATAATTTGGAATAGATTTAATAAATAACTAAATAACTAATTTAAAATAAATAGTTTAAATACTTCAAGTTTACTAACTAATTATAATATAAATAATATAATTAAAGACTAATTAAATAATATAATTACAAAAGATAAAAATAAAGTAAATATATAAAAATAGAAAATATAAAGTAATATAATTAGTAGTTTTATCCAAAAAGATTCTATTAATATAATTAATTAAATTAAACTTCTTTATAGTTAATATTATATATACTAGCTAGCAAATTAGAAATAAATAAAAATAATATATTATTAGATTTTTATAAATTTAGATTAAAATTTGTTTTTAGTTTAGATTATTAATATAATATATTATCAATATTTTTTATTACAAATATATTTTCAAATTCTTTTTTTAATATTTATTTTCTGAAATCTTTATAAACCTATTTCTTTCAAAGTATTTTATATATAGTTAATATTAGTTTATTATAACTTCTTTCTTTAGTATTATTAATAATATATATATTTTCAAAATATTATCTTATAAATTATTAACTAAAATTATAAATTCCTATCTATATTATTTATAATTATTAGTTTATAAATAACTAGATAAATTTCTATTTATTTATAATAATTAATATTAATATTTATATATTTAAATTAATAATAACTTAATAGTATTATTTAGAAAAGTATTTTATATTAGTTTATTTTTTCTAGATATAAAGAAATTTAAAATATCTATATATTAAATTCTATATTAATTTATCTTATTTTTCTTTAATAAATATTATTTGAAAGTTTTCAAATAAGAATTTAATTTTGCGAAATTTTTGATTTTGATAAAGAATAAATTTTTTTATTATCTTTAATTTATCTTTTATATTTACTCTATTTATTTAAATAATATTATTCTCTTTTTACTAGTAATAATATTAACTATTATTTTTTAATCTACTTTTAATTATATTAGTATATTGTTTATAATTAAAACAAATATTTAATATCGATATTTTATATCTTAGTATTTTATTATATAGTAGTTTGTCGGTATAGCCCACGGTATAATTATAAGATTTATTGCAATAGTATATATAAAGTTCTTGATTTCTTGTTTACATTATATAATATCAAGATTTATATCAAAACTTTCATTCGTGCTTTGATGCTGCCATCAAAATTTGAACTTATTTGAGTATGCTTGATCTTTCCAAGCATTTTGGAACCACTCGGCAGCAGTGACTTGTGGCGGTGCAAGCTCATAAACCTCCTTACTCGTCGTGGCGATAGTGCACTGTCCATTCCACCCTGTCACTGGCGCTGCCCTAATAGAGTATATAAGATGCGGTTCTGGAGATGAAGCCGCCAGCTGATCAAGGAATCCTAAGTCTTTGAACTTGACATTTTCCACCTTGGCCCCAATTTCTTTCTCCACCAACTCAACTATTCCTCTACCAGTAATATCCTCGGGTCCATTCAGGACATACTTCTTCTTGTTGTGGATGGAATGATCCTCTGCACTCAAGAGCGCAGCTGCAAACCTTCCAACATCATCGGCATCCACGACCCCCACTGGTGCCTTCTCATCTAGTAGCAAACCGAGCGTTCCTTGTTTACCATCCTTGCGAAAGTTCTTAACAAACTCGACCGCGTTGCCGATGTAGGCGAAAAACACATTGGGCTGAAGCGAAGACCATTGCAGCTTTTCAAACTCGGGAGAACTCAACATTTGTTCGATAGCCCAATGTTGACGAGGATAATAACATTGGAAATCAGGTTTCACGTTCGCCGCCGTGGTAGAGATGCGAACTACATATTTGACGCCGGCCAATAGGGCCGCCACATGGAATCCGGATTCCTCTGCGAAGTGAGGGGCCTCGTTGTGGGATGCTATAAAGGCCTTAACGACGTTTCGTTCGCGAAGCCAAGCGGCGTCAATCTCTGGCCAGTTTGTCTCTTCGAACGTGACGTTAGGAAGCTTAGAGAGTTTTTGAGCAGCAGCGCTGCTAGTAGATCTAGTCAGGGCGAGCAGGCGGTATTCTTTAAGATGTGGTAGGGTCTGGATGTTTTGTGAAAGGATTTCGGTAGCCTTACGACCGGTGTTGCCGGTTGCGCCGACGATGAGAATTGTTTTAGGAGCCATGATCGTTTGTTGTTTGGAAGGTGGCGCAATGCAAGAGAGGGTGGGAGAATTGTGGGAGAGTAAATGGGATGATATTGTTGATCGCGCAATGTTTTTTGATCGAGCAATGATGCTTGTGTGATATGGGGGGACCTCACAACGTTTTATAGAGCCTTCTACTCAGTCGATCATGACAACAACTGACTCCTGACCATCCCTAGCTCAACCACACCTACTTACAAATCATACTTGGTAGTAAGGATTAATAATTCCCCCCTGCTGTGTGCTTCGAGTACTTTCTACTCCACAAATCCCATAAAAGCAGTATACCTATTGGCCAAAATCTCTAGTCGTAGCTCAATTGCATACCTCAGGGGAGAATTATTTATCCCCACGGAGGTACCACCAAGTACTTACCTTAATCGTCGGTCCCCCCTCCGCCTCAGTCGGTATTTTGGGAATGTCCGGTTTGCCTGAATGCCTGACCTAGCCCTATTATGGGAATGGAAAGCTTCACCGCCCTGCGCCCCATAGTAAATAATTCATATATACATCGTGAATCTTTATTCATCATTGACAACCACTAATTTAACAATATTTAGTGGGATGCGATGACGAAATATACAGCGATAGAATTAGTTATCTCAGGAATTCAGGCATCAGACAGTCCCAAAAACCGGACATTACCAAAACACCGACTGCGGGCAGAAAATAAATAGAGTCTATTTACAAACGGACACACGATTTGAAAACTCCTCCCATTTGCAACAAATGCGCCGTTCAACTTATACAAACGCCAGTACGAACCTATATGCCTTTCTGACGCGCGCGTCGATTTATACAGGGGATATATAACTGAGCTGGTGGAATAGATAGACAAAATGGTCGATGCATCTTCTGGCTAAATGGCCTAGCTGGACCGAGAAAGTCAACGATCTCTCGCATGTCCATCGATAACGCTTGATTATATTGACAATATCGCTACGAAGTCTTTGTCCATACAAGCTATAGGGTAATAGCAACGGAATAAGCAGTAGTATGAATTAATTGTTTACGTCTGGAATCTCTATAAATATGACGATTCGTAGGGAATCGCACCTACGTAGAATGTGGTTGCCTAATATATATTGTAAACTAAGGTCGAGTCGATTTGACTTCTCTGCGCCCTTATTGGTTGTCCTGCCGAGCCTGCCCTGTGCGGCCCCTCCCGCGGATCACTCTGACCGCCTGCCAATCTTGGATCTTTAAGAGAGTAAGAGCTTTCTGCTATTTAAACAAAGGGAAAAGTATAATTTAATACTACAAGATATATCGCATTTATATTCTTACTCTATATAAACTTGTAAAAGGTAGATAAAGTTATCTTCAAAATCTAGATATATATATTACTATATTAAACTATATAAATAACTATATTTTCTTTATTTACTAATATCTATAATAATCTCGATCTTCTTATTTTTAACTTTATATATAATATAATTATTTGCAAGTTATATAAGTATATTGTTATATTATATAAAATCACTTTTTATATTCAGATTTATTATTAAATAGATAGAGATTTGATATTATACTAAATCAAAATTATATATAACTAATATTTTATTTATTCTATTTACTTTCTAATTATAACAAACTTTACAAAAGTAATTTGAAGCTAGTTCTTTATCTAAAACTTACTAACTATAATTATATAATGGACTTGGGGTTAAATCTATTTGTTTTCTATATAAATTTTTAGTATCGATTTGCCGAGAGAATCAAATCTATTTAGGTTAAGTCTATTTATTAGGATTAGATATTCTCGAGCTCGGATAAAACTCAAATTCGAGTATGAATTAAGATCGACCAATATAATACTAATACTATCGAGTTTTTCCTCAGAATCCTATAAAAAGATAAGTTATATAACGAGATAATTATTATCATCGATTTTTGATAGGATAAACCTATATATAGATTATATTATCTATATAAGGATCCTATCTGCTTATATATAGACCAAGTTATAAGAGATATAGGCCTTATTTAGCTAAATATTTATCCCAAGTATCTAGTAAAATATAAAAATATAAATAAATCAAATCGAAAATATCTACTAGTTATTACAATATATAGATTTATAGTATAAATATAGAATATATTTAAACCAATTATTGCAATATATAGATTCAAAGTATAAATATAGAATATATTTAAATAACGAAGTCTATATAGAACAATTCAAGAAATATAAAAAATTTATATATTTCAAGTTTAAAAGTAAAACCTATTTAATATATCCAATACTATAGAACTATTTGTTTATTTCCTAATATAAAGAGTTATTATATATTCGATATATAAATATACTATATTACCTAGTTGTATCGATATCTATTTGAAGAATAAACAGAAATATCAGATAGTAAAAAATAATCGAGAATAGATTATAGAAACTATCTAAGTTATTCGAGGATTGAAAACCAAGATAATAGAGTTGAACTATTTAGTATTTCCTCTAATAAGTAACTTTTCTATCTCTATATTATAATAAATCTAGACCGATAGATTGAGATATCGATTATATAATAAGTATAGTAATCTATATCTATATATTATATATTAAGTTCGAAAAATCCAAGAATATTGTTATCAAGTATACTAATAAAAGAACCTAATTATAATTTCTAAATAAATCTTATATAAGATTTATTTATTTCCCCTGCAAATTTTTAACATCGATTTGCCGAGACTATAAAATTCATTCAATAAGATTTATTTATTAGAATTAGATTTATATTAATCCAAATACTATTTGGATCTAGTTCAAATTCAAGTATAAATTAAAGCTAATCTATATAATACCTATTCTATTAAGTATTTTCTCTAAACTCTATTAAAAGGTAAGTTATACTAAAAGATTATTATCATCGTCGATTTTTGATGGAGTAAGTCTATATATAAACTATATTCGCTAGTATAGAGACTAATCTACTTATATATAGACTAAGTTAATAGAATATTAGTATAAAAGTATAAAAGTATAAATAGAAAATAATAACCAATTATTCTATATATAGAACAGAGTATAGATACTGAATATATAAAGATAGTTCGATATAAAAAGAGGGAAAGAGAAATAAGAAAGATTTATTTTTGAAAGAAAAATTGAAAGTAGTATTTAAAGTAGTATTCAAAGTAATATTCAAAATAGTATTTAAAGCAGTATTCAAAATAGTAGTCAAAGAAAGAATCAAATTATAAATCTATTTATTTATTTATCTATATTCAAAGTTGTCGTTTATACTATATACCAATATACTATATTACCTAACCAGATTTCTCTTTATTTAAGTAATTCTAGTAGTTATAATATAACTAAGAAAGTACGAGAACAGATTATAGACAAAGTAAACCAAATCGAAAAGTTGATTTTAGATCGAACCAAGTTAGATAAGTTACTTATCTTAATTATCTCTACTTCACTCTCTATTCCCGAATTGGAATAACTCTGGAGAGATAGAAAGAAGTATCTATTTACCTTATATATATATATTAGTTATCAGTAGCAAACTATTCAAAAGTATTACCGAGAAGAATATAGTTAGGTTAATATTAAAAAAAGAGAAGATTAATAGACTAGTTACAAAATATCTATATTATAGATTTCTATATATTATTAGTAGTTTTTCTCTAAAAGATCTAGTTCTATATTTTTTGAGATTCAAATAACAAGATCCTATCTTGTAATACTATCTGGAGATATCGATTTGGAGACTATTAGGAAACGATTAAATTAGAAAATATAATAAATTAAAGAAGAAGTTTATTATTAGATTATCGAACTAAAGGAATCTCAAGAACCTAATCTATAGTTATATTAGATAGAATAGATCAAGTATTTAGATATATTGGATTAGAAGGAATTACAAATATTGATTACTTCTATAAAGGATAATAAGTCTGAGTTGGAAGTATTATATAAGGTATTTGATTGGTTAATTCAAGATATATAGTATTATTATATTCAATCAGTAATAGGATTAGAGATATTGTTTGAGGTGAACCAAAAAGAAGTAGATAAAGATATCTAGATACTATTTGATAATTAGATAGATATTACTATTGTTTTGCGGTATATAAAGGTTTGTAGATAGTTGATATATTATATTTTCTAGTATAAAGATATTGAATCTGAGAAACAGTCGAGATTTAAGTTGATAGAGAAATAACAAATAGCTATTAATAAGATATAGATAAATATAGAGGAGTTTGTATAGTAGAAAAAGAAATATAGAGAAGATTCAGGAGATAGGGTAGAAGGTAGAGTAGAAAATAGAGTAGAAAATAAGATAGAAAGTAGAGTAGAAAGTATAATAGAAAGCAAAATAGAAAACAAAACAGGAAGTAAAATAGGAAACAAAGTAGGAAAAAGAACAGAAAACAATATAGAAAAGAAAACAGGAAATAGAATAGAAAAGAAAGAGGAAGATTTAGAAAATAGAATAAAGAAGAAAAAAGAAGATTTAAGAAATAGAGTAGAAAAAGAAAAAGAAGGTTTAAAAAGCAAAATAGAAAAAGAGGGATATTCAGATAATAGAATAGAGAAAGAAGAAAGAGAATTAGATAAAAAGATTAAATAAATAGATTATATTCAGTAGTAGATTTTATAGATATAGATTATATTATTGAACCAGCTATTGTAAGATAACGAATATAAGAGTATATTGATTAGTGGATTAACTATTTTAGGTATATAGGAAGATAAAAGATAGTTGGATACTAAGAATTATATATCTAAATATTCGGCTATAATCAAATTGGCCTAATTGATGATTATCCAAAAGATATATAAATATCGATAAGAGGTTATTATATAATATAAGAAATATAGATAGAATACTAAGATTATCTAAAAGAAAGTATCTAGTTATTATATATTGACTTAGAAATTGATATATTTATTTATAACTATAGTCTATAGTAGTTAGGATCCCCAGCTTATATAGTAGTTATATTGTAGCTAGTTATATAGTTTCAAGATCCGGTATACTATTACTACTGAAAGGAAGATCTAGTAGATTAGGGATAATATATTATATCCCAAGATCTAGTTTAATATAAGTCAATTCTGCAAGATGATTTATAGATTAGTAAGGGAGGTTTAAGAAGAGTTATAAAAGAAGTTAATAGTTATAAAAATAAGTAAAGATAGAGATATAAATATAAAGTAGATACTACCAATCTATTAGAACTATATAGTAAACTAGCTATCTGAGACCTAAGTAGAGTAGTTGTTTTTAGAAGATAAGCAAAATCCGTTTGTAGTATATAAATAGTAGTAGTTATATAAAAGGATATATAAGGAGAAGTAGTTACAAAAGCAATTTATAAATAGAACAAGGAAGTGGAAAAGGGAAACTATTACTATATATCAGTATTATATAGAATAGTTCTAGAACTTATTATAGATATTAATATATTTATATAGTAGATAGCCTACCTATATCCCGGAGTTATTGGATATATAGTAGAAGAATATAGTATATAAGGATATCCGGAATATTTTCATCAAGGAGAGATTGGTTATATTTATAATTATATATTATAAGAAGTATCAAAGTAGTAACAATATCAAGATTATATATTGGTATTTGCTATACAAAGTAGGAGAGTTATTGATATATTATTTGTAATTGGTAGTCCTGTTTTAAAAGAAGATATAATTCTAGATAATAAGAAAACTAAGTAGTAATCTATTTGTATAAAGAAATAGAGAGAAAAAGAAATATCGGTAGTAGATAGGATCGAAACAAAAGCTATTACTATTATCGAAAGAGATTAAGGATATTACTCGAGAATAGGAGAGAGATAATCTAGAAAAAGAGAGTATAGATAAAAATATAAGCAAAGATATAAATGAAAATATAGATAAGTTGCGAGATTAGTAAAGATTATAGATTTAGTAGTAGTTCTGTTTGTAGATATCCGAACAAGTATAGAAGATTTTAAAAGAAGGTATTATATAATAGATAAAGATAAATAAGTTGAATATTAGTATATATCGCTAGATTACTATTACTATATCCTAGTAGTATTATCGCGAAGATCGATTCAAGGAGGAGAAGATAATATTGGATGAGAATAAGAAATAGGATAAAGATAATATCAAAGAGAATAATCTATAGGATTTACAAACCGGTTATAAAATCTATATAGCCGATATAATTTATATCCAAGAGTTAATAGAAGATAACAATTCCATTATCAACTATCAGAAGAAGTTCCGATATATCAGTTATATATAATATTATTTTTTGGGGTTTCTGTTTATCTATCAAAGAGTAGATATAAATAGAAGAGCTAAACGAAAGTAGTAGGTATATAAAGAGGAGATATAGAATATATAGTAGATCTAGTAGAAACGATTATACAAAGTCGATATCTATACTATATTAGAGAAGATATTAGGAAATATAGTATAGTTCCGGGAATTATAAGAGTCTATATTATATACTATTATAAAGTATCAGAGCTCTATTATAGCTATAATAGGTACCAGAATAAAGAAGATATTATTGTTCTAGTTACTAACTAAGAATATAAGTTCCGGGATAATTATTGTTATCAGCTTATTGATATCGTTATAAAAGTATATAGTAAAGCGATATTAGTAAATAGGGATTTCGTATATCAAATAGGATCTCTACTAGTACTATTCTGTTAGCTAGATAGTTATTATTATATTGGAGGCTATAGTTAATAAGATATTTAGGATGTTTTTGGACTAGTTATAAAAGTTATATTTGTTAGAGCAATTTATATTTGATAAGTATTATATAGTATTAAATAGTATTGCTAAATTCCAACTCAAGATATAGCAAATAGGGGAATTGATAGAATAGGAGATATAGATAGTATATTTGATAGCTATATTGCTACTTTATATCGAGCCTGAGTTTATAAAGATTATATAGATCCCAACTAATAAGATATATATATTTCGGTTCTCTACCAGCTATCCCAATATTGTATATACTATAGTAGAGTATAAAGAGAAGAAAGAGGATATATATAAACGAAGAGAGATTGTAGCTATATATCGATTGGTAAAGTAGAAGTTGGAAGAATATACTATATCTGTAAAGATTATTATATATAGTAGTAGTATTATCACTATATAGAAAGTTAGTTATATATTGGGGTACTATATATATTACCGCGATATAGAGGAGATTGCTATCAAAGATGAGATCTAGAAGATATAGAAGAATACTAATAGATAGATAATTGTAGCTACCAATATATTTAGATTAGGTATCGACTAGCCAGATATATAGGTAGTAATATATATAAAGCCGATTTACTAGATATAGAATTATAATCAGGAGAGTAAGTATATAGAACAGAATAGATAGTAAAGTAAAGCTATCATTATAATACCGGTAAGATAACAAAAGATATTATAGAAGATATAGATATATATATAGTACTAGCTAGACTTATTCTATATTTCCATAACAGTCTAAGAGAAGTAGTAGATCAAACAATAGAAGATAAACCGATTTATAAACAGAATCTAGTATTGCTAGATATATTTGGACCAAGAGATAGATAGACGAATTAATCGGATAAAGTATAAGGATAAGGAGAAGTATTATAATATATACTAAACCAGCGATATTATAATAGACGAATTAGATACCTAGTAGCAAGTATATATCTTATACAAGTATATAAAGCAAGACCAGTAGATCGACTATATTATAGATAATACTATCGATATACCTAGCAATAGTATTCCTATAAACTATAGGTTTCCGAATAGTTTAAAGCTTATTCCTAGTTTATTACCTCTAGGATCCCAAAAGAGTATAAAGAGTTTGGATCTAGAATTAATAGTTTACTGGATCAATCTATAGAAATATAGATTATTTGTATTATAGTAAAGCTAGTAGTAATAATAGTAAGTCCAGGGATAGATATAGAAACAGTAAGTAAATAGCGAAATATAGGATATAGAGAATTATTTGGACTAGTAGATAAAGAAGTATCTATTATATTATATCCGGAAGTATATTAGGAACTCTATAAATTTCCAGTATCGGTTGGATATATATAAGGATACCGAATAGGAATTAGTATATATAGAAGTCTAAGTATTGTAGTAGATCCAGTTTCAGGAATATATAAGTTATTATAATTATAGTATAATATAGCAGGTTTATAGTAAATAAGAAGAGGTTCGGATAAGGAAATAGAAGTTTATATAGATCGAGGAGGAAATATATCAATATATAAAGATTATTCGGCTAGTAATTATAGCTATTATAATAGTAAGGCCAGTAGAGGTAGTCAAGAAAACGATTTAGTTATATATATAGACCAAGAGTATTTGGGATATTAATAAGAAGTTAGAAAAGAATAAAGAAGATAAGATAAAGAAAGGGATATTAGTATTCTAATAAGTAAAAAGCAGGTTGAGATTTCGGGCAAGTTCATTCAAAATATAATATGATAATACTAAATCTCGTTATTTTTGTTAACTAACTATTAAACTATTATCTAACTATCATCTAATTATCTTCTAATCACTCTCAATTAATTAATTAATTATATATAGCTCTGTACCAATTTGCGACCAAGTTATATCAATCTTACCCAAAAAAATAAACCGTTTCATTATATAACTCCCCCCACCTTAAATCAGATTCTAGTAAGTAAAAAGTAGGTTGAGATTTCGAGCAGGTTTATTCAAAATATAATACAATAATACTAAATCTCGTTATTTTTGTTAACTAATTATCAAACTATTATCTAACTATCATCTAATTATCTTCTAATCACTCTCAATTAATTGATTAATTGTATATAGCTTTATACCAATTTGCGACCGAGTTATATCAATCTTACCCAAAAAAGTAAACTATTTCATTATATAACTCCCCCCACCTCAAATCAGATTTAGTAAACAAAATATAAACTATATCTCAAAAAGGTAAAGTATTTCATTATATGATTACTATATAATTGCCAAATAATTATCATTACCTTATTAATAATTTATTATTTACTTCTTATTATTTATCTTTCATATTATCGATATTTCTTCAGATACCTATTAATAAATATCTCAATTCTTTATTCTCTTTCTTCTACAATTATATCTCGACCTAGACTCTCATCAGAAGAGTAACAATATCGTAATAATATATAATTAGCTTATTGGTATAATAAGATTTCTATAGCAAATAGCTCTAGTTCTATTCCTAATTCAACTTCATCTTATCCTTTTGTTTATATTCAACCAAGTCTAATTAGAGCTATAGAAGAAGATCTATAAAGAATCGAAAGCTCAGAACTACTTATCGCTTCTATATCTTATTCTACTCCCGATAATAAGGAGATACCAAATCTCTCGATATTAACTACTTATAATTTAGCTACTATTTCGATACCTATTTAAGAATATATTATACCTGATTCGCTACCTACTCGAGATCATATTATATCTAATTCGGTACCTATTCGAGAATATATCGTACCTGATTCGAATAGTAGTCCTATATCTATTATAGGTAACTTATCTTTAGATCCTCTTCTAAATAATATCAAAACACTCAATATACCTAGTCTCAATCTCGACAATTACCTTATTGATAGTAACAGAGATATAGAAGAACAGAAGATTAGCAGATAGATATCTATAGCTAGATCAACAAGTAGTAGATAGCTTTTTATAGATAATATAGAATCTAATATATAACAACTAATAGATGAAAACAAGAATAGTAGATCTAGCTCTATAGATAGAGAAAAGAATAGTAGATCTGATTCTATAGATAAAGAAGAGGATAATCGACAAAATTGGGATAATAAAGAAGAAAATAAGTTCTTACTATCAATTATCAAAGAAGATAATTACTCTATATCTTTCAGCGATATAGAGGATAACAAAAGTTAGTCGAGTAATAAGCAAAGTACTAGCGATATCAGAGGAAAAGACCAAATTGAAATTCAGTTATAGTAAGAAATTTCAGTATCAAATAAGCTCGAAGTAGATTTAGTTAAAGAGTTATATAATTATTTATTTCAATTTAATAGCTGTTATTCAGACGAATATTTAAAGTAATATTACTAATATTCCGATAGTATATTAGTACCAAATCGCGAGCGATATCTCAACTTATCTAACTATATAAAATAGTTAGAGGAATCCAATATTCTAATAGTTATATACTAATCAGACTTTTTCATTAAAGCTGAACGAGAAAGTTCTCCTATACCAGATTAGTCAAAATATTTTGATAGATATAATATCGATTTACTAGCAAATCATAAAGGAGTTACTAGCAATAACCAGGCTATTTAAGACAAATATACTTTGTATATATATATTAGATATTCTCAAAGTAAGGCTAGTATATCAGTAGTTCACTTCGATATCGATAGTTTTCTAGGATTTACTCAAAGTCTTGCTATTATCTACTAGGAGATAGATATCAATCTTTTTCCTTATTTCTATATAAATATTCGAACTAATCTTCATCTTTATACCAAGGTTTTTTATAATTTTGAAAAAGGCGAAAAAGCAATTAGAGTTAAACTATAGAAGGTTCTATATTACTATCTTGATCGGATATTAGGTTATAAAGATATTAGTCTTTATATTTTCTTTCCTCGGATATATAAGTCTAATAAGCCAACGAATTTCTCTAGAAAAGGTAGTAATCAGTTATATTATCTTTTACAAATCTGGACCAATTCGATTCTACTTCCTAGTATTTTTCGCTATATACTACCGATAAATCGCTAGTATCTACCTTATTTTTGGAATTATACTCGAATAAAAGTATAAGCCTATTATAGAAAGTAATCTATATATACTAGTACTGATAAGATAGAAGATCAGATACTATCACTTTATTATTCTCTATATCTACAAAGTCTTGCTACTATCTAGTAGGAGATTGAATAACGATTAACTAAGTTTGAATATATAATTTATTATAAAACAAAATTATTCTTTTCTAGCAAAAACATCAAATTTCGATTTTCTTATAATACTCTATCCGAAGTCTAGGAAGTATTTGAAAGATCTCTAATAGTTATACTTGATCTGATATATATTAATCGTAATGATATCTGATTAGATCTAGATAAGGAAGTAACTACTATCGACTATATATTATATAACTAGTAAACCGATAGCAATCCGCTACCTACTATCTATCTGTTAAAGATCTACTATCTGGAGTTTTACTCTTGATAAGCCAAGTATAAGGAGCCAGATTGATATATTATTTCTACTCTCTATTCTTTAACTATACTACAAGATATAAGTAATTTAGTATTAGATATATCTCCATTATCCTACTATTAACAAGAGAATTGGATTTATAATCAAGTCTATAATAGCTTTAAAGAGCTTTTCAATATAGCCCAAATAAAGCTTTTTAGTAATTCTTATTTAAGATAATTAGTATAGGATTTAAAAATAAAATAGATATTTTAGTAACAAGATCGAGTAAAGTTAGTTATAAACTCTATATTATATAAGAGCTATTTAGCCAACAAAGAGTAGATAAAGTATTCGATTATAGAAAGATAATAGCTTTCGATTAGTATTCGAAAAGAGAATCAAGTTATATTTGCTTTTATAGATTGAATACAAATTTCGGCAGAGAATACAGATATTTAGATCCAAGTTCATAATATTACCTATCACAACTCCCAGTATATATACTTATTATATATAATTATCTATATGAAATATCTATTATAGAACACAAACAAATTTATAACAGCTTTCGAGTAGATATTGAGTTTAGGAATAAAGACTCGAATGAATTATGAATATTATAAGCTGATAACTATATTACTACAAATATTACTATTCGTTTTTGATTCGGAATCTATTATATAATAGAACGATCTTTAGAAAGAAAAATTTCAATAATAAAGAAAAGGGCCTAAAGTACTTGGAATAGGGTTATAAGCTATATAAGCTAAGTTTGGATATATATAGTTCAATCCTCGAATCAACTAGAAATCGATAATATTTCGCTCTTAATTCACCAACCAAATAGTATTTAGTAATAATATACTTTGTATAAATTACTAGAAAAACTTCTTATAAGTTGGAGAAACTAAGGATAATTATATATATATAGAAGCTACTAGCCGATAGCTAGTACAATATAATGAAGATAAAGATTACTGATATACAATAATCGAATATATTTGTCTAATAATAATATATATATTCTATAAAGAAGTTTGGAATTATTTCAAGTTAGGATTTCGAGAAGACTACTATAAAGAAGCTATTCGAGATACTATTCCTATCTATTATATTGAGATAGAGTATCTATCCATAATTATATAACGGACTTGGGGTCAAGTCCATTTATTTCCCAGCCAAATTTTTAGCGTCGATTTGCCGAGGGGGTCAAGTCCATTTAGATCAAGTCCATTTATTAGGGTTAGGTATTCCCGGGCTCGGACGAGGCTCAAATTCGAGTATGAATTAAGGTCGACCGATGCGATACCAATGCTGTTGAGGTTTTCCCCAGAATCCTATAAGAAGGTGAGTTATACGACGAGATAGTTGTTGTTGTCGATTTTTGATGGGGTGAGCCTATGTATAGATTATACTACCTGTATAGGGGTCCTGTCCGCTTATGTATAGGCCAAGTCACAAGAGGCATAGGCCCCGTCCAGCCAAATGTTTATCCTAAGTATCCAATAGGGTACAAAAGTATAAATGAATCAAATCGGAAATACCTACCAGTTATTGCAATATGTAGGTTCACAGTATAAATATAGAATATATTTAAACCAACTATTGTAATATATAGGTTCAAAGTATAAATATAGAACGTATTTAAACGACAAAGCCTATATAGAACAATTCAAGAAATATAAGAAATTTTATATATTTCAAGTTTAAGAGTAAAACCTATTTAATATATCCAATACTATAGAACCGTTTGTTCATTTCTCGGTACAAGGAGTTATTGTATGTTCGGTATACAAGTATGCTGTATTGCCTAGTTATATCGATACCTATTTGAAGGACAAACAGAAGTATCAGGCAGTGAAAGGCGACCGAGAATGGATTGTGGAAGCTATCTAAGCTATTCAAGGATTGAAAACCAAGATAGCAGAGTTGAACTATTTAGTATTTCTCCTGGTAAGTAACCCCCCTATCCCTATATTACAATAGGCCTAGACCGACGGATTGAGATATCGATTATATGACGAGTATAGTAACCTATGCCTATATATTGTATGTCAAGTCCGAAAAATCCAAGAGCATTGTCGTCAAGCATACCAATGGGAGAACCCGCAAGAGAAAGGCCGACCAGAGGTAGGGAGAGAGGTGCCAGTTCTATAGAGAAGCGGGGTCTATTGCTAGCATTTTTTCGTATGTGGACCGGGCGCCTAGTATTTCGAGGTTCAAGCAGTAGGATCCCGTCCCGCTATACTATCCAGAGACGTCGATTTGGAGGCTATTAAGAAACGATTAAACCAGGAGATACAACAAGCCGAAAAGGAAGCCTGTCGCCAGATCACCGAACCGGAGGAATCCCGAGAGCCCAATCCATGGTTACATCGAGTAGGATGGGTCGAGCATTTGGGTGCGTTGGATCGGAAGGAATTACGAGCATTGATTGCCCCGGTGAAGAACAACGAGCTCGAGTTGGAAGTGTTATGCAAGGCATTTGATTGGTTGATTCAAGATGTACAGTATCATTGTATTCGATCGGTGGTAGGGTTGGAGGTATTGTTTGAGGCAAACCGAAAGAAGGTGGATAAAGATATCCGGATACCGTTTGATAGTTGGATGGATATCACCACCGTTTTGCGGTATACAGAGGTTTGTAGGTAGTTAATATATTACATTTTCCGGTGTAAAGACATTGAATCCGAGAAGCAGCCGGGATTTAAGTTGATAGAGAGGCAGCAGATAGCTATTGCCGAGGTGTGGACGAATGTGGAAGAGTTTGTGTGGTGGAAGAAGGAGCACGGGGGAGATTCAGGAGGCGGGGTAGGAGGCGGGGTAGGAGGCAGAGCAGGAGACGGGGTAGGAAGCAGGGTAGGAAGCAGGGCAGGAAACAAGGCGGGAAGCAAAGTAGGAAATAGGGCAGGAAGCAGAGTAGGAAACAGGGCAGGAAACAGGGCAGGAAACAGGGCAGGAAACAGGGCAGGAAACAGAGCAGGGGAGGAGAAGGAAGATTCAGGAAGTAGAACAGAGGAGGAAGAGGGAGATTCAGGAAGCGGGGTAGAAGAAGGGGGAGATTCAGAAAACAGGGCAGAAAAGGGGGGATATTCAGGGAGCGGGGCAAAGGAGGAAGAGGGAGAATCGGACGAAGAGATTAAGTGGATAGGCCGGATTCAGCAACAGATTTTGCGGGTATGGATTACATTGTTAAACCAGCTATTGCAAGACGACGAGTATAAGAATATATTGATTAGTGGATTGGCCGTTTTAGGTATACGGGAAGACGAAGGGTGGTTGGATGCCGAGGATTATACACCCAAATATTCGGCTGTGATCAAGTTGGCCTGGTTGATAGTCGTCCAAGAGGTATATAAGCGTCGACGGGAGGCTATTGCACAATACGAGGAGCGTAGGTAGAGTACCGAGGTCGCCCGGGAGAAAGTATCTAGCTATTATATGTTGACCCGGGGATTGGTATATTCGTTCATAACTATGGCCTACGGTGGTCAGGATCCCCGGCCCATACAGTGGTTATATCGCAGCCGGTTGTACGGTTTCAAGATCCGGTATACCACTACCACCGAAGGGAAGATCCAGTGGATTGGGGATAATATGTTATATCCTAAGATCCGGTTTAGTATAAGCCAATTCCGTAGGATGATTCATAGATTGGTAGGGGAGGCCTGAGAGGAGTTATAGGAGAAGTTGATAGTTGTGAGGGTAGATGGAGACGGAGACGTGGATATGAAGCAGGTGCTACCGATCCATTGGGACTGTATAGTGGACCAGCTATCCGAGACCCGGGTAGGGTGGTCGTTTTTGGAGGACGAGCGGAATCCGTTCGCAGTATGCAAGCAGTGGTAGTTGTATAAAAGGATATATAAGGAGGAGCAATTGCGAGAGCAATTCATGGATAGGGTAGGGAGGTGGAAGAGGGAAGCTATCGCCGTATATCAGCATTATATAGAACGGTTCTAGGAGTTATTGTGGGTATTGATGTATTTGTATGGTAGGCAGCCCGCCTGTACCCCGGAGTTGTTGGGTATACGGTGGAAGAACATAGCATACAGGGGTATCCGGAACATTTTCATCGAGGAGGGGTTGGTTGTGTTTGTAGCCATATACCACAAGGGGTATCGGAGTAGTAGTAACATCAAGATCGTGTACCGGTATTTGCCATACGAGGTAGGGGAGTTATTGGTATATTATTTGTGGTTGGTGGTCCCGTTTTGGGAGAAGGTACAGTTCCAGATAACAGGAAGGCCGAGTAGTAGTCTATTTGTATAGAGAGATGGGGAGAAAAAGAAGTACCGGTAGTGGACAGAACCGAAACGGAAGCCGCCGCTATCGTCGAAGGAGACTAAGGACGTTGCCCGAGAATGGGAGAGGGATAATCCAGGAGATAAGGGTACAGATAAGAGTGCAGGCGAGGATATAAACAAGGGTGTAGATAAGTCGCGAGATCAGCAGAGGTTGTGGGCCCAGCGGCAGTCCCGTTCGTGGATATCCGAACAAGCATGGAAGATTTTAAAAGAAGATACTATACGATAGATAGGGGTGGATAGGTTGAATATTAGTGTATATCGCTAGATTGCTATTACTATATCCCGGCGGTATTGTCGCGAAGACCGATTCGAAGAGGAGAAGATGGTATTGGACGAGAGTAAGGGGTGGGATAAGGACAATATCGAGGGGGACGATCTATGGGATTTGCAAGCCGGTCACGGGACCTATGTAGCCGGCATGATTTACGCCCGGGAGTTGATGGAAGGTGACAATTCCATCATCAGCCGTCGGGAGAAGTTCCGACGTATCAGCTATATATGGTATTGTTTTTTGGGGTTTCCGTCCGCCCATCAAGGGGTGGGTATGAGTGGGAAAGCCAAGCGAAAGCGGTAGGTATATGAGGAGGAGATGCAGGATATGCAGTGGGCCCGGTGGAAGCGATTGCGCGATATCGATATCCATACCGCATTGGAGAAGATATTGGGAAGTACAGCACGGTTCCGGGGATTACAAAAGCCTATGTTACATACTATCATGAAGCACCAGAGCCCTGTCGTGGCCGTGATGGGCACCGGGGTAGGGAAGACATTGTTGTTCCAGTTGCCGGCCAAGAACATGAGTTCCGGGACGACCATCGTTATCAGCCCGTTGGTGTCGTTGCAGGAGCACATAGTGGAGCGATATCAGCAGGTGGGGATTTCGTACATCAAGTGGGATCCCCGCCAGTACCATTCCGCCAGCCAGATGGTCATCGTCACGCCGGAGGCCGTGGTCAGCAAGATGTTTGGGACGTTTTTGGACCGGTTGCAAAGGTTGCATTTATTAGAGCGATTTGTGTTTGACAAGTGTCATACGGTATTGGACAACACCGCCGAGTTCCGGCCCAAGATACGGCAAGTAGGGGAGTTGATGGAACAGGGGATGCAAATGGTATATTTGACAGCCACGTTACCACCCCACGCCGAGCCCGAGTTTATGAAGATCATACGGATCCCGGCCGACGAGGTGCGTATATTCCGGTCCCCCACCAGCCGTCCGAATATTGTATATACTATGGTGGAGTACGAGGAGAAGGAGGAGGATATATATAGGCGAGGGGAGATTACAGCCGTATATCGGTTGGTGGAGCAGAAGTTGGAAGAATACGCTGCGCCCGCGAAGATCATTATATACAACAGCAGCATTATCACCATACAAGAGGTCAGTCGTATATTGAGGTACCATATATATTACCACGACGTAGGGGAGGCCGCTATCAAAGATAAGATCCGGAAGGTATAGGAGAGTACCAATAGACAGGTAGTCGTGGCCACCAACGCATTTGGATTAGGCATCGACCGGCCGGATATACGGGTGGTGGTGCATATAGGGCCGATTTACCAGATGCGGAATTACAGTCAGGAGAGTAGGCGCACAGGGCGGGATGGGCAGCGGAGTGAAGCCATCATTATGATGCCGGTGGGACGACAAGAGGCATTACAGAAGGTATAGGCATACACACAGCACCGGCCAGGCCTATTCCACATTTCTATAACGGCCTAGGAGAAGCAGCGGATCGAGCAGCAGAAGGTGGAGCGATTTGTGAGCGGGACCCGGTGTCGCCGGGTGTATTTGGACCAAGAGATAGATAGGCGAATCGATCGGGTAAAGTATGAGGACAAGGAGGAGCATTGTGATATATACCAGGCCAGCGATGCCACGATGGACAAATTAGACGCCCAGCGGCAAGTATATATCCCACGCGAGTATACGAGGCAAGACCGGTGGATCGACCGCACCATAGATAGCACTATCGATATACCTAACAGCAGTGTTCCCGCAAGCCACAGGTTTCCGAACAGCCTAGGGCCTATTCCCGGTTCATCATCCCCAGGATCCCAGGAAAGCATAGAGAGTTTGGACCCGGGGTTGATAACCCACCAGATCAGTCTATAGGAACGTGGATTATTCGTATCATAGCAGAGCCAGCGGCAACAGCAGCGGGTCCAGGGGCAGGCACAGAAACGGCAAGCAGGTAGCGAGATATGGGATATGGAGAATCGTTTGGACCAGTAAATAGGGAAGTACCTGTTGTATTATATCCGGAAGTATACCAGGAGCCCCGTGAATTTCCAGTATCGGTTAGATACATACAAGGATACCGAGCAGGAATTGGTATATATAGAAGTCCAAGCATTATAGCAGATCCAGTTTCAGGAGTATACAAGTTGTTATAATTGTGATATAACACAGCAGGTTTGCAGCAGGTAGGAAGAAATTCGGGTAGAGAAGCAGAAGTTTGTGTGGATCGAGAAGGAAGTATATCAATATATAGGGATCGTCCGGCCAGTAGTCGCAGCTATTATAGTAGCAGGGCTAGTAGAGATAGTCGAGGAAGCAGTTTAGTTATATATACAAGCCGAGGGTATTTGGGGCATCAATGAGAAGTTAGAGGAGGGTAAAGAAGGTAAAGTAAAGAGGGGGATATTAGTATAGTTTGGTCAGAGGGTGATTTGGGGATTAATCGAGGCAAGTATTTTATTATAGGCGTTTTACCGGTTGACTATTGGGTTAGAGGAATGGATAAGGAAGAATAGAAGAGAGTTATAGAAGAAATAGGATTATCAGGACATTTTGGAAGAAAGGAAAAGGCAGAAGAGGGTCGATATAATATTTATAAAGGGTTATATAGAGTTCAGAATCCGGGTCAATCCCGTTAGCACAGAGTACGAGAAAAGGAGATAAAAGTTAGGAGAAGAGAGGATAATTAGAAGAGGAGAGGATAGGGTAGAGAGAAGAGAATAAATAAGAGTAAAGAGGATTAGTAAGAATAAAGAGGATAATTAGAAGAGAAGAGAATAATTAGAAGGGAAGAGATTAGTTAGGAGGGGAAAGAATAGGTAAGAGTAGAGAGAGTAGTTAGAGGGGGAGATAATAAATAAGAGTAAAAAGGAGAATTAAAAGAAAAGGAGTATTAGAAAAAGAAAATAGAAAAAAGAAAGAGTTATAATAAGATATATAATAATAAACAAAAGAAATATAAAAAAGATTATTAGAGTTCAAGAGTTTGGTATAATTCAAATAAAATAAATATAATTATATAATAAAAAGAATTTAAAAAGAAGAAAAAATAAACCAGACAAATAATAAACAAAGTAATTAAAGTTAAAGAATTTATTATAATTTAAATCAAGTACATATTATTATAAAATAATAAGAATTAAAGTAAAAGAAAAAAGAAAATTATAGAGTTGAGAAAGGATTTTCTATAATAGATAACCTATAGTTAATTGAGAGGAAGAAATAGAAAAAAGTAGAAAGAGAAATATATTATAGTAAGATAAAGATAAACCCGAACCCGAACTTGTTATATAGTAGTATAGGCCGCCGGTAGGTATCCGTAAGGCCAGAGTTATAGTAGGATAAGAGATAAGATAAACCCCGGACCCGAACCCGTCACACAGTAGCATAGACCGCTAGTAGATACCCGTAGAGCCCAGATTCAGTCCAGGAGAAAAGATATATTAGGGTAAGGGTTATACAATAGTCCGAAGAAGTAACATAGAGTTAGGATTATCAATATCATAGTAAAGATATATAATGATAAATAAGAAGAATATAAAGAATATAATTAGATTTCAAGATTTGTTTACAATTTAAATAATATAAATCGGATTATCAAATAGTAAAAATGAATAGAAAAGCAAGAATAAAATTATATGGTTATTCAAAAATTAAATAATAAATAAAGCAAGAATTAAATAGAATAGAAAGTAAGTTAAAATATTATTATAATTATAATTGATCCATTATATAATTTTGATAAGAGAATAAATTAAAAGAGAAAAGAATATCAAATATAAAAAAATATAAAAAGAAAGATTAAGATTATATATTGATCAGAGTTAAATAGAAAATTGAAAAATAGAATAAGAAAAGAATTAAGAATATTGGAATTAAAATAAAAGATTAGAATTAAATATAAAGAGTTATTATAATTATTATGATATATTATTTAAATTTTTATTCGGTATTGAATTTGAAGTTTTATTTGAGATTTATTTGAGGTTGTATTTGAGGTTTTATTTGAGGTATTATTTAAGTATTTTATTTAAGGTTTTATTTGAGATTTATTTGAGGTATTATTTGAGGTTTTATTTGAGATTTATTTGAGGTTTTATTTGATATTTTATTCAAGGTTTTATTTGAGGTTTTATTTGAGGTTTTATTTGAGGTTTTATTTGAGTATTTTATTTCAGTATTTGATTTCAGTATTTGATTTGAGTATTTGATTTGAGTATTTTATTTAAATTAGAAGAATACTATTAGAGTATATTATTAATATATTTGATTGAAATATTTGGAATATTATAATATAAATATAAATATAGAATAGTATAGAAAA